>OZ023262.1:207783210-208191213 GCA_964006375.1 Tillus elongatus | reverse complement strand
GAATCCAGTTTCCTCGGAAACAACATTTTAAGTTTAGTTTCGGAAAAATTTTGGACATTTTCAAACAATAAGTTATTTTTATTAAATATGGTACATTATTTTTACTATATATGTGATACCGGTAACACAATTGATGCCTGCTTACATTAAAGACACGTATTTTGCATCAAAAACATGTTAATGAAAATTCAGTTCCATAACGCACTTGCTGCGTCCAGATTTTTCTTTGTATTATGGGTGAAATTGAAAGCTGATTGTCCTTAAGATACCAGTTCAGTTTGGGACACGGCAAGTGCGTTATATAGTGAATTTTGCTAAGAATTGTACCTTATTAGTATGGCATATTACTTTAAATTTAAGCAGGCCTTGATGATCGGTTTTACAGGTACAAATCCGCGCTAATTTGAAGAACTTTTTTCTGGAAATGCTACCATCCATATCTTTCTATTATCACAAAATATTTTAATCTTGTGTTCAACAATCAACACACTCAATTTTCTATGGAGATAGGAAATGGAATTGGTATATCTAGGTACCTTAACTCTCTTTAAAAGTAGCTTGTATTACAAATGTCATTAACGTCACAAAATATTTCCAGAAAAAAAATATAATTCATAGTTAGAGAAGGAAAGATTCTGCCAAATTATAAACGTGGCAAGTATTTTTCGTTCTAGTCGCCTGGATGATTTTGCTTTAGTCAACCTAATCGAATCGGTTCTCCCAACACTAAAAAAAGTTTTTTAAAACCGGGTCCTCTATTGGTGAATTTTATTAATAAAAAAAACACTAATATCAACAAAAAAACAATAGGGCAAGCTCTTCGATAGAAGACCTCTTCAATTCATTGATTGTTGTTGCCCTTACTTGGTGAAACTGGTCCATACTATATACAGACTTTGAGACTACTTCTCTGGCTTCACTGTTGGGTTAGATGTTCTCGGATGTTGTTTAAAGTTTCTGTGAGTAGTTTTGCTGCTTGACAGCATTCTCAATTTTTATCTGTCTGATAATGCTGTCAAGCAGCAAAACTAGCCACAGAAACGTTGAACAACATCCGAAAACATCTAGCCCAACAGTGAAGCCAGAGAAGTAGTCTCCAAGTCTGTATTTAGTATGAACCAGTTTCACCAAGTAAGGGCAACAAGAATCAATGAAAAAATGTATGCTAAAAACTATAATTTTAGACTCAAAGAGGCGAAGTTATTCAGGCGTTTTAAAGGAAAATTACTAGATGCTACACCTCACTGGGTATGAACGATGAAATTCTTTTTCATACTTAAATATATTACACAGAATAGGCCACACTTTATTAAAACCAGTTGTAATAATGAAATAAGTTAATGTATGTATATATTTTTATTATATAGAAGCTGCTTCAATTGCTGTTATTGTTAATTGTTCATTATATATTTGTTTATTATAACTGTTACACCTTACATTGATGGGTGTCGAGAAGAATCCCATATTTTTATTATATAAAAGCTGCTTCAATTGCTGTTATTGTTAATTGTTCATTATATATTTGTTTATTATAACTGTTACACCTTACATTGATGGGTGTCGAGAGGAATCCCATTTGCTAGGAATACGACGAGCCTGAAGTAGTGTTTTACCGCCACCTGTTTACAAGTGAGGCTTTTGGGAATTTTCGATCATAATTGTTTGGCTAGAGGACTGTACAGAGGAGCCAAGTAAGTTCTGTCTAATGGAAAACCGTCATGATTTTTATTCCATGGTGGAGGGCGTTTGGTAACGAAACCAAGGAGAAACAGAGCATGGTTGCTGGATGCTGGGGTTGGAAAAAATCACCCGATGTAGCCTACTGGCCTGGAGCCAGCTGCCTCACCATTGTTGCTAATACTAACAGTTACTGCGGCTATTGCAGCTTTTGATTTTATGTCCATGATGATGTATACGTGTGGCGCTTAGATCATATGTGTGTAAAAAGGCCTGATCAAGCTGCTCAGCCGCGATTTTGAAAACCTTCCTTGGTGACCATCATGCAGTGTTAGTTCAGATTCTTAGTATCAAATGCAATACAAATTAACAGTTAGTAAACGAATAATTAGTGAGGCCAACATAGTTACCCTTCTTAGAATACTTGAACACAAGACTTCAAACCCCCATGAAGATGTCTATAATAATTTTTTGGCAACGTTCATTAATCATTACAATGTACATTTTTCCATTAGCAAAATCAGATTAGGTGCAAAAAGTAGTGCTTCTGAAACAACAAAAGTTCAGTACATGCCGTGGCATCATATGGTCATGCGTGACCGTCAAGCATGGGCAGAGACAATGCAAGGCCGACAAACAACTCATCTGTATGGTATAGAGATGGGTATAAACGAATGTAGGCAGCAGAATTGGGGATAAAAGGACCTAACTTTAGACTCTCCAAGTCCCTAGGAAAAACTTCCACCATCTTCCTAGCAGAAATGCTTGCTATAAATCCTTGTGTACAAGCGTTCATACAAAGAAGACTCAGAAGTAGAGAGATCTACATCCTGTCAGAGAGTACTACCTACACAAATACTAAAGGCTTCGATATTTTTTAAAATCGAGTCTAAGCTGATCTGGGACTACAAAAAAACCTTTGAAGCAACTGACGACGAACAACATAGTAACTGTGATGTGGGTACCAGGACATCGAGGTATTGAAGGTTATGAGAAAGCAGATAGCCTTACAAAAAGGATTTTAGCAATACCACTCTATGGGCCAGAGCCTTATTGTGGACTAGCAAAAAGCTACGTAGGAAATTAACTTGACTAGGGAAACCATATGCTGACACACTGGATGAAAACGCCAGGCTTAAGGCAGTCAAAACGGTTCATACTCATATTAACAGAACTCTGAACTGTTTCTTGAATTCAACAGGAACGACTTGGGAATAATCACAGGAATTGTAACAGGATACTCCCCAGAAAAGTATCACCTTATGAAGATGGGCAACGCGAACAATGAAAACTGCAAATATGGCACTGCAGCACCTGCAACTACAAACATGCACTATGCGAATACATGGCTCAGTTCTGCAAAAGGCTAGAATACCTTAGAGTGGTTACCATAACACTCCAGGAAATATGTAAAATAGCCGCCAAGAACATGGTGGACTACATAAAAAGTCTGAACTATTAGCAAAATGATTCATGCACAAAAGACCCATTAGGGTAGTGGCGCTGAGAGGCCCATACGACGCATTAAACAATCTACTCAACATTTCTCGCTATTTAGGCCGTTATTTAAAGCAAGCTAATTGCACACTATAAAAACTCATCACGGATGTAAGGAAAAGCAAACTTGAGAAAGATATAATCAACAGCAACAAAAAGAGCAAAACTATGTGAGAAACCATAAAACGAACTAACACGGGAATCTGAAACGTCAAATAGAATGTACTATTATAAATGCACACCTTTCAGACCAGTTTGGCGGGCTTTCTTCACAGGTTTCCGAAAAATTTGGAATTGAAAATGTCGTATATACACTAACTATTGTTACCAGAAAGCAAATATACGAAATTGCAACTGGCATCAAACCCCCAATAGAAACTTTTGCACCACAAAAATTGTTTGATATTGTTGAAACTAGTTTGGGAAGTGCCAAGAATGACACCGCCAAATGCGGACAAAATGAGGATTTAAACGAAGAAGATAAAAAAATTGAAAGAACCGCCGTTCAAGTAACAAAAAAAGAGATTGAAGACGTTTAACAAAAGTGGGATGCATTTAGCAAGCGATCAATGGACCATTTAGAAGACGATCCAGCTGGTTTTTGCCCAGCAATTAATAAATTTATAAGTAATTCCCAAATTCACGTCCATAGTGCTAATTCCTTAATGTCTGGAATGTACTCTGCATTTAAATAAAAACGGATATTTCAATAACAGAAAAAAAGTATATTAGGCAAGATAAAGAACATTTCAGCGCAACCAACTTCTGTATCTCGAAGAAAATCGACAATGACTGGACGCAGAAGTTTATCAGAGGGAGAAAAGTGAATAAAACACATGTAAAAAAGAAACTTACCGCCCTCCATGCGCTTCAAAAATGTCTGGATAAAAATGTTGATTTGGGAGAAAACAAGTTTAAAATAGTGTTACAAATTGAATCATAACTTTCATATAGCTACGATAATTTTTTTTCTTCAGAAATACATTCTCATGGAATGAATTTAGCGTCCATTATTTGACCGCCAAGAAAATATTGGCATTCCTGTACCTGTAAAGTTCTGAAACGTTATGTAACTTGGGTTTTATTTAAAAAATTGTAAATTTTTACTAAATCACCTCTCATTTATGTCATATCCTTTGAAGCGAGCTTACCCATTAACAACTCCAAGCGTTTCTTTGCCGGTGCTAACTGGATAACAAATTTGAAGAATATATCTCAATTCATTCTAAAGTGATTGCGCCTACTAACACAGATGTACAGGCCGACCGACCAACAGACCTAAAGATTGACAGACAAAAAAATTAACGTTCCAAAATTAAGTTTTCTATGCGTTTTGAGACTTTTACGCGGTTCTGGAAAAAAAATTAGAAATTTTTGTTACCGATATTCCACAGAATAATCAATGTTCGATGAAATTGAAAGTTTTGTAATAAGTAAAACCTAAAACGTTATATTACTTAAGTTTTAACGAAAAAATGATGAAAATGGCAATTTTCGCCAAAACACCCACCATTCACCCCCTACCACCTGGTGCGATTTTACCCAAAAACAATCCGAACCATACCTTTGTTGGGTGCTAACTATATAGCAAATTTGAAAAAGATATCTTAATTTGTTGTAAAGTTATCGTGGCTACAAACAGGCAGGCATACAGACCGACAGACAAAGAAAATGTTCGTTCCCATCAAGTTTTCTATGTGTTGATACTTTTACGATGTTTAAACGAAAAAGTAAATTTAAATTTTTGTCGCCGATGCCATACCTCCGCACGCTGTTACGTAGTGGAAGTGAAATAGAAATTTTGTATATATTATATAATAGCACTTTATGTATTACTTCCACATCGTCACGTGTGGAAGTTCGGCGAGAAAAATTTCAAATTTTTTTTTTCGATTAAACGTCGTAAAATGTGTCGAAACGTATAAAAACATGATTTGGGAACGATTTTTTTGTCTGTCAGTCTGTATATCTGTCTGTTTGTAGCCACGATAACTTTAGAACGAATTGAGATATCGTCTTCAAATTTGTTATACAGTCAGCACTGAGAAACTGACGGCTTAGGTTTTTTTGGGTACAATCGCTCCAGGGGGTAGTGGTTGAGGGGTGATTTGGTGAAAATTGACATTTTTTCTTTACGCATAAGTAATATAACTTTTTAGGGTTTGTTTATTAAAAAACTTTTAATTTCATCAAAGATCTGTATTCTGTGCTAAACTTAAATGAGTGATTGAATTTGTGGGGTGGAGTATCGGTGACAGACATTTCGATTTTTTTCCTAAAACGATGTAAAAGTCTCAGAACATAAAGAAAGCTTGATTCTGGAACGACATTTTTTTGTCTGTCGGTTCTTCGGTCTGTCGTCCTGTACGCCTGCCTGTAATAGGTGCAATAAGTTTCGAACGAATTGAGATAAAATCTTCAAATTTGGTTTTCAGTTAGCACCCGACAAAGAAACACTTCGATTTTTTTTGGGGTAAGATCGCTTTAGAGGGTAGGTAATAAATAAGGGGCGACTTGGTGAAAATTGACATTTTTTTCGCTAACACTCGGTTTCAGAAGTTTATCGGTACAGGAATACGAATATTTTTTGTTCAATCAAGTCGCGGACCCAAAATTCATTTCATAAGAATGTCTTTCTGAGGAGTGTAGATTATCACAGCTATGTGGAAGTTATGATTCAATTTGCAGCACTATTATGTAGATTTTAAATATTAAATTAAAACAATTTAAATTAAGCAAATTAAATATTACAAATATTGATGACATATTTTTATTTTCATCACAAATAAAAGTAGGGTGGATGCATAATTAATATTTAATAATGACATCTTTATACGAGATAGGTAGGTACACACCCAAAAATTTTAATTTATTAAATTGTCTTAATATTATGTTAACAACTATATAATCATGCATTTTCCAATTTCTCACATTCACTCCTCACAAATTACTACTAGACATTACTCCTATATGCCCAGCTGCTGTAAAGTGCCAACGCTTTAGTTTGGTTTCATATTTTGCCAACGCTCAGCGTGACGTACGTAGATCCGTACTAAGCGTTGGAAGAACATTAAAATGCGAACCGGTTGCAACGATAAAATGTACCATATATTATAAAAATAAAAATGTAAACCAATTTTCCGAAAATAAACTTTAAAGGGGAAAACGGCTTTCCTAGCCAACGAACCCTAGGTTAATACCAAATGGAGTTATGGAAATTTTAAACATTTAAAGAAAATTCGCTACCAAAACGCACTTACTGCGTCTCGATTTTTTTAAAAACATGCATCATATTTTGATGAAAAATGCAAAAGTGCAATAATATAATGAATGTCCGGAAAAAAACATTATAGGAACCAACGACTTATGGGCCTGTGATTGTAAAAATAATTTTATGAGATGCAGCTGAAAACATCCTATAATTAACGTATACAATTTTTTCATGTATGCATAATAGCGAATACATTGAGGTTTACCGTAGCAATGCGTACATTTGTATAAACAGATAAAAACTGAAACTAAACCCGGATATGGATTCTAGGGGGCCTAGTTTGCACTCATTTGAAAAAACCCTTTTTGAAATTCAAAAGGTGCAGTTTAATCATTAACGAATTTTTTCCACGAAAATTAGCTAAAAATTATAGACCGTTAAACCATAAACTTAACTAAAACTACTGGCAAAGTATCAGAGAAAGGGTCTATTTTAAATGAGTTTTCTGGAAACATTTTGGTAAAATAAAGGACAATGACGGTTGAAGCTGAAACATTAGGGTTTGTAAAACACTCTTCTTGCGACATTTTCCCAACATAACCCATATTAATTTCAGGTTCTTTGCCTTACAATTACCAAATTTGACGTTTCAAATCGCGACTTTGACGCCAACAACTTTTTTCTTTAAATTCCTATAACTTTTTTGTCTTTCAACTTACAGATAATGGTATATGGTTGACTTTTTATGATACAAATACGCCTACCAAATTTGGTTGTCCTTACTTTGTTATTTCCGGAGATGTAAACATTTTCCAAAAAAAAAAAACACAACATTTTTCGGGAAAACCTGGGTTGATTTTCTTGGCTAACGAACTTATCCAATTCACTTACAAAAGGAAGGTAATTATTAAATTTGATCAAAATCAGCCCATTGTTTATTGAGTTATCGGTGTATTCACTAATATAGAGGTATTGATGGTGAGACCTTCGGATTTTTTAAAATGAACGCGAATTAGGGCCTCTAGAATCCACATCCTAAGTCAGTTTGAATTTATATGTATATATATATATATATATATATATATATATATATATATATATATATAGTAATGGTTTATATACGTATGTAAATATTGTATATGATTTTAGGTGTAGTTTATGTATATTTTAAGTATACTGTATGTATAATTATTATTGTATAGTTTAATTATAATTTGTGAAATTATTAGTGTAATATTTGAAGATCTTTAATTTCCTATATTTGTATACTGGTATTGTAATGGATATTATGTTCTATACTTAGGAATCTCAGATTATATATTTTTATAGTTGGGAGCCTTTAAATTTATTTATTTATTAACTATAGGGTTTACTATATTATTTAATTTGTAACCCAAATTCTGGCACTTTTAGAACACCTATATGTATGTATGTATGTAAACTTTTTGTTACTTTTAAGAATTATAACCAATATTAAACAGATTTATATAATAATATTAAATTGAATAAATTTACCTTTTGTATTTAATTTCTTTTCTTCTTTTTTTTTCACTGCTTTATGTAGGATCTATTTTGCAGGGATCTAGTGGGATCAAGTAAAAATTCTTACCTTAGACCTTTTACTTAAATTTTCTGTATAGTTTTCTCAAAATTATGTACCTTGATAGGAAATGAAACCACAAAATATCTCAATTAACCAACTTATTTTCTATTAATGAGTGTTTTATATTTTAACAAATTTATCACAATATGAAAAGTTTAACCTAGAATCGAAATTTACATTAATCCCTTACTGGATCCTCTTATTTGATTATTGGCCATTCAATTTTATTAATTACTTTTAAAACAAGTTTGCAGTTCGAACTGACTTTACATTTGTCGCTATTCTCTTCTGCAAACTGCTGTCCTGTTCCTATAGCAACGGCTTTGATGCGAAAATGGTTGATATTTCATTATTTATTATTTGTGTGAGGGTATCGTAACGACATCTATGGAGATTTACTTGAGTCACTCTAATTAACGTTCTGAATTCTATTATTTAGATTTTAGACGTAAATGACATTTACGTTATAAAAGTTTTCATTGGCAATTGTGTTATTAGTTGTTTCTGTTTAAAGTTGCGATAAATAGACTTATATTTAAACTGTATTAATAAGCACCTTGGCATAGGTAACGGCTTCTGTAGATACGTGTCGTTTATTATTACTTATTTGCTGTGTGAGGTTATTCTTGTTTGCCATAACATGTTCAATAACAATGCCGACTTTATAGTCTACTTTTGAACACTTTCACTTTAATTTATTTCAAGCTTTAATATAAATTTGGAGAAAAACACAATGGATGTTTAAAAAGCGTAATGTTCGCTCTGCCCTGTTAAAAAGTTCTCCCCGTTATCAAAGATGCCGGATGTTACGAATTTCTTCTTAGCCAATAACCTTTGTATTCCTTTGAAATGTGCAAATTGTTTTCACATGATCCAATCGTTGCTGTTCTTTTACACATGAGTCAAAAATAATGACTTCCTTTGGAGTTTATGGATGTTTAAAACTACTGCTTGATTAAAAGTGAGAAAAAACTGTATACATAAGCGCCAAGTTTAAATCCCTAATTCACTGTTTATATAATACTTAACCTAAAACATTGTTTACACTTTCTGAAAATTACTTATATAGTTCGTTGTGCATATTCCTTAACACCTGCTACTGTATCTGTTTACATATTGAAGCTAATAAGTACAGTTAGTTTTGTTACAAATAAACATTTCATTGTGACTATCGTAACTACATAATTTTCAATTAGGTTTTAATTTTCAAACTCAATGTCAAACTGCCTTAAGCTTTTTATCATAGCAAGTTATATATATATATATATATATATATATATATATATATATATATATATATATATATATATATACATACATACATATATATATATACATACATACATATATATATATATATATATATATATATATATATATATATATATATATATACAGATATATATATATATATATATATATATATATATATATATATATATATATATATATATATATATATATATATATATATTTATTTATTTAATATTATTATTACCTTTATTGCTTAAAATCATACAACATGTTTATTCAATAAGTCTAAGACTTGTGGTAAATATTAACATAATTTTATATACATAGTTGCATCCAAAACTGCGTGACAATACTCCAAATTCAATAACCTTAAAATTTTGACATTCCAAAAAATTTAGTTTCTCTTCAATTTCGTTCTTCTAATGTTTGACCTGATACCTCCATTTACAATTAATACTAATCACTGCATAATACTTTTCCAACTGCAAATCTTTCTCAACTGCCCATATTTTTGCCGAAATTGTAAATTTTGTACGAGATCAAGAATGATATTTCGTAATATATATATATATATATATATATATATATATATATATATATATATATATATATATATATATATATATATATATATATATATACATGCATATAAAAATCGAAACTGACCTCGGATATGTTTTCCAGGAGGCAAAGTTGGCGCTCATTTGAAGAGATTTTTTCAAAATTTAAATGTGATGATCTCCTTATGAGTGATTTGTTGAAAGAAAATTCACTAAAAACAAGCATTCCCCACTTGTATAGCTTTAATTGTTTCCTGCCTGACGATGTCGTATAAGAGAGATTAAATCAAGCCTTGTATAGCCAGAGAAGAAGTCTCTTTATTTGCATTTATATGGAACGGGGTCACCATGTATTGGCAACACCAATTAATAAAATGTTATTTAACATTTCTCACTTATGTCGCTTTAAGTGTTTCCTGTCTGACGATGTAAAAGACGGACCCGGTAGTAGAGATATAAACAAGAACTTTTGAAGCCAGAGAAAAAGTCTTAACATCTGTCTCTAGTATGGAACAAAGTCAGCA
Organism: Tillus elongatus; assembly: GCA_964006375.1. Classification (NCBI taxonomy): domain Eukaryota; kingdom Metazoa; phylum Arthropoda; class Insecta; order Coleoptera; family Cleridae; genus Tillus; species Tillus elongatus. The sequence continues at coordinate 208,180,887 of OZ023262.1, read as the reverse complement.
TGTAATGGCAACACCACTAATGAATTTTTATTTAACATTTCTCACTTGATTAGCTATTATTCTACGTTTTCCCATTCGAACAAGAATTGTGTATATAATATTTGTTTACAGATAAAGCGAAATTAACATCGTTAAACTCAATTTACTTGATATTTGGTCGGCTGATGTCACCTGATACTCATTTTCCGTATTCTCGTTTATTCATTTAGCGTGGTATATTTGCTTTTTCAATTATGCGAATAAACGAAACATTTCGATTGGATCTGAATGTTCAGATTTCTGTCGTTTAACTTTTGTTGAATAATTCAAACGGCTTGTTCAACGCTTTAATACTCACGTAAAAAATAATTGGTGACTGTACGCATCCTCTTGTGGGCGAGCACGATCCATATCACGATCAGATTGCCTCCTGTGGCCACAATTACCATTCCAGCATACAGAATACTCCACAAAACCTGCCGCCATACCGGCAGGATAAACTGATTCCTGTCTGAAAATAAAAATCATCAGTAAATGATTCTGCTTTTAATTTGTATCGCTATATGATCAATACTAATAAATAAATGTATTGGGGCGGTATAATATGTTTGTAAAGTGGAATTAGCTTAAAAGTTAGTACACATGCTTTGAAAAATTAACAAACCCATACAAAACATTATCTGGAACCTAAGTACAGTTTAAAATAATTACACTACAATTGTCCGTGATGTTTATAATTAACATATACTGACTTTCCAAAAAATCCGACCACCCAACCAAGCTAAAATATATACACACATATTTGGAAGAAGTCAACATCTAGCACACGTAATAACGATACCTATATCACAAGATCAAGCAAAAGACAAACAATAAATATACATGTTAAGAGGCAAGTCGTACATCATAGATTTGCGGCGCTATAGAAGGCCCCTTAATCCTTTAAGAGGCAAAACTTAGGTTATCCATGTAGGGTAAAGATCTTTATAGATTTTGTATAAAAATAATATAAAGTAACGCATTCAAAGCAAAAAAGTAAAAAAAAATCTAGTTTTTTGTTTAAGGGGTGGTAAAAACCGCTACCAGTGAGCATTCTTTACTTTAATATTTCTCAATATTCACTGGTATATATATATATATATATATATATATATATATATATATATATATATATATATATATATATATATATATATATATTTACCACCATATATCTGCAACACTTAGAATATTGTAACAAAACGAAGCATATGGTGTAAGAAATTTATTGATACATTATTTCTGGTGATAGACCGAAAAACATCTTGCATAATGCAACATTACACTTTTGACAAATTACGTTTGTTCTCTTTGGCTTCTTTTTTGAAATATAATTGGTACATCTTCTCTAAGTGCCCTTGATTGGCATGTGGGAACGTACGTCAAAGAGACTCAGTTTTTTCGACTTACCAACTTGATTTTGATTTGGTACAGGTCGTTTTCGGGATGAGAATACACCAATCAATTGATCAGCTAACTGACTTATATATTGAAGATGTGTAAGGGCTACTTCACGGGGGTAGTTTTTATGATGTTGGTGCCTATATAAAATGTAGCTGTTTACTATTGATGCGTCGAGGAAGTAGTAAAATAATTTTATCCACCATCTTTTGGATTTCCATTGGATCGAATAGGTTGGCATAACTGATCAAAACGATCTACTCCGCCCATGTGTGCATTATAATCAGCAATAGCAGTTGGACAAGGTACTTCTCAACGGGTGACATCCTTACTTGTTCTGAGGACAGTTGTTCGTTATTTGAAGTCATGCATGTTACTAATCAGTTTCGCACATTTTGTTCCCCAGCGTTTCCATTTATAGACAGATATGTTACCACTAGCTACGGAATCTGACTGACTCATCTTTAATTTTTTGTCATCAGATAAGTATTGCCTTGGGAAGTATTTTCTTGATGTTTGAAATGTTCCGCAGGCAAAACTTTGTTTTTCTACAAGTTTTGCGAGGAGGAGCAATGTAGAAAAAAAATTGTCATAGTAAATGCAATATCCACGATTTTGAAACTGGCTACTAAGTTGCATTACAACCCTCTCACCTAGTATGTCTTGAATAGCTGCATCCGTCTTGCCTTGATAGACCTCGAAATGTATCAAATAACCAGTCTTTGCACATGCTATAGCCCAAACCTTGATTCCTCTCTTCACCGACTTCATGGGCATGTACTGTTTCAACACAGTTCTCCCCTTGAAAGGAACCATGCTTTCGTAAATTGACAAATATCTGGAATTTTCTTCTTAGATGCGTTATGAGAGGTCGGATTTTATACAATTTATCAAACATAAGGTCACCTTTGTGAGTCATTTTTGCATTGTCATTTATATGTAGCAGCCTCAGAACTTTTAAAGATCTTTTTACTGTAAAAACCTCTGCCACTCTTGATACAAAGAAGCTTTTGTCAGACGACCAGTATGATTTCATCGAAGGTAACGTATGAAAACCCATAATTATGAGAATACCGAAGAAGGCATTAGGTTCCTGTGTAGTAATATCTAAACATTTTCCGAGTTGTATCGCGTATAGTTTCGATTAATTTGCAATTTTTTGAACCATTTCATTAGTGAATATAGCACTAAAGTCATCTAAAGGGATTGCATTTTCTGGAATATCTATGTTTATTCCTGAAATTTCACGGAAATCGAATGAGCTATAGTTTATAACTGGATCTGTCTTTTTACACCACTTGAAGTCTGTATTTTTATGAGCCAAAACACCTACATTGTCTTCAATAATTGCATTTACTTCTGATTCTGTAACTTCTAATTCTGTGTCACTTTCGGAAGAAAATATATAGGTATTAATATTGTTTTTTGGACAATCATTTTCTGGATAATAATCCGGATCCACAATTGAATTATCAGAATCAATATCATCAAGAAAGGGGTAATCAGGAACGGAAGGATTTTGCTGATATTCACATTCACCTGATGTAGCGACAACTGTATCAGTCGATAGAGTTTGACTAGTTGTCCCTTCACTTGGCGTCAATGAAATAGCTGTGCTGGAACTACATCGAGTGTTACATCTCGCCGATGGAGGTATAAATGAAACATCGTCTTCTGCATTAGAGTCACCTCCATAGTCTGACAGGCAATAATTTTCATCATCGGAATCAACTTTCAATGCCAAAATTTCCAACTCCTTCTGGGTAAGCGGCGGTTACCACTTTTTTGAGGTTTCTTGCTCATTACATATTATCACCCAGAACATTTGTCTGCAACACAAAACAAAATGTAATTTATTATTAAATGAAAGGCCAAAGACTATACTGTCTCTTTCATTGATTACAATTATCAAATTATTTGACTACATGTACAGAAAAAAATCATAAAATATTTATTATAAAATAGGTTAGGATTATCTAGAAAGTTCTGCATAGCAACTAATGATAAATTAAAACAATACTTACCTTTTTGCTATCAAGGAAGCAACCCCAGAGTATCCCTTGATCATTTTGTGTATTTATTTCAAAATATTTTCATAAATAAAGTAATAAATAACACAAATAAATGTCTATGTCAACAACACTACTAAAAACTACCATCCCACGTGCTCACTGGTAGCTATGTTTACCAGTGATTCAATTTTAGGCGCCTGCGTACGTTTCTGTATTATCTGGTAGCTAATTTCACCAGATATCGTTTGGTACATATTTAATGAACTTATGATCCAATATTCAATACTATTGGATAGTAAAACGCCTTAAAATGTTAATTGTAAACATAGGTACCACTGATACTTAAAGGGTTTAACAGAGAAATTGTTTTGCTGCATATTTAAAGGAAGTGTATAAACTAATTGCCTTAAAATCACTTGGAAAATCATTCAAAACACTTATGCAGTTATAGTAGGGGCTGTCTTTAAATTTATGTCCATATCACGATCAGATTGCCTCCTGTGGCCACAATTACCATTCCAGCATACAGAATACTCCACAAAACCTGCCGCCATACCGGCAGGATAAACTGATTCCTGTCTGAAAATAAAAATCATCAGTAAATGATTCTGCTTTTAATTTGTATCGCTATATGATCAATACTAATAAATAAATGTATTGGGGCGGTATAATATGTTTGTAAAGTGGAATTAGCTTAAAAGTTAGTACACATGCTTTGAAAAATTAACAAACCCATACAAAACATTATCTGGAACCTAAGTACAGTTTAAAATAATTACACTACAATTGTCCGTGATGTTTATAATTAACATATACTGACTTTCCAAAAAATCCGACCACCCAACCAAGCTAAAATATATACACACATATTTGGAAGAAGTCAACATCTAGCACACGTAATAACGATACCTATATCACAAGATCAAGCAAAAGACAAACAATAAATATACATGTTAAGAGGCAAGTCGTACATCATAGATTTGCGGCGCTATAGAAGGCCCCTTAATCCTTTAAGAGGCAAAACTTAGGTTATCCATGTAGGGTAAAGATCTTTATAGATTTTGTATAAAAATAATATAAAGTAACGCATTCAAAGCAAAAAAGTAAAAAAAAATCTAGTTTTTTGTTTAAGGGGTGGTAAAAACCGCTACCAGTGAGCATTCTTTACTTTAATATTTCTCAATATTCACTGGTATATATATATATATATATATATATATATATATATATATATATATATATATATATATATATATATATATTATACCACCATATATCTGCAACACTTAGAATATTGTAACAAAACGAAGCATATGGTGTAAGAAATTTATTGATACATTATTTCTGGTGATAGACCGAAAAACATCTTGCATAATGCAACATTACACTTTTGACAAATTACGTTTGTTCTCTTTGGCTTCTTTTTTGAAATATAATTGGTACATCTTCTCTAAGTGCCCTTGATTGGCATGTGGGAACGTACGTCAAAGAGACTCAGTTTTTTCGACTTACCAACTTGATTTTGATTTGGTACAGGTCGTTTTCGGGATGAGAATACACCAATCAATTGATCAGCTAACTGACTTATATATTGAAGATGTGTAAGGGCTACTTCACGGGGGTAGTTTTTATGATGTTGGTGCCTATATAAAATGTAGCTGTTTACTATTGATGCGTCGAGGAAGTAGTAAAATAATTTTATCCACCATCTTTTGGATTTCCATTGAATCGAATAGGTTGGCATAACTGATCAAAACGATCTACTCCGCCCATGTGTGCATTATAATCAGCAATAGCAGTTGGACAAGGTACTTCTCAACGGGTGACATCCTTACTTGTTCTGAGGACAGTTGTTCGTTATTTGAAGTCATGCATGTTACTAATCAGTTTCGCACATTTTGTTCCCCAGCGTTTCCATTTATAGACAGATATGTTACCACTAGCTACGGAATCTGACTGACTCATCTTTAATTTTTTGTCATCAGATAAGTATTGCCTTGGGAAGTATTTTCTTGATGTTTGAAATGTTCCGCAGGCAAAACTTTGTTTTTCTACAAGTTTTGCGAGGAGGAGCAATGTAGAAAAAAAATTGTCATAGTAAATGCAATATCCACGATTTTGAAACTGGCTACTAAGTTGCATTACAACCCTCTCACCTAGTATGTCTTGAATAGCTGCATCCGTCTTGCCTTGATAGACCTCGAAATGTATCAAATAACCAGTCTTTGCACATGCTATAGCCCAAACCTTGATTCCTCTCTTCACCGACTTCATGGGCATGTACTGTTTCAACACAGTTCTCCCCTTGAAAGGAACCATGCTTTCGTAAATTGACAAATATCTGGAATTTTCTTCTTAGATGCGTTATGAGAGGTCGGATTTTATACAATTTATCAAACATAAGGTCACCTTTGTGAGTCATTTTTGCATTGTCATTTATATGTAGCAGCCTCAGAACTTTTAAAGATCTTTTTACTGTAAAAACCTCTGCCACTCTTGATACAAAGAAGCTTTTGTCAGACGACCAGTATGATTTCATCGAAGGTAACGTATGAAAACCCATAATTATGAGAATACCGAAGAAGGCATTAGGTTCCTGTGTAGTAATATCTAAACATTTTCCGAGTTGTATCGCGTATAGTTTCGATTAATTTGCAATTTTTTGAACCATTTCATTAGTGAATATAGCACTAAAGTCATCTAAAGGGATTGCATTTTCTGGAATATCTATGTTTATTCCTGAAATTTCACGGAAATCGAATGAGCTATAGTTTATAACTGGATCTGTCTTTTTACACCACTTGAAGTCTGTATTTTTATGAGCCAAAACACCTACATTGTCTTCAATAATTGCATTTACTTCTGATTCTGTAACTTCTAATTCTGTGTCACTTTCGGAAGAAAATATATAGGTATTAATATTGTTTTTTGGACAATCATTTTCTGGATAATAATCCGGATCCACAATTGAATTATCAGAATCAATATCATCAAGAGGGGGTAATCAGGAACGGAATGATTTTGCTGATATTCAGATTCACCTGATGTAGCGACAACTGTATCAGTCGATAGAGTTTGACTAGTTGTCCCTTCACTTGGCGTCAATGAAATAGCTGTGCTGGAACTACATCGAGTGTTACATCTCGCCGATGAAGGTATAAATGAAACATCATCTTCTGCGTCAGAGTCACCTCTATAGTCTGACAGGCAATAATTTATATTATCGGAATCAACTTTCAATGCCAAAATTTCCAACTCCTTCTGGGTAAGCGGGGGTTCCCACTTTTTTAGCGGTTTCTTGCTCATTGCTGCAACAACAATTACATATTATCACCCAGAACATTTTTTTTGCAACACGAAACAAAATGTAATTTATTATTAAATGAAAGGATATACTGTCTCTTTCATTGATTACAATTATCAAATTATTTGACTACATGTACAGAAAAAAATCATAAAATATTTATTATAAAATAGGTTAGGATTATCTAGAAAGTTCTGCATAGAAACTAATGATAAGTTAAAACAATACTTACCTTTTTGATATCAAGGAAGCAACCTCAGAGTATCCCTTGATCGCTTCGTGTATTTATTTCAAAATATTTTCATAAATAAAGTAATAAATAACACAAATAAATGTCTATGTCAACAACACTACTAAAAACAACCATCCCACGTGCCCACTGGTAGCTATGTTTACCAGTGATTCAGTTTTAGGCGACTGCGTACGTTTCTGTACTATCTGGTAGCTAATTTCACCATATATCGTTTGGTACATATTCACTGAACTTACGATCCAATATTCAATACTATTGGATAGGTAAAACGCCTAAAAATGTTATTGGTAAACATAGGTACCACTGATACTTAAAGGGTTTAACAAAGAAATTGTTTTGCTGCATATTTAAAGGAAGTGTATAGACTAATTGCCTTAAAATCACTTGGAAAATTATTCAAAAATACTATGCAGTTATAGTAGGGGCTGTCTTTAAATTTACGTGTTTTGTCTGCAGGAATTCTCAGTGTATTTGGTTTTCGTGTGTGATATTTATGGTTAAATTAGTTCACTGCAAAAATGGTTCTGTTATTAAATGCACAACACATAAAATTGAGTATATACGCGCCACGGACTGTAAGAAGCTTATGATCCCTAAATATGATTCTGCATGTCTTAATTAAGCTTAAATAAAAAATTGGTCTGAGCATTCTTTTTTGAGACATAATGCTCTTGTCATTCAAGCAGTGATACCCTAGAACATAATACTATAATTTATGTGGGAATAAGCGAGGCAGTATAAGATGTTACGAATACCTTTTAAGACCGACGTGTTTTTCAGTTGTAAAATTGCGAAGCGTGCTTTATTTAGAGTATCACACACACAGTCAATCTGGTTGAGCCAGGCTACAATATTATCTACCCAAATACTTAAATACTTAATGCTGTACACCCCTCCAAGACCAAAATAACTCAGAGGCCTTTTATTTGCAAATCCCATACATGCTGTTTTGCTGGTATTCATAAATGATATGTTTATCACACCACGCATCAAACCGATTAACAACCGGCTCAACACTGACTGCAAGCCACTCAACAGTATCAACAGCAATGTTGCAAGGGTCACGAGCAAATACTGTTAACAGACCATGTTACGCTCGACTGTCAGACCGGCTCACATTTTTTTAATACACCAGGCATATGCTTTATCAACTCTGTGCATTTTTAATAAAATGCTACTATTAGTGAATTTTATTTTAAAAAATCGCAAATCTTGACGTTTGAATTTTGAAAAAATGTCTTTAAATAAGCGCAAACTAGACCACTACAACCCATATTCGGGGTCAATTTCAATATATATATATATATATATATATATATATATATATATATATATATATATATATATATATATATATATATATAAATTTTATTTTAATAGGTATAATTTGTGATGATTTTACCTTATATATATATATATATATATATATATATATATATATATATATATATATATATATATATATATTGTATTTTAAATTAGATTATAATATATACAGTTTACACCCAATGTCTATGTAAAAATTATGCAAACTTTATCTTTATTTTTGTGATTTTGCGGTCTTTGTTTAATAAATGTTTCTGACTGTGTTTTTATGATTATTTAAGTCCCTATGCATATATTAAATTATAAGGTGGCTTTAACCCTTTTTATTCCCGTGCAATGTTGGTGGCCTATTCTTTATTACTGTCACTGTTCATTTGTTAGTCAAATAGCAATTGATAAATATATAAATACTTGCCTTTCTAGTATGCCCTGGCTCTGCTCTGCTCTGACTCTATCCCAGTAGTCAATTCTAATTTGGAGAGAATAGACTGGCATATGCAGTTAAATCTTAATTATATCTGAATATGCCCAAAGAAATACGTCATATTTGATTTAGTAACAAAATATTTTCTTGTTTACTTTATGAAAATTTTAGAATTTTTATCTTAAAGCGGATACTCTAGTATACTAAATTTAAGAACAAATTTTACTATAAATTATGTGACAGGATTTTTATCGTATCAAGGTTTACAAAATTGATAAATATGGTTTTTAAATTTTACATTTGAGACACTTCGCGCCCTCTAAGATTTTGCTCTTCAACTATCGTGGGAATATGATTTGGATTTCTGTTTAGTCAAGTCTTGACGTAATTTACCATTATATTCTATTCATTAGGTGATTTTCTTATTCTGGATCTTTTAATCTATTTCTTCTGTTACTTATAGGAACAAATGGCTATTGTTTACACACAAAAATGGTTTAAAATATTGAAATTCTTTCTGGAAGGGAATATGACGCTCGCTTCTCGCGTCCTACCAAACAACAACAACTTATTCTAGCGGATGTCGTCGAAAATTAATCTTGAAACTCTTTTTCTGTTTTGTCTCATGGCAAGCTTCTTGAAATTATAAAGTTCTTATAAAAATTAATTAATTGCCTAATATTAGAATGACATTTGCATAGCCTCACTAATTCTAGATATAACAATCATACTAAATTTAAAACGAAAACACTTTTAAATGTTAGAATCTTGATTTAAAGTCTCTCAACATTACTCTTGTCTTTTGGGTTTTAAAAATACACTTTCTTATATAGTATACAGAGTGTTTTTCAATATATTTTATTTTAAATTATATGTAGGTAAATATCTTTTGAGCATAATTCTTTGGTTTTGAATGACATGTTAAAAAGTTTAAGCTACACATTTACATTTAGATATGTGGCTTAATTAGCCTCTTTACTGAGATATTATTCCAAATTGTTTAGGTTATAAATTTTAAAATTGTTATTATTGATCATTTTAATGAATCATTGCTTCTATAACTATCATTGCTTACCTAACCAGCACTAACTAACAATAATAAAGAATATGTTTGGTGATTAATTTGTTTTTATTTATGTTTTAGTGTGGATATAATGTCCAGTGATATGGGTATGGATACAACTTACAAAAGAAAAACCATATACATCACGTGCAAACTGTAAGTATCGTATTCACTGCTGACCTGTGGTCAAGCTCTAGTAATAATATTGCTAAGACCTTTTACCATAGCAATATATATATATATATATATATATATATATATATATATATATATATATATATATATATATATATATATATATATATATATATATATATATATATATATATATATATATATATATATATATATATATATATATATATATATATATATATATATATATAATTAAAAAAATTAAAAATTATGGGATAGGCGTCCGTTGCACAATAAAAACTCTTTATTAATTGCGTAGTTTTCGGAATAATTTTTTCCATTATCGAGGCTACAATATGGCAAAAAATACAATTTACATAGAGAAAAATACAAAGGTTTCAAATACTTACATATAACTCGAGTTTTACTTGAACATAAACTAATTATTAAATAACAAACATGGAAAAACTATTTGAAAATTTGCCTACCGACAAGAGTCACACTGATATAGGCAGCTAATTATTGTGTAGTTAAATGGTTTTTTTGTTTGTTTTTGTCTAGGAAATATAAAAAGGGGCAATGATTTACAAAATTATTATCTTTCTTTAAGTTTACTAAGTTAAGTTTATTAAATTGTCAATTGTGATTTTAGATGTACCCCTAAAGATGGCTACTTAGTTGACCGAAACGCGTAGGAAACTAATAAAGTTTTATTGTCTCGAAAAGAAGCCTTTGCATTGAGTATTTAATTATGTCTATCCCAGACTGTTTGACGTTTAGAAGTGAAGTAACACAAATAAATCGGAAAACACTTCAAAAGGATATTTTAAAAGTTCAGGACGCAGCAAGTGCGTTATGGTAGCGAATTTTTTTTAAAATGTTTTTAATGGCAAATGTCTTTCTTTGATGAAAGCAGGCATCAAACTTGGTTGCCTATATAGTAGAAACAATGTACCATATTTCATCGAAATAACATGCACGCGCTGCATAAACCACAAGAAAAATGAAGTTACGGCACCTGGGGGATAGGGGTGCTGTGCGGGGTAGGTAGGGTTTAAGGGGGATATGGCTTCAAAATGTGAAAAAGATAGCTTTCAAGCCCGTTGTATTCGAATTTTTTGCTCATATTTCCTTTTTACTACCTACCCCGCCCAGAAGCCCTACTCACTCCTGGTGCCGTAACTTACTTGGGGGGTGTGAACAAGAAATTTTTCTTGGGGTTTGTGGATTTAGGAGGGACCCTAGGCAGGTTTCTGAAAATAATTTTTTTGAAAAGCGTTCGGGAGCTTAACTGCAAATTTTACCGAAAATTCGCTACCAAAACGCATATACTGCGTCCACTTTTTTTTCCTTACAAACGCATTATATTTCTATAAAAAATGAAAAAAATGCATTAACGAATTTGTTCTACGAAAATTAGCTACAAAAAAATTATACACCCCTGCTCACTCCTGGTCCCGTAACTTCCTTGGGGAGTGTGAACAAGACATTTTTCTTGGGGTGTGTGGATCCAGGGGGGGGGGGGCTAGGCAGGTGTCTCAAAACAGTTTTTTGAAAAGAGTTCGGGAGCTAAACTGCAAATTTACCGAAAATTCGCTACCAAAACGCACTTACTGCGTCCATATTTTTTTTCTTACAAACGCATATCGCCCGCATCATATTTCGAAAAAAATGCAAAAATGCATTAACGAATTTGTTTTACGAAAATTAGCTAAAAAAATTACACACCCCTACTCACTCCTGGTCCTGTAACTTCCTCAGAAGGCAGGTTTCTGAAAACATTTTTTTGAAAAGTGTTCGGGAGCTAAACTGCAAATTTACCGAAAATTCGCTACCAAAACTCACAAACTGCGTCCAGTTTTTTTTCTTACAAACGCATCATATTTTGATAAAAAGTGCAAAAATGCATTAACGAATTTGTTATACAAAAGTTAGCTAAAAAAATTATACACCCCTACTCACTCCTGGTCCCGTAACTTCCTTGGGGAGTGTGTACAAGAAATTTTTCTTGGGGTTTGTGGATCCAGAGGGGGCCCTAGGCAGGTTTCTGAAAACAGTTTTTTGAAAAGCGTTCGGGAGCTAAACTGCAAATTTACCGAAAATTCTATACCAAAACGCACTTGCTGCGTCCAGATTTTTTTCTTAGAAACGCATATCGCCCGCATCTTATTTCGATAAAAAATGCAAAAACGCATTAACGAATTTGTTCTACGAAAATTAGTTAAAAAAATATATAGACCGTTAAACCATAAACTTCACTAAACCTACAGCGAAAGCATCAACTTAACTAAACCGACAGCCAAAGCATCAGAGAAAGGGTCTATTTGAAATGAATATTCTGTAGATATTTTAGTAGAATGAAGGGCAAGGACGGTTGATCTGAAACTTAAGGGTTTGCAGAACACTCTTCTTGCAACATTTTCTTTTCAAAATTCGTTTTTTTTTACGTTCTTTGCCTAAACATTGCCAATTTTGACGTTTAAAATTGCGAGTTTGACGTTTTAAGGAAAAATCCAAAATTTAGTTCTTTAACTGGTCATAACTTCTTTGTCTTGAAAGCTAGAGACATAAATTTTGGTACAGAGTTCACTCTTTATAATACAAACACGTGTACCAAATTACTTTGTTATTTCCGGAGATATGAATTTTTTTAGAAAAAAAAAAACACAAAATTTCCCAGGAAACTTGGTCTAATTTTCCTGGATAACGAACTTATCCAAGCCACTTGCAAAAGGATGGTACACACCAAATTTGATCAAGATTGGTCCATTATTTTTTGAGTCATCGGTCGGATATATATATATATATATATATATATATATATATATATATATATATATATATATATATATATATATATATACATATATATATACATATATATACATATATATATACATATATATATATATATATATATATATATATATATATATATATATATATATATATATATATCTTTAGGAATATTGCACTACACTGTAATCACTTTTAAATATACACTTTATTTTATTTGTTTGCTGTACGTTTGTGATTTCTTATTGGTTTGCGTGGACTGCAGTTTCGAACCGTCCCGGTTCATCATTGAGTAGCGTGCTGATGATGAACCGGGACGGTTCGAAACTGCAGTCCACGCAAACCAATAAGAAATAACAAACGTACAGCAAACAAATAAAGTGTATATATATATATATATATATATATATATATATATATATATAAACACGGTTCGAAACTGCAGTCCACGCAAACCAATAAGAAATCACAAACGTACAGCAAACAAATAAAGTGTATATATATATATATATATATATATATATATATATATATATATATATATATATATATATATATATATATATATATATATATATACAGGGTCGCTGATAAGTCTGGAAACGGTCGATTATCCGGGGAAATATACAAGGTGTCGAAAAAAGTTTTATACAAAAGTTTTTGGGTTCTTCAATGTCTACTAGGCGGTGATAATTTCATTTATACAGGGTTGGTCATACAGGCGTGGCACACCAATATTATTTTTTTTTAATGGAACACCCTATATATTATTCGATATTTCAATCCTTCTCTTAATTTTGAGCAACATTTATCAGAAGCATGATGTACATAAACTCAATCGTTTCCGGGTAAAAAAATAAATAAAAATAAACGCTATTGTTTTTAAATTCTATTGGATGAAGAACAAAAATAAATGAAAAGTAGAATATCTCTTGAAAACAATCTGTGAGTGTGAAAAGAACCGGTTGCGATGTTTTTAACATTGTTTGGAATCCTATTTTATAAGATGTTCAAAGTGTTCTCCATTGACCTCCTGACAATAATGAATTCGCTTAACAAAACATTGCACTGCATTTACAAGAGCGTTTTGAGGAATGTTATTAATTTCATGCACAATCCTTGCTTGCAACTCTTCAATATTCTGCGGTCTATTTTGGTAAATTAAATTTTTTACATGACCCCACAAAAAAAAGTCAAGCGGCGTCATGTCGGGAGACCTAGCTGGCCATTCAATAGTTCCCCTGCGCCCTATCCATCTGCCAGGAAAGGTTTGATTCAGATATTCCCGTACCTCAATTCCAAAATGAGGGGGTGCCCCATCCTGCTGAAACCATATTTCTTCCGCTGGTAGATTTGGGTCGTTATTGTTCGGAAATAATCGACTTACGTCTGGAACAATTGATTCTTGCAAAAGTGTCAAATATCGAGCAGAGTTCAAATTACCGTGTATAAAATAAGGTCCTATGATATGTCCACCAATAATAGCACACCAAACATTTACTTTTTGCGGTCTTTGGGTGTGAATTTGTTCCATCCAATGTGGGTTTTCGTCTGACCAGTACCTACAGTTGTGTCGGTTGACTTGTCCATTCAAACAAAATGTAGATTCGTCGGAAAACAAAATGTGGTTGGCAAAGTTAAAATTTTGGCGTAACTTCTCCATAATAAGTTCACAGAACTCGATTCTGCGATCAAAATCGTCTTCACTCAGTTCTTGCAATAAATGAATTTTATATGGACGGAACTTTTCCCGCTTCGTAATCTTTTGAATTGAATATCGACTCATATTGTGATTTAAAGCCAATTGCTGTGCCGAAGTTTTCGGATTTTCCACCACATCCAATATTACATTCAAAGAATTTTCTTCATTTGTAACGGTTACTGGCCTTCCAGTTCTAGGTTTATCCTTGATACCGCCAGTTTCGTGAAAACGATGCAAAGTTTTCGAAACTGTGGATTTGGAGATCGATTCCCGCTCAGGATGCAACTCATTGAACATAATCACCACTTGAGCAAAACTTCGTGTTCTATCACCGTACCCTATCATCATTAAAATTTCGATACGTTCGGTTTCACTTAAACTTGCCATTTTGCACAAAAACTGTTGACACTAAATTACTAATGTTTCAAAACTGTTGACACTGAATGAATGTTTGACATTCGTTGTCCTGGAAACATTTTAAAACAAAAGAATAATACTGCGTTTCTTATGGGCATCTTATCTTATCTTGGGATTCCAAACAATGTTAAAAACATCGCAACCGGTTCTTTTCACACTCACAGATTGTTTTCAAGAGATATTCTACTTTTCATTTATTTTTGTTCTTCATCCAATAGATTTTAAAAACAGTAGCGTTTATTTTTATTTATTTTTTTACCCGGAAACGATTGAGTTTAGGTACATTATGCTTCTCATAAATGTTGCTCAAAATTAAGAGAAGGATTGAAATATCGAATAATATATAGGGTGTTCCATTAAAAAAAAATTAATATTGGTGTGCCACGCCTGTATGACCAACCCTGTATAAATAAAATTATCACCGCCTAGTAGACATTGAAGAACCCAAAAACTTTTGTATAAAACTTTTTTCGACACCTTGTATATTTTCCCGGATAATCGACCGTTTCCAGACTTATCAGCGACCCTGTATATATATATATATATATATATATATATATATATATATATATATATATATATATATATATATATATATATATATATATATATATATATATATATATATATATATATACAGGGTGTCTCACTAACAATGGGCCAAACCCATATATTCAGATAGAGCATCAAAAATTAAATAGACTTTCATTAATACGTTTTGTCCGATTGTTGCTTGTTTTCGATATACAGTGTGTTAAAATTGACTTTAAAAAAAATTAAATCGCTCGTTTTTCTGCTAATTACTGGAATATTGATTTGGAACTTTGTAATAGGGGGTTATCGAGGATGCCGCTTCCAACCGTGATACCTATTTTGAGCTACATCATAGTTGGCGCCACCTACACTAAACCCGAATGTTTTACAGGGGCATAACTTTTTCGATGATTAACTTTATGCAAATCTGTTCAGAAAAACTGAAAACTACTAATTTTCTGTAGGAAAAAGGTATACTTAGTTGAAACTCATAAAGTGAGTGGTTACCGAGATATTGGGGTTTTAATAATGGTGTGCATTGAAAATCTCTCAAATCTGAAATTTTATTCTGGCCCAAAGTTCATCTCTGGAGTTACAAACATTATTGTGTATGTACCAGTTGTTTCAAGTAACCCCAATGGAAAATTCTAGAGGATTGAGGTCGGTGTATTTTAATCATAATTTTCTAATTCTAAATCAATTCCTAAAAATTGGGAAGTTTCTCTGGATTTAATTCGATTTCATAGAATAAGTATGTTTTTGGAAAATAAAAGATGTATTCCTGTGGACATATCACGGCGCTAATAACTATAGCAGTTGATTGGCCGGGTCAACAACTGTCAATGAAGTAGATGAAATATCTTTTGTTTTTCGTTTTCATAGGGATGTCATTTTCGTAACACAATAAACATAATCTGTCAATTTTGACAAGCACATGGTTTTTCAATTAAGAGCAGGAGGTAGTTATTATTTCTGAAATGCCTCGCCATAATAAGTTTAGCAATATTGAGAAGAGAGATATGATCTGCGTTTATGCGCAATCAAACTTCCGTAGCCACCAAGCCGCTGCCAGATACTTGGAATTATATCCTAGTCGTAGACAACCACATCACAAGACCTTTAGAAGATTATACGATAAATTAGGTATGTAAAAGAGTAATATGCACTCATTGCCATTGATTATTTCTGAAACGAAAGTTTTGACAAAATTCACACCTGAGGGCTGGAAAAATCGTGAAATACACATTTTGTTACACGGATGCGTATCATCTCGTCCTAATGTATTCGTAGGTGAAACTGGTTCTTTCAATTCGAAGTCGGAAGTTGTTGGACCAAGACGTCCTGTACATCAAGAGGAAGAGATATTAGTACGCCTTGCAGAAAATCCGGAAACAAGCGTAAGACGCCTCTCTGCAGCAACTGGAATAAATAAATCAAGTATTGGTAGACTTCTCAGAAAAGAAAAGTTACATCCTTACCACTTCGCACCAGTGCAGAATCTTTTACCTCTAGATTTTCTATCTAGATTGGATTTTTGTGAACGCATTCGTCGGTATCAGAATGACGATCCGTTTTTCTTCAACAACATTCTATTCACTGACGAAGCGACATTCACAAGAAGAGGAGTTTTCAATTTCAAAAATGCTCACACATATGACAGCAGCAATCCTCATTTGACGCGAGAACACCATTTTCAACATGAGTTCTCCATTAATGTCTGGTGTGGCATACTAGGCGACGTGTTGTTGGGACCAATAGAACTTCCTGCAAGGCTCAATGTGGAGAATCATTCAATTTTCTTGAGATATCAACTTCCTATTCTCTTGGAAGATGTCCCTCTAGACATGCGCAGGAGATTATGGTTCATTCACGACGGGGCACCTGCCCATTATGGACTTCCTGTCAGAGAATTTCTGAACCAAAATTATCCGCGCTGATGGATAGGTCGAGGTGGAGATTTTCCTTGGCCTGCACGTAGCCCCGACCTCAATCCTCTAGATTTCTTCCTCTAGGGTCACTTGAAAGAATTAGTATACAAGAATATTTGTAACTCCAGAGATGAACTTTGGGCTAGAATAATCGAATCCAGTGATATATTGAAAAATGATTATCAAACTTTTTTTAAGGTGAGGCAAAATTTTGGGTTGAGACTAGAAAAATGTATTGAAGTAGGCGGAGGCCATTTTGAGAATCTTATTAAGTGAATTGTTCGATAATTGTCAATTTTTTGTTATAATTTAGTGATAATAATAATGTTAATAAAATTTCAGATTTGAGAGATTTTCAATGCACACCATTATTAAAACCGCAATATCTCGGTAACCACTCACTTTATGAGTTTCAACTAAGTATACCTTTTTCGAACAAAAAATTAGTAGTTTTCAGTTTTTCTGAACAGATTTGCAGAAAGTTGATCATCGAAAAAGTTATGCCCCTGTAAAACATCCGGGTTTAGTGTAGGTGGCGCCAACTATGATGTAGCTCAAAATAGGTATCACGGTTGGAAGCGGCATCCTCGATAACCCCCTATTACAAAGTTCCAAATCAATATTCCAGTAATTAGCAGAAAAACGAGCGATTTAATTTTTTTCAAAGTCAAATTTAACACACTGTATATCGAAAACAAGCAACAATCGGACAAAACGTATTGATGAAAGTCTATTTAATTTTTGATGCTCTATCCAAATATATGGGTTTGGCCCATTGTTAGAGGGACACCCTGTATATATATATATATATATATATATATATATATATATATATATATATATATAT
Organism: Tillus elongatus; assembly: GCA_964006375.1. Lineage (NCBI taxonomy): Eukaryota > Metazoa > Arthropoda > Insecta > Coleoptera > Cleridae > Tillus > Tillus elongatus. Next base: position 208,162,727 of record OZ023262.1, on the reverse strand, counting down.
ATATATATATATATATATATATATATATATATATATATATGTATGTATATATATATATATATATATATATATATATATATATATATATATATATATATATATATATATATATATATATATATAAACACAGATCTCCTCATTAGCGAATTTTTTTTTAATTCGCTAAAATGTTAAACAAGTGACAAATATCATGAAGAAATCAAATGTGATTGCCATGGAAATGTCTATAAAATATCACTAGAGTATCGTTGATCATTAGCAAGTAAAAAGGTATATGTCCGACTAGTTTCTGCGGCGATAGCTTAATTTTTTAGGAAATTTTTGTATCTTTAAAAATAATAAAACTGTTATAACATGATTTCGCACACAAGCTACATCTAGAAGGAGAACCCTGTTTAAGTCGAAGCTTATAGTTTCATAGGTATTTGAGTTACAACATTCAACAAATTGTTTAAAAAAGCTTGCTACAATATTAGATGCATCATCCCTTTTTCTGCAAAACATCAAAAGCACTGGTCAATTTTTAGCACAAATCTTAACCAATGTATGTAATTATTCAGCGCTAATGAAAATATGTGAAATTATTAGTACAGTCAAGCAAATTTTTGATTTGAACTAAAAACCAAAAAAAATTGTCTCGACGCAGCAAGTGCGTTATAGTAGTGAATTTTCATAAAAATATTTTAAATAGCCAATATGTGTTTTTTTTAAGAAAGCAGGCATCAAATTTGTTTTTTTTGTTCCCTAAGGGCTCGTCCGCGGCCTTGCCGCCCCGATAGCACTGCAACATTTGGTTGATTGTGCATACCCTTAGTCTTACTCCACCCATTCCAAAATCATTGTGCCTTGAACTAGTCTCCACAGCGACTGGTGGGGTGAAGTTTTATATTGCTCTGTCTCCGGTCTAGACTGACCGTAGATAAGTTATCTTTTGCGGTCCAAAGCTTTACACTCGCACAAGATGTGCTGGGATGATTCCTCCCCCTCGCCGCAGAGTCTGCATGCGAGGTCCCCTTCGAACCGCCCCATTTTATGCAGGTGTTTCTTGACGGCCATGTGTCCCGTCAAGAGACCTGTTGTGTTTCTGAGCTGTCCTCTGCTAAGATTTAGCAGCTTCACAGCTCTCTTTGAACTGGGTCCCTCAATTATTGACTTCCCATATCTGAGCCCTGGACAGTCCGCCCAGTACACCTTGTGTTGGTTTCTGACCCAGGACTTAATGGCTCCTCCCTAGTAGTGCTCTGTGACACGTCCAGAGCCGGTTCTGGTCCCACAAATGGTTCTGCTGACCCTCTCTTCGCGAGACTGTCAGCTTCTTCATTGCCTTTGACCACAAATGGTTCTGCTGACCCTCTCTTCGCGAGACTGTCAGCTTCTTCATTGCCTTTGACCCCCTAGTGACCCGGCACCCAGATGAGGGTCACCTCATTCTGCCCAGCCAGGTCGCTCGTCTCGTCTCGGCACTCACTCACCAGCCAGGAATTTACCCGTGGGCTACTTAGTGCCTTAAGGGCTGCCTGGCTGTCCGTGGCTATGAGGATCCGCTTGTTGGTGTAGCCCCCCCTCTTGTTCTCCCGCACACAGTGCAGAATGGCGTACATCTCGGCCTGAAACATCGTTGCATGGGCTCCGAGGGAAATACTATGACTTACCCTCGGTCCTTCCGAGTAAACACCTGCCCCCGTCCCACACTCCCCGCCTGATCCGTCCGTGAACCAGACGAGCGCGTCCCGTGGTATGCCCGGCGTCTCTTCCCGCCATGCCTCGCGGTCAGCGATTTCCACTGTAAAGTTGTTTTCCCTGCACATTCGCGGACTCGCGAAGTCTGACCTCATCAAATTTGGTTACCAGTATGACATAAATAGTAGAAACAATGTACCATATATCATCAAAATAACTTTATTGTTTGAAAATGTAAAAAAAAATTGCAAATAAACTTTAAATGTTCCCGAAAAGACTAGTTTCCTGTCCAACGAACCTTATAGGTTAATAGCAAATTGAGCTATTCAAATTTGAAGCATTTAATATAAATTCGATACATTAAAGGTCAGCTCAGAACTGGCACGGACCGAGGAATTCGAATATCTAATTAAAACAAAGCCTTGTTTAATCTATTTGAACTAAGCAGATTTTAATAAAAATTCGGTACGATAACGCACCTGCTGCGTCCCGAATTTCTCCTCTTACAAATATGCATTATAATTACGTGGTCGAAATTCCATACATTAAAGGTCAGGTCAGAACTGGCATGGACCGGGGGAATTCGACTATCTAATTAAAACAAAGCATTGTTATCTATCTGAACTTAGCAGATTTTCCTGGCTAACGAACTTATTCAAGCCACTTTCAAAAGGAAGGTAATCACCAAATTTTATCGCCATCGGAGTAGTACTTTTTGAGTTATCGGTGTTACACACAAATATATATATATATATATATATATATATATATATATATATATATATATATATATATATATATATATATATATATATATATATATATATATATATATATATATATACATATAAAGTCTGAAACCAACGGATTTGGGTTCTAGTTGTCTTGTCCTAAATAGCGCCCATTTGTAGAAATTTTTTCAAAATGCAAAGTCGCGATCTCATCATCATTTTTTAAAAGAAAATTCACTAAAAGAACGACTCTGTCGCAGACTCTTCTGAATTGTAAAAGTCAATGCACTGAAAGTTACAGCAAGTCTGTAAATTGCATTATATTTTGAGTCTGTCATGCCGTGTAACCGAATATTTCAATTATGCATTAAATTATGTTCAGCATTTTGCTGAAACAAAAGCAACTTTCTCTGCAAATTTACAATTATAATAAAACGAGTTGTAGACTTAGGCCCTGTTTCACGGGAAAGTGGTGATTAAAGGGCCGGCAATCTCTTCTTCTATTTAGAAAGGATATCATTGCTGTTTCAGCGTGCAATTCGTGTAATATATACTTGAGTAAACGTTCAAACTCACCCTGGGGCTTTCTAAGACCATTAACAGTCTTGTGCCCTCAATTCCCTGATGATATGTTTATCATAACAGACAAACACATTCTATTTACAACAAAATAGACTATTTTGGGATGAGCTGAAAGTGAAACTGTCGCAGAAAGCTGTAATCAATCTACATTTGTAATGCCAACTGTCTACAAAACTAAGTTCAAAGCCTTTAATGGATTTTCAGAAGTAATTTAGCCCAGTTTCTATTGAAATTAATACATGTCAACAAACAATTTCTAAGTGTTTTCATTAAAAACTTGGCCGTCATTGATTGGAAAATATCACGAGTTGAGCTCTAAATATTTGCCACAATAAATAATTCGGGAAAACCAATGATGATAAAACTTTGATGGAAGTACTTTTACGTTCGGTGCTTCCTTAAAAGGATTACAGGTTCGAATTAAATTTTTGTCCCCATTTTTCGTTATTATTTACGCACAATTTGCCCAATCTTGTATACGAGACCGAATCCTAAAGCTCCGCCACTAATCTATATAAAAAAAACTCCTGGACGCAGCAAGTGCGTTATGGTAGTGAATTTTCATTAAAATGATTTTAATAGCTAACATGTTTTTTTCAGAAAGCAGGCATCAATCCATATAGTAGAAACAATATGCCATGTTTCATCAAAATAACTTTATTGTTTGAAAATATACAAAAATTTCCGAAAGTAAACTTAAATTGTTCCCGAAAACACTGGTTTCCTGGTCAATCTTATGGATTAATAGCAAAATGAGCTATTCAAATTTAAAGCATTTAACGAAAATTCGCTACTACAACTTGCTGCGTCCCGAATTTCTTTTCTTTCAAAGATGTATTATATTTCGATGGAAAATGCAAAAATGCAATAACATAGGGCGTGCTCGATTAAAAAATTCGCTACCATAACGCACTTGCTGCATCCCGAATTTCTTTTCTTACAAAGATGTATTATATTTCGATGGAAAATACAAAAATGCAATAACATAGGGCGTGTTCGATTAAAAAATTCGCTACCATAACGCACTTGCTGTGTCCCGAATTTATTTTCTTACAAAGATGTGTTATATTTCGATGGAAAATGCAAAAATGCAATAACATAGGGCGTGTTCGATTAAAAAAAAAATCTGAAATATGGGCTACCTGTAATTGTGGAAATATTTTTTAAGATGTAGTTTAAGACACTCTATGATTAATGTATACCTTTTTTTTTACGTAACTTGCATAATAACGGATATATTGAGCTTTAATGATTTTTTCCGAAAATTTGACCAAAAGGATATACCATTAAACGATAAACTCTATAGCCAACACTACTGCCATCAGAGAAAGGGTGTATTTTAAATTATTATTCTGGGAATATTTTAGTAAAATGAAGGACAATGACGATTGAAACTAAGAGTTCAGGCTTTATAAAGCATTCTTCTTGAGACATTTTCTTTTCATAGCTGATATTAATTTCAGGTTCATTGCCTAAATATTACCAATTTTGACGTTTGAAATCGCGACTTTGACGTTTTGAGGAAAACCCAAACTTATTTTTCTTTAAATGCCTGTAAATTTTGTGTCCTTTAACCTACAGAGCTAAATTTTGGCAGGTAGCTTAACTATGATGATATGAACCCGCGTACCAAATTTGGTTGCCCTTACTCTGTTAATTCCGGAGATATTTCGAATGAAAACTTAAAATTTTCCTGGAAAACCTCGTCCGATTTTCCTGACTAACGAACTTATCCAAGCCATTTACAAAAGGAAGATATGTGCCAAATTTTATCAAAATCGGCTTATTATTTTTTGAGTTATCGGTGTGATACACACACACACACACACACACACACACACACACATATATATATATATATATATATATATATATATATATATATATATATATATATATATATATATATATATATATATATATATATATATATATATATATATATATATATATATATATAAATATAAAAATTGAAACTGACCCCGGATATGGATTCTAGGGATCCTAGTTCGCGCTCATTTGCAAAAATTTTTTCAAAACTCAAAAGTCGGGATCTCCCAGTTAGTGAATTTTTTCTACGAAAATTCAGTAATAAAGACATTTATCTGTTTAGATTTTTACGATCCAAAATTCCTGTTATTTCTTTTACGTACTTTTAATTTAATAAATAGTGTCTAAAGCAAGATAATAACACAACATACTTTGCAGCCACATAACAGCACCAAGGTTTAACTTGTTTACAATATAGGAACAGAGTTGTTCTTTTAGCTTGGGCTTTAAAAACTAATTAACTTCTTTAAAAAAATCAGTCATATAAGGGATTACTGTTCCTAATTAGGCGTAAGTTATTAAGTAATTTAGTACCATACCTGTTAAATCAGTAAAATTGTTACGTTAAATTTTCATTCCTGATTGTCAAAATTTTGCTACGTAAAATGGTACCAGTTCTTTTAGGATGTGGTATGCAGTATAATTAGAGCTGCTATCAATAAATCTATTAATTCTATGGTTTTCTATTTCTGACAAGTTTCGGGACACAGCAAGGGCGTTATGGTAGTGAATTTTCATAAAAATGTTTTTAATAGCAAATATATTTTTTTAAGAAAGCTTGCATCAAATTTGGTTACCAGTATAACCTATACAGGAGAAACAATGTACCATATTTTATCAAAATAATTTTATTGTTTGACAATATACAAAAATCTTCCGAAAATAAACTTAAAATGTGCCCAAAAAACTGATGTCCTGGCCAACGAACCTTAGGTTATTAGTAAATTAAGCTATCGAAAGACACATTTTACGAGAAATCGCTACCATAACGCATTTTCCAGGTCTCGAATTTATTTTCTTACAAACGTACATTATCTTTCGATGGAAAATGCAAAAATTGCAATAATATAAGGCGTGTTCGATAAGGAAAAAAAAATGCATTACCAGCGACTTATGGGCTACCTGTGATTGTAAAAATAATTTTATAAGATGCAGCTCCAGACATCGTATAATTAACATATACAAATTTTTCTCATGTCCTGTATAATAATGGATATATTGAGCTTTACCCTAGAAACCCGTCACCCTGTATATATGAAAACAGATGAAAACTGAAACTAACCCGGATTTGGGTTCTATGAGACCTAGATCGCGCTCATTTGAAGAAATCTTTTCAAAATTCAAAAGTCACTAATATTCTATCCAACTCTATGTGTAAAATTGTGATGGCCAAAAATAAATATGAATGTAAGAAGAAGAGCATGCCCACATTTGTATTACAAATGTCAGAAAATAAAATACTTATTTACATGTCACTTTGAAAGTAGATCTGACATTTATCAATATAATTTGTCAGTTCAATATGACATGTACTGTTGCCGTGGACTATTATGGGCTATTGTATTACGTCTTATATAAATCTTGTTTTTTTCTTGGAGTACGAAAGCTTATTTTACTGTTTAAACATTTTTCGATCCCTTAACCTGAAATAGTTTTCGTCTCATTGAACGTTGTCTCATTATAGAGTCACCGTAGGTTTTAGAATCTAGAAATTATTCTATTTTGTGTGACATACCTAGAACAACTTTTATTTTCCTTCAATTATAAATGACAATTTTATATAAATTCCTATATTTTCTGTGCTCAATGTGTTGAACGGATGCGAAACGGGAGAAGAAAATTTCACTTAAAGTTAAAATGACGAAGAGAACTTTATTCGAGGCATGAGCGTTGTTTCCATTTTTTTTTTTTAATATTAATAACATTTATAGGTAAATTAGCAGATGAGCGCATTGTTACTTTTTTGAAAAAAAAAAGAATTCAGAAACATGCTTAGAGTAACCCCTTTATGCATTAACCATCGGACAGATGCTGTGATCTCAACTCTGCGATACAGTTAAGAGACCTAAAGTAAATTTGAGGTTCTGTGCAAGGTAAACATGCTACAACGTAGCTAGAAATGCAAACTGTAAAAAGCTCACCTTACAGAACTGCATAGAAAGGAGAAACTACTTACCAACACCGTTTCTCCATAAAAAACTTCCACTGCCCAATTGAAAAAAGCTAAATAATAAGCGTAATCTGATTCCCTAAAATTAAATAAATAACTGAAACAGCTACCAAAGCATCACATAAAGGGCCTATTTTAATTAAATTTTTTGCAAATAAATTAATTAAATAAAAAACAATGAAGATTGTAGCTGAAAGTTAAGGCTTATTAACTTCTTACAACATTAATGCTGCATCGCCGTTCATGTAGATCATCTATAACATGTCAATTTTGACGTTTTGAATCGCGACTATTTTGATGTTTTAAGAATAAAAACTAAAAAGCTTATAACTTTTTTTTAATTTTAACGTAGAGATTTAAAATTTAGGCGCTTGGTTTTCTTTTTATGATATAAACGCTCTAACCCAATATGGTTGCTTTAACTTTGTTATTTCCGGAGATATAAAAATTTTCCGAAAGAAAACGTAAAATTTTCCGGGAAAAACTAGTCTGATTTTCCTGGCTAACGAACTTGTCCAAGCCACTTGCGAAAGGAAGGTACTCGTCAAATTTTATCAAAATCGGCGCATCATTTTTTGAGTTGGCGGTGTGACACATAAATATAAATATAAATAATACATATATATATATATATATATATATATATATATATATATATATATATATATATATATATATATATATATATATATATATATATATATATATATAACATATAAAGTCTGGAACCGACCTCGGATTTGGGTTCAAGGGGCTCCAAATAGCGCTCATTTGAAGAAATTTTTTCAAAATTCAAAAGTCGCGATCTCCTCATTAGTGAATTTTTTTAAGAAAATTCACTAAAAACCAAGTTCTTTAAAAAAATCACTAATCTTGCGTATATATATATATATATATATATATATATATATATATATATATATATATATATATATATATATATATATATATATATATATATATATATATATACATATATATCTAAAAATATATATATATATATTTATATACTACACCGATAACTCAAAAAATAATAGACGAATTTTGATAAAATTTGGTAGATGCCTCCCTCTTGCAACTAGCAGAAAAATCGGACCAGTTTTATTGGAAAATTTTGAGTTATCTTTCGGAAAATTTTTATATCTCCGAAAATATCAAAGCCATGGCAACCAAATTTGATACTTAGGTTTACACTATTAAACTTATCCTACATACCACAGTTAGATCTTTAAGTTGAAACGAAAAAATATAGAGACATTTAAAAAAAAAATTGTGTGCCACTGATGACCAGAGAAATGCACAACATCTATTGTATATTTGGTAACAACATCTATTGTATATTGGGTAACAACATCTATTGTATATTACAGAGAGAGAATAGGTTTTCTTGACGCAAAAAGGTCTAAAAATAACAGAAAAATTACTTTGAAAATTCTATAGTTTCTCTTCTTAAAAGCCAAAGTCGCGATTTGAAACGTCAAAATTTGTAATTTTTAGACAAAGAACCTGAAACAAATACGGGAATGTGAAGCAAATGTCATAGTAAATGTGTTTTACAAAGCTTATGTAACAGCTTCAACCATCATTGTCGTTTATTTTACTAAAATATTTGCAGACAATTCATTTCAAAAAGACCCCTTCTCTGATGATTTGGCATTAATTTCAGTTATAGTTTGTCGTTTAATAGTCTATACTTTTTCGCGAATTTTCGTAGAAAAAAATCGTTTTTGAGAAACCCGCGACTTTAATTTTTTTTTATATATTTCTTCAAAGGAGTGCGAACTAGGCGCCTCCGGGGTCAATTTCAGTTTTTACATGTTTAGATATATACAAGGTGGTGCGTTTTTACTGTAAAGCTCAATATATCGGTTATTATATAATATACAGGAAAATATTATAATAGTTATTTATGTACCAAGGATATAAATAGATGTTTATGTCCGAGAGCGACGATTTTACTCCGGCCCAAAGGTTTGTAAGTCGCTCGAGGGCATACACCTCTATTTATACCAGCGGTGCATACAAAATTTTATGTCATACTAGTCATACCCAAACAATGAAACATGAATCACCGTTTGCTGAAGGCAACCTAACTATCACCGGATCTTTTCAGAACTGTCAATTTTATGTTAATTCTACTAAATAATGTTAATTAAATATTTATATATTACTTTTATTTCATTATCTGTAAATTCATTAATAAAGGTTGTTAAAGAAGTCAAACAAAAATTATTTGTTTTGATGTGTGCGCGGGCCATAAAGTGTATGTTTTGCCCGCGCGGGCCATAAAGTACACTTTATGGCCCGTGGGCATAAAGTACATCATTATGTAGTTGGTAACTGAGCAATAAAAACACAATAATCAACTAGTATGACATAAAAGTTATTCATAGGGTGTTTTGAGCTGCATCTTATAAAATTATGTTGACAAGCTCAGGATGGCCCGTAAGTCGTTGGTGATACAAGTTATCTTTTTTTTTTAATGGAGCAGTCCATTTATTGTAGCACCATTGCATTTTGAATCCAATTTTAATACATGCTTTTAAGGAGAAAACATTTATAAGTAATATATACAGGCTGTACCAATCTTATGACAAAGGTCGATAAGTCTCTTCTTATTACAGATATCAAATCTTTTCTCAGCAAATGTGGTACAGGGAGGTAAGATACACAATTTACAATTATTTTGAATTATACAGGATGATTCATAATTCAGGTACGAATCAAACATATGTTTTTTTTTAATTGGAACCCCTGTATATTATTATATTATCGGATAACTCACATCTTCCCGAATCGTCTATTATAAGTTTTTACTACATTATACAGGGTACTTTAGGAGATATGGATCGTTTTGTGTTAAACTAATACGTCTTTCAACGCCCTGTATATGAATACACATTATAGGAAAAAAATTATTGGCTGTTTGAGTTTTGGAATATGATGTTATATCATCATCTGTCGTTATTCGTTCACTGAGTTGTGGTTTGTCTACAGGGCGATTTAAACCTCGGACCTTTTATCTTCTTTCTGAATTTAAATAGAACACCCTGTATTTCATATCATAAATGCAATCGTCTATTATTCTCCTTTACTTTCTGTTGGGAGTTACCTATACCTAAACTCAGTAATTGATGAGATATTTGAAGATATTTATTGAAATTCAAATTGTCAGATAAATGTAACATGTCTATAGTAAGCGTTGGGGTTTAAAGAAATTGACAGGTAAAATTGTTGCAGAGGATCAAACAAATTTACTTTTTTTTGAAGTTATCAAATCTAGTACAATGAAAACCAAATAATAAAACATTACCTTAATAGAACAAGTTTTTGAAGTGACTCCCTCCGACCTCAATACATTATTGTAGTCGATTCTAAAATGACTGACTTACATTTTTAAGAATGTTAACAATAACACTTCGAAACGCCCCTCCTATTTTTCATATATTCTTTTCTCGTTGCGGGTTCTTTGTACACTTCACCTTTAATTTAAAAGAAGTCCACTTGACTTTTGTCAAGTGGACTTCTTTTAAATTAAAGGTGAAGTGTACAAAGAACCCGCAACGAGAAAAGAATATATGAAAAATAGGAGGGGCGTTTCGAAGTGTTATTGTTAACATTCTTAAAAATGTAAGTCAGTCATTTTAGAATCGACTACAATAATGTATTGAGGTCGGAGGGAGTCACTTCAAAAACTTGTTCTATTAAGGTAATGTTTTATTATTTGGTTTTCATTGTACTAGATTTGATAACTTCAAAAAATGTATAATGGTAAAATGGTAAAACATCGTTATAACTGTATTAAGTAAATTTGTTTGATCCTCTGCAACAATTTTACCTGTCAATTTCTTTAAACCCCAACGCTTACTATAGACATGTTACATTTATCTGACAATTTGAATTTCAATAAATATCTTCAAATATCTCATCAATTACTGAGTTTAGGTATAGGTAACTCCCAACAGAAAGTAAAGGAGAATAATAGACGATTGCATTTATGATATGAAATACAGGGTGTTCTATTTAAATTCAGAAAGAAGATAAAAGGTCCGAGGTTTAAATCGCCCTGTAGACAAACCACAACTCAGTGAACGAATAACGACAGATGATGATATAACATCATATTCCAAAACTCAAACAGCCAATAATTTTTTTCCTATAATGTGTATTCATATACAGGGCGTTGAAAGACGTATTAGTTTAACACAAAACGATCCATATCTCCTAAAGTACCCTGTATAATGTAGTAAAAACTTATAATAGACGATTCGGGAAGATGTGAGTTATCCGATAATATAATAATATACAGGGGTTCCAATTAAAAAAAAAACATATGTTTGATTCGTACCTGAATTATGAATCATTCTGTATAATTCAAAATAATTGTAAATTGTGTATCTTACCTCCCTGTACCACATCTGCTGAGAAAAGATTTGATATCTGTAATAAGAAGAGACTTATCGACCTTTGTCATAAGATTGGTACAGCCTGTATATATTACTTATAAATGTTTTCTCCTTAAAAGCATGTATTAAAATTGGATTCAAAATGCAATGGTGCTACAATAAATGGGCTGCTCCATTAAAAAAAAAGATAACTTGTATCACCAACGACTTACGGGCCATCCTGAGCTTGTCAACATAATTTTATAAGATGCAGCTCAAAACACCCTATGAATAACTTTTATGTCATACTAGTTGATTATTGTGTTTTTATTGCTCAGTTACCAACTACATAATGATGTACTTTATGCCCACGGGCCATAAAGTGTACTTTATGGCCCGCGCGGGCAAAACATACACTTTATGGCCCGCGCACACATCAAAACAAATAATTTTTGTTTGACTTCTTTAACAACCTTTATTAATGAATTTACAGATAATGAAATAAAAGTAATATATAAATATTTAATTAACATTATTTAGTAGAATTAACATAAAATTGACAGTTCTGAAAAGATCCGGTGATAGTTAGGTTGCCTTCAGCAAACGGTGATTCATGTTTCATTGTTTGGGTATGACTAGTATGACATAAAATTTTGTATGCACCGCTGGTATAAATAGAGGTGTATGCCCTCGAGCGACTTACAAACCTTTGGGCCGGAGTAAAATCGTCGCTCTCGGACATAAACATCTATTTATATCCTTGGTACATAAATAACTATTATAATATTTTCCTGTATATTATATAATAACCGATATATTGAGCTTTACAGTAAAAACGCACCACCTTGTATATATCTAAACATGTAAAAACTGAAATTGACCCCGGAGGCGCCTAGTTCGCACTCCTTTGAAGAAATATATAAAAAAAAATTAAAGTCGCGGGTTTCTCAAAAACGATTTTTTTCTACGAAAATTCGCGAAAAAGTATAGACTATTAAACGACAAACTATAACTGAAATTAATGCCAAATCATCAGAGAAGGGGTCTTTTTGAAATGAATTGTCTGCAAATATTTTAGTAAAATAAACGACAATGATGGTTGAAGCTGTTACATAAGCTTTGTAAAACACATTTACTATGACATTTGCTTCACATTCCCGTATTTGTTTCAGGTTCTTTGTCTAAAAATTACAAATTTTGACGTTTCAAATCGCGACTTTGGCTTTTAAGAAGAGAAACTATAGAATTTTCAAAGTAATTTTTCTGTTATTTTTAGACCTTTTTGCGTCAAGAAAACCTATTCTCTCTCTGTAATATACAATAGATGTTGTTACCCAATATACAATAGATGTTGTTACCAAATATACAATAGATGTTGTGCATTTCTCTGGTCATCAGTGGCACACAATTTTTTTTTAAATGTCTCTATATTTTTTCGTTTCAACTTAAAGATCTAACTGTGGTATGTAGGATAAGTTTAATAGTGTAAACCTAAGTATCAAATTTGGTTGCCATGGCTTTGATATTTTCGGAGATATAAAAATTTTCCGAAAGATAACTCAAAATTTTCCAATAAAACTGGTCGGATTTTTCTGCTAGTTGCAAGAGGGAGGCATCTACCAAATTTTATCAAAATTCGTCTATTATTTTTTGAGTTATCGGTGTAGTATATATATATATATATATATATATATATATATATATATATATATATATATATATATATATATATATATATATAAGTCCACTTTTGTCAAGTCGGGAGACCGAGCAGGTCAATCGTGAGGTTCTCCTCTGCCTATCGACTTTCTTGGAACTATATCATTCAGGTGGTCTCGAATAGGACGTGTATGATGCACAGCACGCCATCGTGCAAAAGCCGCATACCTTGCCGGATGTTAAGGGGAACTTTTTCCAGAAAAAATGGTAAATGATTTTGAAGGAAACCCAAATAAACTTCACCATTTACTCTTCCTCCAAAAATGTGTGGTCCTATTACATTATCACCTACAATATTCCCCCAAGCATTTAGTGGCCACCTCGATTGGCTATGAGTTCGCATGAAATGAGGATTTGGTGTGTCGTAATAGTGCAGATTGTGCCTATTTACACCGTCATTCTTATTGAATGTTGCTTTATACCCAAACGAAACGAAGTTAAAAAAACTATTTTGTTAATTAATTTTGTCTTTAGCCTATTCACAAAATCTCAATCTTCTTTGGAAATCACTGCCAAGTAGTTTCTGGTGCATCTGAACGCGAAAAGAATGCATTTTATATAGTGACAGGATTCTTTGCACCGTACCGTGGCTAATGTCTTGTTGCAATGCCATTTTTCGTATAGTTATGTGCGGATCCTCAGCAACGCTCAGTAATACTTTTAACTGGTATTTTTCAGTCATTGCAGTTTTTGTTAATACCTTTTTTCATACATTACTAAACCTGTTCGGTCAAAAGGGTCCATCAATCTTTTAAGAGTCATTTTATTTGGTTCCCGTCGTTCTGGATATATTTCGTGATATACCCTTAAGGCAAGTAAACAATTCTTCTTGCATACTCCTAGTATCCAAATCATGTCGTTAAATTTTCGAGTGGAAAAATTTTCACTATTCATCATGTAAATCGTTTTACTTTGTTAGAACTTAAAAAACTACACGCGACAAATACAACAAACAAAAAACTCGGGACGCAGCAAGTGTGTTATGGTAGTGAATTTTTATTAAATGCTTCAAATTTAATTAACTCAAATTTCTATAAACTTAGAGAGTTTAGTTTTAATACATGGTAAGGTCTTTCCTAAGGAAAGATATCCACACAATTTAATTAAAATAGCTTTGTAATTTTCGGAGAAAAAAATTTTTTTCGAAAGAAAATTTAAAATTTGAATAACTCAATTTTCTCTAAACTTAGAAAGTTGAATTTTGGTACGTAGTAAGATATCTCCTAACGCAACATATATAGTAAATTTAATTAAAAGAGCTTTGTTACTTTCGGAGAAAAAATTTTTTTTCCAAATAAAACTCAAAAGGTTCCCGGAAAACCCAGACCGATTTTTTTGGCTAACGAGCTCATCCAAGCAATTAATAAAAGAAAGGCACTTGCCACGTTTCATCGAAATCGGTTAATTGTTTTTTGAGTTATCAGACGGATATATATATATATATATATATATATATATATATATATATATATATATATATATATATATATATATATATATATATATATGTATATATATATATATATATATATATATATATATATATATATATATATATAAATAAACATATAAAAATTGAAACTAACCTCGGATATGGGTTCTCGGGGTCCTAGTTCGCATTCATTTGCAAAAATATTTGCAAAGTCTCACCATCGATACCTCTCTATTAGCGAATTTTTTTAAATAAAAATTCACTAATAAAACAAACCAAACAGTATATCCCTCGTGCTTTAAGTAACCTTATTATGACAAGCAGATACACCATTTTAACCTTTCAAATAAAGTGGTTGAAGTATTGTACATAATATGTTGATAATTAATTTATTTATAGAATATAACATGATCATTTTCAAACACTCTCCCAGTATACAACACAATATTACTCCTCAGTCAATAAATTCACTTTTTTCATTCTGCTTTATCAAAACTACATTTAGTAAATTTTAATTTTACACTACAATAATGATTTGTTAATGCATTCTCCAGAGCACACAGAAGCACAGAAACGAGATAAGGTTATGAGCAAAATATATAGTAGAAACAATGTGCCATATTTTATCAAAATCACTTATTGTTTGAAAATGTACAAAATTTTTCCGACAATATACCTTAAACGCTGGTTATCTAACCAACAAATCTTAGGTTAATAGCAAATTGAGTTATTGAAATTTGAAGCATTTAATTAAAATTTGCTACCAAAACGCACTTACTGCCTCTTGATTTTTTTTCTTACAAACATAATTCGTTAAAAAATGCAATAAAATAAGACTGTTCGAAAAAAATTTGTAGGGATCACCAACGATCGACTTGTGGGCCAGCCGGTGATTGTCAAAATAATTTAATAAGATGCAGCTCAAGACACCCTATAATTAACTTATACCATTTTTTCTCGTCTCTTCTATAATAATAATTATATTCAGCTTTACCGTAGAAACGCGTCACCCTGTATAATATCAGCCCTCTTGTAAAATTGTATATGTCTTGATAAAACATAACAAACACTGTTTAATTCACCCACTAACATTAATAAAGGAATAATTTGCACTTGTATATAAAAATTTCCCAAATAACACAAATAATTTCTGGACTCAAACAACTAAACATATAAGCAATCTCATATCATACGGTAAACGTTACAGCGTCTAACAGACCTGCGCAATAATATTAGATCTTCCGTTACCAAGGCAACAGCATACTAGATCTCATATAAGCCATTGTCAATAAAACCCGGTGATTTAAAAATAAATGTTTCAAATTTGAATAGCCCAATTTTCTGTAAACCTAGAAAGCTGAATTTTGGCACATAGTTAGTTCTTTCCCAGAGCAATATGTACGCCAAATTTTATTAAAATATCTTTGTACTTTTCGGGCAAAAATTTTTTTTCGAAAGAAAACTCAAAATTTTTCCGGAAAACCGTGTCAGGTTTTTCTGGCTAACGACCTCATCCAAGCTATTAATAAAAGAAAGGCACTTGCCGAGTTTTATCAAAATTGGTTAATTATTTTTTGAGTTAGCGGTCGGATACATATATATATATATATATATATATATATATATATATATATATATATATATATATATATATATATACATATAAAAATCGAAACTGACCCCGGATATGGGTTATAGGGGCCCAAATTCGCGCCCATTTGCAAAAATTTTTGCAAAGTCTCACCATCGATACCTCTCTATTAGTGAATTAAAAAAAAATTCACTAATACTAATAGTAATTGTAATAGTAATAGTTTATTGTGACAATAATAGTAGAAAGCGCCTTGCAAGTAAGTATTTTACTTGTGCTTGTAAACAGCGCAATTTAGTCAGTTTTCATCCAAACGTTGATATTCCAAATTTCTCTTGGAAACGTTGTTGTGTTTTCCAAGGCTTTTGTCTGTGTTTTTTTTAAAATAAATGCCAATCAAATTTTCCATCGCTAGGTTTTTCTGTGTATGCCCCGTGTTCTAGTTATTGTTTTCTGTCTCAAAAAAAGTTGTAAAACTTGTTCCCCCTTTGTTCTAATACTGTCAGTGGGTGCTTTTTAGTGAATTATTATATAAAAAAATCACTAATAGAGAGGTATGGTGAGACTTTGCAAACATTTATTCAAATGAGCGCGAACTAGAAGCACTAGAACCCCTAGAACCCATATCCGAAGTTAGTTTTAATATATATATATATATATATATATATATATATATATATATATATATATATATATATATATATATATATATATATACGTATCCAACATATAACACAAAAAATAAATAAGCGATTTGGATGAAACTCGGCAAACACCTTTCTCTTAATGGCTTGGATGAGCTCGTTAGTCAGGACAATCGGACAAGACTTAAAATTTTGCAGGCTGATGATAAAGCCCTAAATACAGTAACGACCGTTACTTATCCTATGGACTATATATATATATATATATATATATATATATATATATATATATATATATATATATATATATATATATATATATAAAGCGAAGCAATAAATTTTTCATTTTTCCAAGAAGCTAAGCGAGGGCACAAAATATAAAGATTTTGTATCAAAATCAAAGCTTGTATACTTTTTGTGGCCTTGTTGGGTCAGAGGTAGGAACATGTTCCTTTAAACTCAAGGGGTCTGGGTTCTACCACCGGTGGAAGACCATTTAATTTTTTCAGCACATACTGTAAAATTAACTTCAACCGACGTTATGGCATTGTATTTGAGTCATTTAAATATATGCATGTTCCGTTACTCGAAGAGGGCGTAAAGCCTTCGCTCCGTGTACTACGTGATGTTAAGCACGTTAAATATTCAGACCCCCTTCACAGGAAGGAAAAAGCTCGTTTTTTAGGTTAATCAGGTGAAACAGCTCCCTGGTGTAGTGGATTGGTCATAGTCGCAAAAATAGACAGACGTTAGAATTAAAAATATACAATACAATACAACACCCTTAATTTTCTTAGTTATCCTTAAAAATTGAGAACTGCTTGAACATTTTCAAATAAAAGTAGTTTTTCTGTCCACTTTTTTAATATGTAAATTGCTATAAATAATTATAGATTCAAAGTTAGCGTTATATCTACCTTTTAGTGAATTATTTTAAAAAAAATTCACTAATGGGGAGATGCAGACTTTTGAAAAATTTTTTGCAAATGAGCGCGAACTAGGACCCCTAGGACCCACATCCGGGGTCAGTTTAAATTTTTATATGTTTATATATATATATATATATATATATATATATATATATATATATATATATATATATATATATATATATAAACATAACAAAATTTCAACTGATCCCAGATGTGGGTTCTAGTGTTCCTAGTTCGCGCTCATTTGCAAAAATGTTTGATATATATATATATATATATATATATATATATATATATATATATATATATATATATATATATATATATATATATATATGTATGTATCACACCGATACCTCAAAAAATAATGGCCCGATTTTGATCAAATTTGGCACGTGCCTTCCTTTTGTAAATGGCTTGAATATGTTTGTTATTCAGGGAAATCGAACTAGGTTTTCCGGGACAAATTTTGAGTTTTCATTCTAAAAAAAATTATATCTCCGGAACTAATGAAGTAAGGGCAACCAAATTTGGGACACGGGTTTATATCATTATATTTAAGCTATCCAGCAAAATTTAGCTCTGCAGGTTAAAAAAGTTACAGGCATTTAAAGAAAAATACATCTTGGTTTTCCTCAAAACGTCAAAGTCGCGATTTAAAAGGTCAGAATTGGCAATGAACCTGAAACTAATAAGAGCTATGGAAAGAAAATGTCTCAAGAAGAATATTTTACAGAGCCTGAACTCTTGGTTTCAATTGTCATTGTCCTTCATTTTACTAAAATATTCCCAGAAAATTCATTTCAAATAGCCCCTTTCTCTGATGCTTTGTCAGTAGTGTTGGCTATAGAGTTTATCGTTTAATGGTATATTATTTTTGTCGAATGTTCGTAAAAAATCATTAAAGCTAAATATATCCGTTATTATGCAAGCTACGAAAAAAATTGTATACATTAATTATAGGGTGTCTTGAGCTACATCTTAAAAAATATTTCCACAATTACAGTGTGGCCCATAAGTCGCTGGTGATTCAAATTTTCGTTTTTTTGTTAATCGAACACGCCCTATGTTATTGCATTTTTGAATTGTCCATCGAAATATAATACATATAAGTAAGAAAAGAAATTCGGGACGCAGCAAGTGCGTTATGGTAGCATTTTTTCATTAAATGCTTCAAATTTGAATAGGTAAATTTGCTATTAACCTATAAGGTTGACCAGGAAACCAGTTTTTTCTGGAACAATTTAAGTTTTCTTTCGGAAATTTTTGTACATTTTCAAACAATAAAGTTATTTTGATGAAACATGGCACATTGTTTCTACTATATAGGTTATACTGGTAACCAAATTTGATGCCTGCTTTCTTAAAAAAAAATTGCTATTAAAAACATTTTCATGAAAATTCACTACTATAACGCACTTGCTACGTCCAGAGTTTTTTAAGTACTTCTTTATGTGTAAAAGTTTTATACAAATCCGCTACCATAAACATTGGAAAACACAACCTACCATAAGAAATTTGTATGACCTGACGATCCTTTCACTAGCAAACTTAGCGTCATCAGTGAATCGGTAATCAGATTAATAATATATATATATATATATATATATATATATATATATATATATATATATATATATATATATATATATATATATATATATATATATATATATATATATATATATATAATGTAATATTAATTTTCTAATGAAACGATTGTGATGTTGTGAAAATGTGGGATTGTGATGGGGTTTTCCAAAATATACTTATCAGCGCTCATTACAGGTTCTATTTTTCACTTAGTACCATAACACACTTGTAGTAAGACTGTTTTTAGTGAATTTTCTTAGAAAAAATTCACTAATGAGGAGATCTCGACTTTTGAATTTTGAAAAAATTTCTTCAAATGAGCGCGATCTAGGACCCCTAGAACCCATATCCGGGGTCAGTTTCATATATATATATATATATATATATATATATATATATATATATATATATATATATATATATATATATATATATATATATATATATATATATATATATGTATCACACCGATAACTCAAAAAATAATGGGCCGATTTTGATAAAATTTGGCATGTACCTTTTTTTTTGTAAATGGCTTGGATAAGTTTGTTAGTCAGGAAAATCGGACGAGGCTTTCCGGGAAAATTTTGAGTTTTCATTCGAAAAAAATTCTTATCTCAAAAAGTAATAAGCCGATTTTAATAAAATTTGGCATGTACCTTTCTCTTGTAAATGGCTTTGACAAGTTTGTTAGTCAGGAAAATCGGACGAGGTTTTACAAGAAAAGTTTAAGTTTTCATTCTAAAAAAATTTTTATCTCAAAGAATAATGGGCCGATTTTGATAAAATTTGCCACGTACCTTCCTTTTGTAAATGGATTTGACAAGTTCGTTAATCAAAAAAATCGGACGAGGTTTTCCGGGAAAATTTTGAGTTTTCAATTAAAAAAAAATTATCTTAAAAAATAAAAAAATCTATGATAACCAAATTTGGTAGGTAGGTTTACGATATAAAAAGTAAACTATACACCAAAATTTAGATTTCTATGTTACAAGAAAAAAAAGTTATAATAAAATATTTTGTGCCAGATCATTTCTATGAAAATTCACTACCATAACGCACTTGCTGCGTCCAGGCTTTTTTATTAATAAATAAGAAGTATATCTATATTAATAGTCTTAGGAAATATGGGTTGCTCTAATTAAACCAATTACAACAGCTTATCATTAACTCTTAGGCTATTCGTGAGACAAGTGAATCGTACCTTAACAGCAGGCAATACATTTTAGGCTTTTGTCCTGGTCTGTTCGCAATTCTATGTACCTCTGTTTTGTAGCCTTAATAAACACAGACCGTTATTATTTTCGTAATCGGAAGAAGCAATTTAAACACGCTCTCAATTTGTACTTCGTTAAATGCATTCCGTTATTAAAGACCTGCATTCCAAGGGTGACAAATTAAATACTTTATAATGCTGTAATTTACTGACAAATAATGTAGATGATTCAAATGAATTTATTTCTAGAGAGATTTTAAGCTCAACGTGTTGAAATCCGCTAAATGAAAATTACATTTTTTAAGTTATCTTCATCTTCATTTTACCATCCATTGCTTTTAGCATTTGTGTCATTCTCGTACGAAAGTTGGTTCACCACAAAGTTATGTTATTTTCTACCGCCTTTTTTCCATGTACTTCTATTCTAATATACCAGAGTTTCCCAACATTTTTTAAAGCTTGAGCCCCTTTTGATAATCATTTTGTTCGCGGCCCCCTTTTTTAACATACTAATTTTTATTTATAGAAAATAAACCAAGAGCGATTCTTAGTGACATCTAATAATCATCAAATAACAATATTGAGACGCAATTAGTTTTTTCGTTCTCGCGCCAACTATCACCAAGTAAGTCATTTAAATTCAAAATAGAAAATGCTTTGTTACTTGCATCTATGATCCAATAGCGCAATGTGTTTGTTCTTTATTTTCCGGAACATTCAACATGTTCAAGTAAGAATACTACAACACTAAAGTTTGCTGGAATTATGCGTTCGCCTTTATATAGTCAACGAAACGCTTGCTGAGACGTCACTTGCAGGTTGTCTTTTCTACTCCACCCATTCCAAAATCACTGTGCTTTGAACTAGTCTGCACAGCAATTGGTAGGGTGAAGTTTTATATTGCTTTGTCTCCGGTCTAGGCTGACCGTAGATCAGTTGTCTTTTGCGGTCCAGAGCTTTACACTCGCACAATATGTGCTGGGGTGATTCCTCCCCCTCGCGCAGAGTCTGCACGCGAGGTCCCCCTCGAACCGCCCTATTTTATGCAGGTGTTTCTTGACAACCATGTCTCCCGTCAAGAGCCCTGCTAAGATTTAGCAGCTCCACAACACTCTTTGAACTGGGATCCCCAATTACTGACTAGCACCAAGTAAGTCATTTAAATTCAAAATAGAAAATGCTTTGTTACTTGCATCTATGATCCAATAGCGCAATGTCTTTGTTCTTTATTTTCCGGAACATTCAACATGTTCAAGTAAGAATACTACAACACTAAAGTTTGCTGGAATTATGCGTTCGCCTTTATATAGTCAACGAAACGCTTGCTGAGACGTCACTTGCAGGTTGTCTTTTCTACTCCACCCATTCCAAAATCACTGTGCTTTGAACTAGTCTGTACAGCAATTGGTAGGGTGAAGTTTTATATTGCTTTGTCTCCGGTCTAGGCTGACCGTAGATCAGTTGTCTTTTGCGGTCCAGAGCTTTACACTCGCACAATATGTGCTGGGGTGATTCCTCCCCCTCGCGCAGAGTCTGCACGCGAGGTCCCCCTCGAACCGCCCTATTTTATGCAGGTGTTTCTTGACAACCATGTCTCCCGTCAAGAGCCCTGCTAAGATTTAGCAGCTCCACAACACTCTTTGAACTGGGATCCCCAATTACTGACCTCTCATGTCTGAGCCCTGGACAGTCTGCCCAGTACACCTTATTCTCGTTTCTGACTCAGGACTTAATGGATTCTCTGGCAGTGCTCTTCGGCACGCCCAGGACCGGTTCTGATCACATCAATGGTTCTGCTGATCCTCTCTTCGCGAGACAAGGTCTGTGTAAGTTTAAAGTATTAACTTTACTCAGAACCGGCCCTGGGCGTGTTAAAGAGCACTGCCAGGAGAGCCATTAAGTCCTGGGTCAGAAACCAACAAAAGGTGTACTGGGCGGACTGTCCAGGACTCAGACATGGGAAGTCAATAATTGACGGACCCAGTTCAAAGAGAGCTGTGAAGCTGCTAAATCTTAGCAGAGGACAGCTAAGAAACACAACAGGTCTCTTGACGGGACACATGGCCGTCAAGAAACACCTGCATAAAATGGGGCGGTTCGAAGGGGACCTCGCATGCAGACTCTGCGGCGAGGGGGAGGAATCAGCCCAGCACAT
Organism: Tillus elongatus; assembly: GCA_964006375.1. Classification (NCBI taxonomy): domain Eukaryota; kingdom Metazoa; phylum Arthropoda; class Insecta; order Coleoptera; family Cleridae; genus Tillus; species Tillus elongatus. The sequence continues at coordinate 208,140,067 of OZ023262.1, read as the reverse complement.
CTTGTGTGAGTGTATAGCTCTGGACCGCAAAAGACAACTGATCTACGGTCAGTCTAGACCGGAGACAGATCAATATAAAACTTCACCCTACCAATCGCTGTGCAGACTAGTTCAAGGCACAGTGATTTTGGAATAGGTGGAGTAAGACTAAGCGTATGCACAATCAACCAAGGGTTGCGGTGCTATCGGGGCGGCAAGGCCGCGGACGAGCCCTGAGGGAACAAAAAACAAAAAATATGCCGTATAATAATAGTGTACAATTCGCTACTATAACGCACCTGCTGCGTATCGATTTTTTTTTACATTTGACGAAGACATAATTAAGATATATTGTAACGGGCATCTTTTTTTTGTTTTTTATTTTATCTAGAATTTTAAAAGTTTTTCACTGACATTAAGTCCAGAACGTGTTAAACCATAAAATAGCATAACCAAAAAACGCGATTAATGAATATTATAGGACGATTATGGAAACAAAATAACTCTCTGAAAGATTAAATGCCTCGACCTGACCTGACCGTTTGTGGCGTGTATGCAATCAATACTTCACAGTCACATGATTGACATCACATGATTGAAAAACCAACCTGATTGGCATAACTACTTTAACGTTCTTTTTAGCTGTTTCTTTTCAATTGACACCAATAGTATATTACGTACCATAAACTGTAAGTGACACTTTTCATGCAGATAATGCAGTTTGGAAAATCGAGGCCCGTAGGGCCGAGGTTTTCTAAGCATTCGAGGCATGAAGAGTCACTTACAGTTTACGGTTTAGTAATAATTTTTTGCAATACCTGCTTTAATGGTTTTTTTTTGAATTTGCATTCTTTTTTAATAATTACTGCGTGAAAAGATGTCAGACTGACAGCACTGACAGTCGAATTAATTAGATGGATTCTAACATACTACTTAACAACAAGTAGCTTGTGACTTGGTTGTTGTGTTGGGTTACTAAGGACGCTACGGGTAAACAAACAAAACTAAACGCTGGCTGCAGTTCAGCACAGGTCCAGGTTAAACATTAATTTGTATTTTAATTGTGATTTTTGAATTAAAATTAGTGTTGAAGTGACTTTGAATATGGAAGAATCTGACATCGAAGAAGCGGCAGGTATTGCTTGTTTGTCACTTTTACCAGAAAAGTCTAAGCAAAGGTATGAAAGTTGCTATGAGGGTTTCAAAAAGTGGTGCCACACTAAAAAGGTTGTAATACATACCAGTGAGACAGTTTTACTAGCATATTTCTTGGAAAAATCAGGTAAATATTCTGCTCCATCAAGCTTATGGTCCGAATACTCTATGTTACGATCGACAATCTCTTTGAATGACAATGTTGATATTTCCAAATATGCAAAGTTAAAGGCATTTTTAAAGAAGAAAAATATTGGATATGTTTCAAAGAAAAGTGAAGTGTTTACGATCGAGGAAATTCAGACCTTTTTAAGTGAAGCACATGACCAAATATACCTGATGAAGAAGGTGGTTGTAGTTATGGGAATTGCAGGTGCCTGCCGTAAAGATGAATTATGTAAGCTAACAATCAATAATGTTATTGATAAAGGAGACATTATTTTGGTCAGAATACTTGACGCTAAGAATCATCAATCCAGAAGTTTTACCATTGTCGACAATGAGAATGAGAAGTTTCACTTTGTGGCATTAGTGAGGAAGTATATGAACCTGCGACCAAAAAATTCAATACAGAGATTCTTCTTGAGGTATCAAAATGGGAAATGCTCTAACCAACCAGTTGGAAGAAATATTTTTGCCAAAATTCCTTCTGAAGTTGCGAAATTTCTACATTTGGAGAATGCGGAAAAATATACTGGGCATTCCTTTCGCCGAACTTCCGCTACTTTTTTGGCTAATAGCGGAGTTGACATTTTAGCACTGAAGAGGCATGGCGGGTGGAAATCCTCGGCAGTAGCTGAAAGCTATGTGGCGGATTCCTTGAATAATAAAGTACAAGTCGCTAAGAAGATATTTCATATTTTTTTTTTTTATGTCAACAACACACCACGAGGGCTTACAGCCTAAATACTATCGTACCGTGGGTGTTGACAAGGAGGAAAGAGGTAGCTTGTTAATTCTGGACTTGAAGGTTTGGAGGTTCGGAGTAGAAGGAAAAACATGTGCCGGCAAGGAATTCCACAACTTGGAAGTCCTCGGGACAAAAGAGCGGGCATAACAAGATGTTCTATGTCTGGTGACCTGGACATTAAAAGGGTGCATTCGCTCTGTTCCCCTGGTAGATCTACTGGGGGCAGCAGGTGGGGGAATTATGGAGGAAAGCTCCTCTGAGCAGTGCCCGTGCAGATATCTATAAAAGAGAGAGAGGTCACCAACGGCACGTCGGTGGGCAAGGGATGGAAGCCTTTGGGTGAGGGTAGAGTCACCGATGAGACGTATAGCTCTCTTTTGAATGGAGTCCAGGATAGCGAGTGTAGAAGCGGCAGCTGCACCCCAGATGTGGGAGCAGTATTCGAGGTTTGGCCTTATTTGTGAAGTGTATAAGGTATAGAGATTAGTTGGTGAAAAGTATTTGCGAGCCCGGAAGAGGAAACCCAATTTCTTAGCAGCCGCTTCTGCAATTGATGTAACATGTTGGTGCCAATTAAGATTTCGATCCACAGAAATGCCAACAAGAGAAAAAGACTCATTACTTTGAATAACTTGGTTGTTCATTGTGATGGGTCTAGGGCTGCTGTATCTCTTGTGAGAAAGAAAGCAAGACTTAGTTTTGGTGGGGTTGAATTGTACAAGATTTATACTTCCCCAGTCTAATATTTTTTGGAGGTCTACGGAGACAGAACCCTCCATGAGTCTGCGATCCTCATCTAATTGGGCTAAAGAGACAGGCTTAGAATATTGTATGTTTGAGTGGAGGGTGCTGTCGTCCGCGTAACTGTGAACTGGGTTGGATGTGCTAGAGAGGAGGTCATTGATGTGGAGAAGAAACAAAGTAGGGGCTAAAGCTGAACCTTGAGGAACTCCTGCATTAATTGGATACAGTTTAGAGGAATGGCCATCCACAACAACAGATATGCTCCTGTTGGAGAGGAAATTTGCTGTCCAGGTACAAAGTTTTGGTGGTAGGCCATAGGCCGGAAGTTTATTAAGCAGCGCTGCGTGCCAGACCTGGTCGAATGCTTTGGATATGTCTAGAGCAACAATCTGGGATTCACCGTGTTGTTCCATAGACTTGTTCCAAGAATGGGTGACAAAGGAAAGGAGGTCGGCAGTTGATCTGCGCTGACGGAATATTAGCAACCAAGAAGCCAGCTCCTCTCGCCAAATCCCTATTATTGAGGTCGGTGATTCTTCGAATACTCCGCAAGATAGTCTTGATAATTTAACATTGCTAGAAACTGAAGATAATAATATAAAGAAGAGCATGGCGTCAATCCTTACTGTTAATCATATGACTAATTGTACTTTCAATATTTCGATGAATTATAATAATTAATAAATCTTCTCAAACAATTTGTTCATTATTCAGATTTGCTATTTATAGGTTTGCAGTACTTACCGTACCTAGGTAAGGTAAGTCTTACCGTACCTAGGTATGAAAAATGTCCTGTTCTCATGGAAACTGACAAATGCTTTAAAAGTTCAACTTACATTGTCAAAAAACTGTCATTAAAAGTGAACTTACTTAACAGGTATTGCAAAAAATACATTACAGTAGGATATAATTTTTTTTCAAAATATATTTGATGATGCTTTAAATGACTTTATAATGAAGCAGAGATTTTCGGGACAGCCGTAGATATCAAAAGCGACCGCTCGAAAATAAATTTAATACAAATTAAACTGATATAATATTTTCCGAAGTTAAAATATTTATTTGTCATTCATATTTTTAACAAGTACGCATTTCGAATTATCGCTTCAGAATAAAAACATATCTGCACAAGATAAGGAAAATATATCTACCACCGATTAGATCTTTTAGTCGGTGGCTGGAGATACAATAACGACTGAGGGCAGAAAGAGTTTTCTACTTGTAGCAGCAAGGTTGAAGATTTTATAGATCAAGTGCCGCGTTAATAACTAGAAACTTCCGCCGTTTAATTGTAATTAGTCTTTGAAGTTAAGTACCGTCCGTCTAGTACCGTACACAGTAATAATTGTCCCGGTAGATTATCCGAATAGGTAAGAACCTTGTTAATTTCATGATATTTAGAGATAGTGTATTTTCATATTTTAGAGGTAGCGAATTTTCATATTTTAAAGATAGCGAACTTCCATATATTTTCTCTGAATAGTGTATCTCTTCGGCGAAGTCGGGATCGTGGGTCTGAGACAAAAATAAATAAAATAATTTTTTGAGGCCAATTTACAGTTGTTATATTTGTTCTTTGATAAGTATTATTTTGCTAAATATGGACAAATGTATCGCTGGAACCGTCTACGTCATTAAATGACAAGAGTACAAAGAAACTCAGATTGTCATTTTCAATACACAGCAATGTGCAGTTTGTGGAGAGGTTTTATCAAAAGAAATAATGAACTGTAGAATTCGTAGAAAGAAAACTAAGCTTCTTTCACAAGCAGTAGGGTACTGCTACGTCGTCAACGACTGCTTATAAAAGCATTACCTACTAGACCGTTATCGAGTTGCATAACGCAATGCAAAACCAGAAAGCCACATACAATTGCTGAAGATTTAATGCTACCAGCAGCTATATAGATGGTAGAAATACTAATTGGTAAAAAAAAACTACACAATTCAAATCAATACCTCTCTAATAATACTCTCTAAAGGAGAATGGCAGAAGATATTCAACCAGTAGTTGTTGAAAATATTAAGACATGCACGTACTTCTCTTTACAGACGCACAATTATACATACAGGGCCTTCATTAATTCCCGAACCCCACGCGACCGCTTAAGTTAGGCAACCCGGCATACACGGTTGTATAACCTGAATAAATGAAATCCCTAAGTTGCCAGTGTCGTCTCATATTTCCTTTGGGTTTTATAAAAAAATATAAAAATTATAATAAGATGAAACAGTAAATGTCTTAAATGTATTTATTATTTAGTATTTTTAACAGCAAGTATGTTCATGTATGGTGTACTGTTATTGATTGTTAAAAAAATAAATTAAAAACATAATAAAATATTACTTTTATTTTTTATAGATATCAAAATTTTGTAATGTACGTAAACAAATTGAGGTCCGATTATTTAAACTTCTAATTTACGGTTTTAGGAATGTGTATTGTGTAACATGTAACAAATATGTACCTGTTTGGGCAGATTACCGACGAACAGATTTGGTAGGGTTTCGTTCCATGCGATGTCGAATATCGTCAACAACATAACCATAACATACCTACACTTTTAACTTACGTAAAAACGCAATCAAAATGCTAAGTTTTAATAAAAACTGTTTATTTTTATTGTCCAACAGATAGAAAATTAATTGAAGAAGGTAAACACTGGTCGAACTTGGAAAATGCACAATATACATACAAAATACAAAATAACCGTCAAAAGGAAAATGAGCGCCAATGGACCGAACTGTCAATTGATTTAGTAACTTTGAGGTCCCTAGTCTAGTGGTTTTTCTTGGTTACTTTTTGACTGCCAACTCATAAAATCATATTCCACTAAGAGAGAGACAGGTCACGTGGGGTTCGGGAATTAATGAAGGCCCTGTACAATACAAGCAATGATATGACAGAATAGGTTCTATTTTATATGCCATTAGAGACCAATACTATAAGAAAAAAACATTTGATACTCTTATGCGACGTACATCTAAATACAATATTGGCTGAATGAAAGGAGTTGCTGTATGCACCGATAGCTTCAAGGCTATGACAGGACATCGATCAGGTTTTATTGTCATACTACAAAAAGTAATGAATACTTTTTAAAACAAGAAGCTTATAACGCTCTAAAGTTTTTACCTTCCAAAATGGATTCTGTTATGAAAGCCTCATTAAAAATGTATGTTTTATCAAAAGAAAACCATTACACAGTTTTACACAGGGTTACCAAACTTATCACCTGGAAAATATCGAAATTAAAAAAAGTCTGGATGCAGCAAGTGCGTTATGGTGATGAATTTTCATAGAAATGATCTGACACCAAACTTTCTTTTAAATTAAATGCTTATAACTTTTTTCCTGTAATGAAGAGATCTAAATTTGGGAATATAGTTTCTTTTTTTTAACCCAAGCCTACGTACCAAATTTGGTATACTCATTACAGCGATATGGTGGTGTGGACGTATTCTCGCTGTAATTATTTCTGAGCCAGGCCAGCTTATCCGAATTACTTTAGGTGTATTCTCGCTGTAATTAGTATACCTTTTTTCCTTCCTCAGGGATCGTGCGTAACTTTGCCGCCCCAATAGCACTGCAACCTTTGGCTTATTGTGCATCACCTTAGTCTTTTTACTCTACCCATTCCAGAATCACTGTGCCTTGAACTAGTCTGCACAGCGATTTGTATGGTGAAGTTTTATAATTAGTATACCTTACTGACGAGCTTTAATGAGAGCGAAACGGGTTTGCATTTCTAATTGTGGTCAGAATACATCTAGCGTTACATATTGTAACGTTTTACACATTTTTCAACTTATATAGTCCCATTATAGCCTTCATTGTTACATGAATATATTATTTCCTCAGTCAATGAAATTCAGTATTTTTTAAGTCAATGAAATTTATTTATTTCTTAGTCAATTAATTTTACTACTTTGCTACTCAATGAACTATATACTATAACGTCTTAAATTCATGCGCTCAGAAACATACATATTCTCTGGTATTGTCCCTGAAGATCTTGAAAGTGGCAGTCCGTTTCAATATATCTACTTCATTTTCGTTGCCAGATAACTGAATTCTATATAAAGCCCTGCAGGTTTCAGCTTGATCTCTTTTCAACAAAAAGTTTACAACGGTAAACATGTAAACGAACAACTAGCTAAGAAAAAAAGCAGCACTATATCCCGTTTGGAGAGCCATTCAACACCATCGTTTGGAGCCCCATTTAACATCACCGTTTGGAGCCCCATTCAACATCATCGTTTGGGGGGCCCTATCCAACATCACAATTATTGAGGGTTCATTTAGCATCACAATTTTGTAGAACCCTGTTCAGTATCACTATAATTTGAGCCCCATTCAACACTGTTACAGAAGCCACATCAGCTCCAGCGATTTGTGAGCCTCTCTCAACATCATTTTGGTAGTCGCATTCGACGCCATGCCATGCAGAGCACCTGCTGAAATAAATCCAGTGATTCGGACAGCCCTGTATGGACTCCACAATATATCCAGAGGTTTCGCTAGCACTGAGTATCCTCAGGCCCTCTCATATCAAGTTGATCTAAGGAGCACCACAAAAGACACAATAGTTAAGTACATTGTTCACATGTAATCTTTATTTAAAACAAAAATTTCATATATAATTGCGTCAATCTGTCATAATAACTTACTATCACGTTGTCTTATACAAATTCATTATTTATTAATAAATGAAGTTAATTGAGTCTCGATTCTTATTTGTATGTCTGACACAACCCAAATTAGAAAATATGAACCCACCTACTTTTTAGAATTGCATTAGATCTCATGTTCAGCCCTGAGCAGCCACATAATTTTCTTTTAAATTTGAATAACTCATTTCTTTATTAACTTTTATATGAAACAGCATTCAATTCTGTTATAAATTGGCGCCCAACGCGGGACCGAAGTATCGAGAGATAATTCGGACTTATATTTGGTGATGTTACATTTGCAAATTGAGACTTGGTTTTCGTCATAGACTATAGCAGAACTGTCTGTCATAAGTTGAGATAGGTAAACGAAAATGAATTTGTCCGAGATTGAGTGCATGGGATTAATATAAATTGTTGGATTTGGTGACGCAAAAGGACCCATTTTGAAGTTTGTTATGTGACAGCCATTCAAACATACCTCCATTTAACGGTCTGCCGTATTGCAAACAGTTCAACAAATTGATCAACTAAAACGTGTAAATATCAACCATGTCTCGGAAAACCGAAAACAGCAGCAAATGATGAAATTTCATTACAAGGTTTATGTTACTGATACACCACAAACCTTAACCAGTCAAATGTCAAATGCAGCAGAGGATGATGCGTGTAAAGGATCAGTTAAAATAATGCAGCAGTCTAAGTATCATCGCCACATACCCTCAACTCTTAAAACGATGTTAATTACAGGTTTTAATTTGCAAAAATTATGAAGGAAATAACTGAAGCTGATCAAAATTTTAAAAGAAACATGTTTTTTTTTTCAGAAAAATCCACATTTATGTTAAATTGTTCTGCCAACAGGCATAACTGTAGATGCTGGCATCCTGTAATCTCCATCTCAACTTGAAAATTTACACGAAATTTCCAGTACTCGCTTCGGCGGTACATATACTAAAATTGTAACGATACAGTGAAGATAAGTATGGCCCCTGCGCAATGATGACACGCAAAATCGTGAAGCGTTCAACATTTTTGAGATTTAACCACGGTAGATATAAATCTCATCTACAACGAATTGGCATCGAGAACTCTCCATTTTGCAACTGCGATGGAACGTCTATCTGTGACTCGGATCACTTAGTATTTTTATGTCGCAGATTCAACTCCCAACGAGCTGACCTTATAAATTCTTTAAAAACAACAGTGAATATTAAATTCCCGGCAAATGTATCATACCTGCTAAGTTTTCATGATAAAAAAGTATTCCTATTGTTGTATAGATTCTGTAGACAAATAGATTTATTATTATAATAGAACAGCATGCATACATTTATAACAAAACTGTGAATTAGATTAAGGGTCCTACTGTCTTTTATTTATGTGGATCCCTCCTCTCCGAGGTCCAGTCTGTCTGTCTCTGATGCCTTGATGGGCCCCTAGGCGTTAAAGTATCCCTGTTAATCGTTATATCAATTTGAAAAAAAAATAAAAAATAAAAAATAATAATAAAACAACCTTTAAAAAAACAAAAAAAAACAAAATAAGGGAAAAAAATATTTTTTATTTATATTATATATATATATATATATATATATATATATATATATATATATATATATATATATATATGTATATATATATATATATATATATATATATATATATATATATATATATATATATATATATACATATGTGTGTATTTGCAAACTTAATGTAAAGGAAAAGGTTAAACTTTAAATACTTTACAATTATTTACGTGCAGTTGTATAATTATGTGTGTATATGTTGAGATTGTATTTACGTTATTAAAAATAACAAATATAATAAAGGAAAAAAAATATAAACCTCAAACGAGAAGTTAAAAAATCTGTGGCTAATGACAATTCTGTCCGGGCCATACCACCTTTTTCAAAACCACCGCCACCACTACCACGAAATTTCCAGAAGAACTTAATGTTTCGTGTTGAGTATTTGGTCCGTCCTTTATATATCTGTGGCCTATTTGGAATTGTTACAAAATGAAATTGTACCAAAAATAAAAGAGAATAAACAATATAAATTAATTCGAAGTCTTGCACAAAGCTGTCTGGTGTCAACAATATGATGCTTTTTAAGTCAGTAAGTTCGTTCATTGTTAAATCACAATTTCTTAGGGCAATGGGTTGGACGGAAGGGTCCGATTAAATGGTGGGTTTGGTCTCCAGACATGACTTCCATGCAGTTTCTCTATTGGGGTCATTTGAGAAATGTTGTGTATCGTAATAGGTCAACAGCTTTAGATAAAATAAAGCTCGAATTTGATTTGCGATAGAAAACATTGATCCGGAATGTCGGCAAAATGCATTGGGTTAGATTTTGTCGAAAAGTTTCAAAATTTGTTCTATTCATTTGAAGTATTAATTTAATTGTATAAGTTGCTTCATTATTTAAGAATAAACAACCTTAGGATATACCGTATTTTATTCCTAAATAAATGACCTGACCAACTATACCAAACTAAACCCAGATTACCATTTAAACAGATACCAAAATGGCAGCCTTTGACAAACATCAGTCGCACAAAACAAAAGAAACGAGTGTCAAAATATGGATATTTATGTAGAATTTAATCCCATTTGGTACAAAACTATTTACGCACCCTGTATAATTTACAAAAGTTAGGTTTATTAGAGACAAGCTTGTTTTTCAGTTTTTAAGTTGCTATAATTAAATGACTACACTTACCTTGACTATCGTCCGTCAGGTTGTACTGAGGAGTGAAGAAAATGAAGGAATCATTTTCAGAGAACAGCTGCGTAAAAGACGCTACTTCTGTAGAATTCATATCTGCAGCCATTGGTTTGCGAACATGAGAAACTGGAAATCATGTGTTATACAAACAAAACCGTCTTAATATTTTCATTTTGTTAGTGAAACCATCTACTTCTGCTCAGGGTACTTGTGACTGAGGATTCCTGTAGTTGCAGCATCTGTAAAAAAGTAAAATATATTCTTTTAGACTTTAAACAAGGTCTTATGAATACGAGTATACAGGGTGCTTAGGTTTCTAATAACAAGTTGCGATCATGTCTGCAAAGTGAATACAAAAAACCTGTATAATATAGTACAATTAATCCAAATCTATGTCATCAATAGGTTTCTTTTTAATTACGCTTATGATTTGTGAACATTCATATCTCTTTTTTAGGAAAGTACTATGTAATTTAAATGTGGATTTATTAGCGTGCTATAACCAAAAAACTACATTTGAATATTTTTGTTTTATTTTGAAAATTGTGTCTAATAGCATTGATATATACAAAGTAAACAATATTTCGTGCAGTAAAAGTGCCATAAAACACGCTGTTAGTGAATTTTCATTTCTTAATGAAAATTCACTGATGGAGAGGTAACGGTGGTAACACTCTAGGAAAATTTTTTCACATGAGCGCGAACTGGGCTCCTAGAACCCAAATCCAAGGTCCGTTATATATATATATATATATATATATATATATATATATATATATATATATATATATATATATATATATATATATATATATATATATATATATATATATATATATATATATATATATATATATATATATATATATATACTTATGCCTATGCGGAAGTAGTTGGACCATTTCGTATACCAAGTGTATAATAGCTGGACCAACCGTGCAATAGCTGGACGTCCAGCTATTAACATGCTGGTATTAATATGTACATGCGTTATTGGCTGGACCTATTTCATGAGAACATTAAAAGTAAAAATTAATGCGCCTGTGCGGTGTTGCCAAATGCTCAAAATATTAATTCTATTTAAATATTTACATGTTTTAGTGAATTTTATGTACACTAGGACCGCAAAAAGCATGCGGTTACTTAAGACTTTATTTAATAATAATATCGTCAGGATATTTCTTACGAAATTCTGGATTAAAAATGATTATTGCATAAGTTACTATTCATGTAATATAGCAAAAAATCGACAGGTGGTTTGTAAAAATAATGTTTTGCAAGAGACAAAATATGAATTATTTTTTGATATTTGCAGTAGATGCGCCAAAATCATAAAAACACAAAATAATTACCAAGGCCCTAGTGTATAATAAGATTGCAAATTAAATTTTGTCACCCTTTGCAAAAGTGAGAAAAATGCATATGAAGATCGGGATAGCAATTAAGACCTTTCCGAAATATGAATTATTTTTTGATATTTGCAGTAGATGTACCAAAGTCATAAAAACAAAACAAAAAGATTACCAAGGCCCTAGTGTATAATAAGATACGCAAATTATTTTTTGTCACTCTTTACAAAAGTGAGAAAAATGCATATGAAGATCGGGATAGCAATTAAGACGTTTTCCAAATATTTATTATTTTATCGCATTTGCAGTTAATGTGTCAAAATCATAAAAACAAAAAATTATTACTTAAGCCCTTATGTATGGAAGACCATGCAAATTATTTTTGTCACCTTTTTCAAAAGCGAAAAAAAATGCATATGAAGATCGGGATAGCAATTAAGACGTTTCCGAAATATGAATTATTTTTTGATATTTGTAGTAGATGTGCCAAAATCATAAAAACAAAAAATGATTGCCAAGGTCTTAGTGTATAATAAGATATTCAAATTATTTTTTGTCACCTTTTGAAAAAGTGAAAAAATTCATATGAAAATCGGGATAGCAATTAAGACGTTTTCCAAATATGTATTATTTTTTCGCATGTGTCAAAATCATAAACACCAAGAATGACTTCCAAGGCTCTAGTGTATAATAAGATATGCAAATGATTTTTTGTCACCCTTTGCAAAAGTAAAAAAAATGCATAAACAGATCCGGATAGCAATTTAGACGTTTCCGCAATATGCATTATTTTTTGACATTTGCAATTTTTTAAACAAGAATCTTTTTTTTATATTTACATTTAAAATCATAAAATCACAAAACTATTACCAAAGCCCTAGTGTATAATACTACAGCATACACAACTCTTAACTCGGGCAGTTTTAGAATGAATTGAATATGATTCTATTCCTATTTTTTTAGTTGCAGATTTTTTAACGCGCTAAAATCTAATATACAGTCACAGCATAATAATTGATTGATTATGCTGTGCTACAGTTACTTTTCAATTTTTTCTAAACATATGTTTGACAGGTCAGGTAAAAGCTTTGAAATTTACAAAAGGAGGGTACAGAAACAGAGCTGTAAAACTTTCTGGGATCAACGTCGTAAAAGCGGTATATCAAAGCCCAAACGTTCTTTATCTATGCGACGCCTTTATATACAAATACATAATATTTCAGAAAAAATGCTAGCTTTAATATTTGAATATTACCAGCCACTAACTGCTATACTAGAGTGACTAACATTAATTAGATTCTCATAATTTTTATGTTGCTTTGTTCAAGTATGCAGTACAGCATAAGAAACAGTCTTCTTATGCTATGTAACCAATATTTATGCCACTAAAAATAAGTTGCACTTTAAACCTAATTTATAGCAAATTTTTATAATAAACATATTCTTACAACGAGATTGTGGTAGTTTCTTTGTATACACAACATGTTTATTAAATTTATTTAAATTCATCATTTTTCCAAAACATAATAAAAATAATCTGTATCACTCTCTCACTGACTGATGGCAAAGTCGCTTAGTAGTCGCAACGATAGGTTAAAATAAGGTGGTTTCCCGTTGCCTTTCATGTGGTACATTGACTGAAAAAAAAATACATTCTTGGAAAACCTCTTAACTGCTATCCCGATATTTAAATATTTTTTTTCTTACTTTTACAAAGGGTGACAAAAAATAAATTTGGTGTAGTATTACATAATAGGGCCTTGGTAATGATTTTTGGTTTTGTGATTTTACCACATTAACAGTAAGTATCACAGAATCATTAATGTTGAAATGAAAAACGTGGTAGTAACTATCCCGGTGTTCAAATGCATTTTTTTATATTTCCAAAGGGTGACAGAAAATTATTTGCATGAGCTTTTATGCGTCAGGCCCTTAGTGATATTTTTGTTTCTATGAATTTGGCACATTAACTGCAAATGCGAAAAAATAATACATATTTGGAAAACGTCGTAATTGCTCTCCCGATTTTCATATGCATTTTTCTCACTTTTGCAAAGGGCGACAAAAAATAATTTGCATATCTTATTATACACTAGGGCCATGGTAATCATTTTTTGTTTTTATAATTTTGGCACATCTACTGCAAATATCAAAAATTAATTCATATTTCGGAAACGTCTTAATTGCTATCCCGATCTTCGTTTTTGTGATTTTGGCACATCTACTGCAAATGCGAAAAAAATAAAGGTGGTAATAGCTATTTCGATCTTCATATGTATTTTTTTCACTTTTGCAAAAAGTGATATTTTTTTCAAATCCTACCCTAGTTTCTTTTTGTTAAATAGGTTTAACCTACACATTAATTTGAAAAAAACAGCAGATTTTAAATTTTTATTTATTTATTATTATAAATCTAACGGAATTAGTAGCACGAGTAAGAAATGAATGTTGACTTATTTTCCCAAGATAACCAGAAATGTGTAAAACGAATTTCAATTCCGTTTATACTACTAACAAATAGTCAATCGACAACAACCTAAGCATTTATTAAAGAAAATTGATTTAGATAATCTATTTTTTATTTCTGTTTTTAAAATAATATAATGTATATTTTTGTGGGAAGGAATATAAACTTGGTGGTTTAGCATAACTTGACATGTACTTTAGAAATAGCCAAAAAAAAAAAGTAGGATTGTCGGTTACACAAATTATCGACGTCATATCTAAAATTTAGGACAACTTCATATTATTAAAGAAAGATCACAGCTTAAAAACCACTAATTGACGTGTTCGCACATTTGAAAAAGGTGTATTTGATTAACTGAATGTATTCCAACATGCATGGTGTAATATGGCAGTAATAATGCTGATAATTGTTTATCTTTTTTTGTCTTTTCCTCAACGGCGACGTATTTCTGCGACTATGACCAATCACCGACGACAAGGAGCACTTTCAACTCACTTTCCTTTAAATTTGGCCGAACCCCGTTTTTTCTATAAGGAGGGTAGGGATATTCAGCGTTCCCAACCTCGCACGGTACACGGGACTAACGACTTCACGACTCCTCAGTGAATCGGAACCTGCAGAAATTCAACCTGCTCCAACTAAAGGATAATTTTACAGTAGGGGCTGAAAAAATGAATGGGGAACCCTGGAAATCGAACCCAGTACCCTTGGATCCAGCGGCATACTTTCCTACCACTGTATCACTCAGGCTTTTTGATAATAATTGTAAAATATCTTTTGCAACAATTGGATACAATAATCTAAAATATATAACTCTATAACACTAAAAGTAGATCTCGTAAGTTTATAAAACAACAGTCATTATACACCTTGTCCTATTTTCGAATTAAGTTTTTGTCTTATTTTCTAAAAAAAAGCAGGAGTTGGATTAATTTTAATTCCAAATACTATATTAAAAAACAAAACAAAAAGGTACGAAAGATGCTCTCTTCTCTTAATACCAGGAAAGCCTCTGGCCTTGACGAGATCCCAGCAATTGTTCTCAAAAGATGCGCACCAGAACCTGCTCCTGTCCTGACCTGTCTGTTTTAAACATCTTACAATAGAGGCATATTCCCTAGTAACTGGAAAACTGCTCGAGTACAACCCGTCCCCAAGAAAGGATCTAAAGCGCTTTCTAGCAACTACATGCCTATTTCTCTCCTCTCAGTCGTCTCTAAAGTGATGGAAAAGTATATAAACACCGAATTACTAAAATTTCTTGAAAAAGACAGTCTAATCCACGACAGGCAGTATGGATTCCGTCAGCGCAGATCAACTGCCGACCTCCTTTCCTTTGTCACCCATTCTTGGAACAAGTCTATGAAACTACACTGTGAATGCCAGATTGTCGCTCTAGATATATCCAAAGCATTCGACCAGGTTTGGCACGCTGCGCTGCTTAATAAACCTCCGGTCTATGGCCTACCACCAAAACTCTGTACCTGGACAGCAAATTTCCTCTCCAACCGGAGCATTTCTGTTGTTGTGGATGGCCATTCCCTTAAACTGTATCCAATTAATGCAGAAGTCCCTCAAGGTTCAGCTTGAGCCCCTACTTTGTTTCTTCTTCACATCAATGACCTCCTCTCTAGCACATCTAACCCAGTTCACAGTTACGCGGACGACAGCACGCTCCTCTCAAATATACAATATTCTAAGCCTGTCTGTTTAGCTCAATTAGATGAGGAACGCAGACTCATGGAGGGTTCTGCCTCTGTGGATCTTCGATAAATATTATACTGGGGAAGTAGAAATCTTGTACAATTCAACTCCACCAAATCTCTTTCTTGCTTTCTATCTCATAAGAGTTGCACCAGCCCTAGACCCATCACAATGAACAACCAAGTTATTCAAAGTAATGAGACCTTTACACTTGTTGGCATATCTGTGGATCGAAATCTCAATTGGCACCAACATGTCACATCAATTGCAGAAGTGGCTGCTAAGAAATTAGGTTTCCTCGTCCGGGCTCGCAAATACTTTTCACCAGATAATCTCTATACCTTATATAATTTACAAATAAGGCCAAACCTCGAATACTGCTCCCACATCTGGGGTGCCGCTGCAGCTTTTACACTCGCTATTCTAGACTTCATTCAGAAGAGAGCTATACGTCTCATCGCTGACACTATCATCACCCAAAGGCTGCCATCCCTTGCCCACCGACGTGCCGTTGGTGACTTCGTTCTCTTTTATAGATATCTGCACGGGCACTGCTCAGATGAGCTTTCTTCCATAGTTCCTCCACCTGCTGCCCCCAACAGATCTACCAAGAACAGAGCGAATGCACCGTTTTACTGTCCAGGCCACCAGAAATAGAACATCTTGTTATGCCCGCTCTGTTGTCCCGAGGCCTTTCAAGTTGTGGAATTCCTTGACGGCACATGTTTTTCCTTCTCCTCAGAACCTACAAACCTTCAAGTCCAGAATTAACAAGTTGCCTCTTTCCTCCCTCTCGACACCCACGGCACGATAGTATTTAGGCTGTAAGCCCTCGTGGTGTGTTGTTGAAAAAAAAAAAAAATAATAATAACCCTTTAAGTACGTTACGCCCCAACATCTACTATAATTACTGAAAATAGTCCAGGATCAGTTTGACTGACTTATTGATTTAGACACCATGTCGATTTATAAATTTCGGTCGGAATATTTTTTGAGAATAAACTTTGGCAGAAAATTTTTAAAACAACTTTCATTTCTTAGGCAGACTAAATAGTTGTAAGTTTTAAATTACCAGTGCTTTCTTTAGACAGAGCCTACAATATGTTTTGTTGGTGTACTCATTAATCAAATGACCTTGTGGTTAGAAAACATTTTATGTCCGAATTTTCTTAAAGGGTTTCTTAAGCAATTACGGAGCAAGGGGGTTGGATACTGCCCACTAGACGATGTGCGTTAACTAAACGTTTATTATGAGGCTACTATAACAGTTAAATAATGTAAGTACATATATTTATAATCTCGGAACCAAGACACCCTACAAAAAGGTATTATGGGAGCCGAGACTATAATGTAATTTGTGGGAAGTCTCATCGTTGCATTTTGTATTATAAAATACATATTATGGGATTTTATGGGGTGCATAAAATTTAATTTGCAAAAATTTATATTCTAAGGTAAAACATTTAAAATGATCAAAAATTGAAAACAATTACATCAATAGATCAATAATTCGATAAAATTTAGAAAATATAACATATAACATGGTTATTCTTTAGGCAAAGGAAAAGCCTTTTGTTTGCTGCATTTTCGTTAAGCTGTACGGAAATTTAAATATCAAGTATTTAAAGTTAACAATAAACAATGATTATGAAACACCCGTTAAAAGTAGCTTCCGCAGTATACACTCTATCACTGTTGCACTTCTTACTATAAGCTTAGCATAAACAATATGCTACTGTTTTCCTCTAGGTAAAGGAATAATGTCTTCAATTTCTGCGTCTTCCTTAAAGTAATTTTTTAATTTTTAAAATTTAAATAAACTAAGTTTATTCATCCCCTTAATGACGCTAACTTTGTTAGCGAAACGATCGTCGGGTCAAAAAACTGTATTGTGATGAATTGGGTTCTCCAAATTGTACTTATCAGTGCCCATCACAGGTTCCAATCTTCACCCATTGTACAAAGCTAATTTCTATGATTATTGTTTCACAGCAGCACGACCAAGATGGAGTTCTCCTCAAAGAGAAGCAGTTAAGGAGACCATTAGAAGACATTTAAAGGACGGAAGCAACCCCTCGATAGCTTAATGTGAACTTCTGATTGAAAATTGTCCAGTGTTAAACAAACGAACTCCCCAGTCTCTACAACCTTACATTTCTAGTAGCACGAAAAAAGACAGACAATATGATAAATATTTCTTTTTAGCTATATTAAAATAAAATAACATAAAAATACATCAATGACTATTTATATTACATTTGACAAATTTGCCTACTTTGTACAAATTTTCTTCTACTAAATTCCTGAGTTCTCCACTTTTTCTGCATTTTCTATTTATTTACGACAACTATTTTCACTGATTTCTCACGTTCAATTCAAACCATAACACATGAATTGTGTTTCATATGTAACTTATGCAAAAGCTTTGGTCATCATAGTTTTGTTAAGAGTTTGAATTATGTTATTTCCATTATAAAAACAGATCACATGCAATATATTCAGATCCAGATAACTAATTACAATAATTTTGTTTTCTAGGAACTCAATGTATTACATTTTGAGATAAAACACGTGTGTTTTTAGACAAGACTGTCACAAATACATTTTTATACACAATTTATTTAATTTAAAATAACTGGTAAAAAATTACAACACAAAATTTGTCTTTTATCATTTTTCTGCTTTACCACACCGGTGTGATAATTTATGTAGGCAAATAATTTAAAAATATTTTGTAGTCACTTTTTACAATTTTAATACTATTCACGAAGTGCTTCACTGTAAAACTGTCAAGGTAAAGAGAATAAATAATGTATTAATTAAAACATATCATCTTTGTATACTAGCAAGCAGACCTTAAAACCGTAATGCTACCTGTTTAAGCGTACAACATAAAACTAACCAGAAAACTTTTATATATCCTACTAAAAAGTGCGGCAACACTGTGAGGGTAGGTCCAGCTACTTCCTTTTGGACATATCAATTTTTATGGCTGAAATGTCCAGCTACTTCCTTATAAACATATATAAACCCCAAGAGAGAAAGGTCCAGCTACTTCCGCATAGACACAAATATATATATATATATATATATATATATATATATATATATATATATATATATATATATATATATATATCTGTGTGTGTCCGATCGATAACTCAAAAAATACTCAACTGATTTGAACAAAACTTGGCACATATCTTGATTGTATTAAGACCGCGAACGTGTTCGTGTATCAGCTATAACGAACATTTTCCCCCAAAAATATAGAAAAATATTTTTTAGAACGCTATATTTTTGTAAGTATTAGAGTAACTGGAATGATATTTTACATGTGGCTAGAAATTGTGTAAATAAATATATTTGTGAATTTTAAGTTATTCGGTTTACAATATTTTTTCCAAGATAAAAATAAATCTGAAAGACATGCGTTAAAACCACTTAGTAGTGAAAGTCCAATGCCTGCCCAATAAACACACGTGAGTTTAATAAACGTCTATTTTACGTAAAGACCGTTGAAAAAACGTTATCGGTTATAAAAATTAACGTTCAATTCTGGGCTAAAAAGGCAACGTTACCATTTCTTCGTTGTAAAGACGTTAATTATGAAGAGTTTTTAGACATAATATTTAAACGTTATTTAAACACATTTCGCCTATTAAAAATCTACGTTTAGTTGATATTAATACGTTGAATATATGTATTTTATTAAACATTTTATAAACGAAAGATATTTTGTGTGGTATAAACGTTATATGTAAAACAGGTATTTACCTAATTTTTGTGAAAAAATTAGGTAAACATTTTCTCGTTGTAAAGACCTTATTGGTGAAGGGTATAATATTTAAACGTTGTTTCAACACAGTTCGCCTACCAAAAACCTACATGAAGTTAGGATTCATACATAAAATACACGTATTTTATTAGACATTTTATAAGTGAGAGATATTTTTGTGATATAAACGTTATATTTAAAACAACTGTTTTCCTAATTTTCGTAAAAAAAAGCAGCGAAACAATTTGTCATTGTAAAAGACCTTATTAATTAAGTGTTTTTAAACATAATATTTAAAGGTTGTTTCATCACAGTTCGCTTATGAAACACATGCTCGAAGTAGGGATTCATACATAAAATATACGTATATTACCAGACATTTTTTAAGCGACAGATATATTATGTGATATAAACGATATATTTAAAACCACTATTTTTCTAATTTTTGTTAAAAAAGCAAATTACTTAACAATTTGTCGTTGTAAAAGACGTTATTAATTAAGTGTTTTTAAACATAATATTTAGACGTAGTTTCAACAAGGTTCGCCTATAAAAATATACATGAAGTAGGGATTTATACATAAAATATACGTATCTTACTAGATATTATTTTAGCGTGAGATATTATGTGATATATTATATTATGTACCTATAGTTATATAGGTTACATTTTTTCTGGCTTTTTAAAAATTTTTGTCACATAATCAATCTGAGAGGTATTCGACAATGCGTGTATGTTTTAAAAGGAGCTATTTTGTCTTTTGCATTCCACTGTGTAATACATAAAACATATTTGTCCTTGTAAATTAGTAAGTGTTTGTGCGCATGCTGAACGAGAATGAACAAGAAATAGAAACAGAACAGGTGAAGTGATGGCGTACAGTGTGTAACGTGGTGCTTGGAATTAAATTTTATTAAATATTATATTCAGTACGTGACACTTGTATCTTATGGTGAATGGTGGTCTGTTCCATAATTTATAATTGTTTTATACATATTTACAAAGAATGATTATCATCCTGTAGCGATTTCCCTTAAAAGTTTTGGAAATAGGTACAGTTAGTGCTGCTTGAAGTTAGGTTAAGGTAAGCTGTATCACAATATGTAATAATTGTCTTCAAACGTTGTCGAAGTTAATCACATTTCTTGTACTTTGATTGCTATAGAGCGTTATTAGGTAGAATAAATAATTGGGACTTATGAGTTTAGCCGGCGTGTTTAAAATCGGCCATGTTGGTTGCTTTCCCATATTTTCAAGTTTAATTTTATTGAGGCATTAGACGTATATCTAACGTTTATGAATACACCTTTTTTTCCTCTATTTTGATTGTTCGTGAATCAAACTTTCGAATGAGAGTAATAATGGTTAGCTACGGGTTTAGCATTTATAAATTCTGATGTATTTGTTTATTTTCCCCAGTTTAATTTAATTTGCACGATACATGTACACCTATATATATTATATATATATATATATATATATATATATATATATATATATATATATATATATATATAATTTCATTAGAACCCACGAGACTAATGGCAGTAGTATATGGTAATCACAATTTTATGACCTATTTATTTCTATTTAGCAGTTTATAATTTTAGATTCTGCAAAGCTAAATTCTCCCCAACGTGAAAAAAGCGACAGAGCAATCTTTTGTGCTGTTAAGGATTGGTTGAAATTAGCTACTTCGAAAAGGTCCAGAGCAAAAAACTAATGGAGCTATACTTTTTTTTTTTGGTTGAGAAGTTGACAAATAATTTAAGAAATATATTTTTTATTTCATGATTAAGACGCTATGATTGGAGAAGCTTGTTATATTTTTAGAATGTGGTATTATTTATTTTAGTTTTTTGATAATGAAATGTAAGTTTTTTTAAATATATTTTTGTTTTTTAAATCAAGTTATTTTTATTTGACATTTGACTTGTGATCTAATCCATTTTTATAAATCCCATTCAAAATTATAAACATAAATAATAATTTCTCAATCGTAGGTTTATAAAATTTAACAGAGTAGCAAGTTGAGAAGTTTTGATGAGCAATGAGCACTTAAAGTAAGTATCTTTTTTTTTTTGTTCCCTCAGGGCTCGTCCGCGGCCTTGTCGCCCCGATAGCACCGCAAAAGTAAGTATCTACACCGCAATCAGGTCCAGTTTGATATTTCTACACCTAATGATTGTTTGTCCTATAAAGTGCCATCGTCAAAAAATTTATCGTACTCATCTTCTTGTGTCAGCTGGGTTGAAAAACTATCATTTGGTAGGTATGTATTAGTTGTAATTCAAACGTTTATTATACGTCGTTAATATAAGCAGATTAACGTGACAGATCCCGTTGATAAACATTAATTATAAACGTATATTCTTCATGGCAGATGATGGTTAAATCAACGTTGCAAAACCCTTGTTAATAAACATGTATAAAAAATGTATATTTTACGTTATTAACGGCAAATAGTTTAACGTTACAAATTCCCGTTGATAAACGGTAATTATAAACGTATATTCTCCATTACAGACGATGGTTAAATTAACGTTGTAAAATCCTTGTTAATAAACATGTAAGAAAAACGTATATTTGAACGTTAAAACATACATGTATAAAAACGTTTTTATATTGGTTTAATTATATGTTTATTCGGGCGACATTTTTACCAAAATTAAACGTAAGGTAGCAGTTTCCTTTTAAACGTTTAATTAACGAACATGTGTTTACTGGGTGACAGACAGAGTAGTTAACTGCCACACGTAGATTGATTCATACAACAGGTGTAAACCATACATCAACGGTAACAAAACAAAATATATAACAAGCATAAAACATACTACCTGAACCAACAATCGTGAAATCACGGCCACAAATATCGCAAAGGACAGACGACATGAAATCAAACATTTGCCAAGCAATTGTTATAGTCAGTCAATTTTTAAAATACACAATATTTGTAGCTTAACGAGCATTCCCAAATACAGTTGTAGACTGAAAGTGTAGCATAATATAGTGGAAATATAAACAAAATCAAGTCAAGTATCCATAAAAAAGATTTTAAAACAGTTTTCTTATTCTTTAAGCTTAAACATGAGACGTTCAATAAGATCGAAACAAACATTGGATGTGTTTTAATGGCAAATCTACAAATACTTTTGATATAATGTAATATATTGCGGGCATGAAGCCAGTGTGAAGTATCATGTAAACAAAACGTTAGTTAGCGTATCCTTAGATAGCTCAGTGGTATCGTGCTTGTCTTCTACGCAGTAGGATGCGTGATCGATTCTGGCTCGATATATGATGGTTTCCTTTTGCTTTATTTTGACATTTGGAGAAACAATAGTGTACAGATTTCATACGTTTTGGACAAGATCTCATTTTTGTTTAAAACGCCCGCATAACTTCATCCTTGAGTTTGAAATTATAACTTTCAGCAGACATTTTGTTATTGTTGACATTGAGAAAAAACCTATTTAATTAGATTGCCTTAAACAAAATCATTCAGGCGATTAATAAGAAAAAATAACTACTACGTTTACAATATGTCAGATACTTTACTTTTATAAATATAAATTAAGTTTTCTTCCGGAAAGGTTTTGTAACTTGTAAATTTGTAATATAAGTTTCTTTTAAAGAGACTTACACTATCTATAGATATAAGAAAATTTAGTTTTTTAGCTTCATGGAAAATTTAGTTTTGGCCATTTTTCTCAAAAGTAGTTAGAACGCAAGATTTTCTGATAATAGAAAGATATAGACGGTAACACTTTCGAAAGATTTCTTCAAATGGGCGCGTACTAGAACCTCTAAAATCGATCTTTAGGTATGTGTAAGTTTAAAGTATTAATTTTAGTAATATTCTGTATAATAATAGTGTACAATCCTTATGAAAATTCACTATAACGCACTTGCTGCGTCTCGAAATTTTACAGTTCCTTTAAACTGGAGTCAATAAACTAAACAATATTTGTTTAATAATTGACCAGACTCAAAAAATGCTATTCCTTTTTTAAAGCAGATATAGTTAGGGTGAACACGGATATATTTTAGCCAAAAAGGCCCTTCTTTGGAGTCCATATTAATCGCAATCTGTAACAACGTGTCTTGCAGAAATCACATTGTAGGCATCATAAACTGGTGAAATTTGCTATTGGACTAGGTATATATGTGTGAGCGCTGTGTGTCCTACCCTAGCCTTCGTAAGACGACCAGGGACCTACGAGCTAATTTAGCTGGTTTAAATTAAATCGTTGATGCTATCTGGTGTACTTTGGTTGCTTGATGAATCTGGTATATTTGCCATTTGTCGTAAATCACTGCTTTAATATGCGGTATTAATATGTTGTAGTAGTGACTTCTTAGTGTCTTGCGTTCGAAACTCGCTTCTTTAGCAGCTCGTGTCCCGCAATGACAGATGTGAGTATACCTACGTGAACGTAAAGTTTATGGATCAGTGTATACGATAGTTTCAGAGAGTTGCAGTCTAAAGTTTTACTTGTGAGTGTTCAAATTACAAATATAGTATTTATTTAACATTTTATTGAACTCCGCTCTTAAAAGTCATCTTCTCATTAGTCATTTTTCTACAAAATTTCGCTAAAAAATTAGTGGATATACACAGTCTGATAAGATAATGTTAAAATAAAAAATTGAATAAAAGACTAAAAAAATATAAAAAAATACTTTAGTCACCAATATGATTTGAACCCCGCTTTATTTGGTCGTATAGTTTATAAACCTAATGGTGTAGGAACGGTGTACATGCAGAGTGAAGTGTAATGACGGCTAGATATCCTATAACCACATAGGGTCATATGTATGGTTTTCGTTTTTTTTTATGAAATGTCTATTTCAAATGCAATTTTTTTACAAAATTATCCTTAAACGCTGCACATGTCAAAGATTAATCTGTATAAACATGCTGTGTGATTGTGGTTAATAAAGATTATCATTATCAATATCATTATTTTCTTCAATACAAAATATGTTGAGCAACTCAGACAGAATCTGATGTCCACCCAAAACCATTACGCTCGTACCCTCGCCTCGCTTGAACGGTGGTAAAAATCTGAAAGGACGACAGATTTCTGGATCCCGCAGGCTAGCGAATATGCATCGGCGTGGCATGCAGGAATTTGCTCGCCATCCAGCAGCAGCGAATTGGGTACACCCACTGAACAGCCTATAATAATTAGAATGACGAGTCGTATGTTATGTTATTACCTGATTGCTTGGTCCTTTTTCCCCTCCTTCATACTAACGTTCGTCTCAGCTGGAGCCGAGAACTCTATGAACAAGATTTCATTTCATTTGTCGAAGAGGATAGTGTCAGGCCTATTAGCGGCCACTAGCCTGACAGTGGAAAGCGAAGAATTCCAGAATATATGGCAGATCTCGTTCTCTACCATGAACTCAATATCCCCTGATTGGTACGGCAAAACTGGTTTTTAACCTTTCCCATAAGAATGTCGAAGATGATAATAAAACACTCTAAAGGCCGCATTATGTCAATAGATATAATTGGTAGACGCCATCACCAGACATGCACTCAAAGGATGCATAAGAGTCTCCAGAGATAGGTGACAGATTCTACAGGTGTCATGTGCTACGTCCACCTACATTATGCGCTTGCGGCATACCAAGGTGTTTATAACATCTTGACAGGCTACGATGAACCCTTTAGTCTCCGACATGAGCCCCGCTGATTTTAAAAAGACAATGTCAGCCTCGTTGAGCAGTCATGTTCGTTTATATGCCGGAACAACATTTCGTTCAAAGACTTGTCAACATGCTACCCCAACAAATGTTTTAGTAGAGCACTTTAGAATTTGGCTTTTAGGTCGGAATGTCAAGTTTGCCTTCTTCCCGACCTGTAGTCGAAGCATAGTCCGAGAATACCTGCTGATCTGCCTGCTGCCTTGAATAGAAATGCTCCTGTCATGCGACTTGGTGAGTCTTGACAATGTTCAGAAGGAAATCCGAACTTTTAGGGACCCTGCTACTCATCTCAATGATCTCTTTTTTGTGTAACTACTCCAAGTTACAAACATACATAAAAATTGAAACTGGTTCTGACCTTCTAGGGTTCTTGGTTCGCCCTTGTTTAAAGAAATTGTTTTAAAATTTAAAAGTCGTTATCTCATCATTAGTACATCCTTTATATGAAAATTCACTAATGAATATTATGAT
This sequence comes from Tillus elongatus, assembly GCA_964006375.1. NCBI lineage: Eukaryota > Metazoa > Arthropoda > Insecta > Coleoptera > Cleridae > Tillus > Tillus elongatus. The sequence continues at coordinate 208,114,384 of OZ023262.1, read as the reverse complement.
TAATTTATAACTATAAAATTAATAGCCTTTGATAGTACCATTATGTCTTCTTGATTTCTATAAGTGGCTGAAAATAGGGATAGGTGTTATGCCTATTTAAAATATCAACATAATATTGTATCGTAACAAAATATCTAGATATCCAAATTATGTTAGATAGAGGCCATTTCTGAAACTTTTTACAGTTCCAGCACTGACCGTTTATGTAGACTCACGTATTCTTGAAAGTCTCGAAGTACTGATATCACATTAAGCGACCTTTTAGCTAAAACTATCTAATATACACTGATACCATATATATTTGTGTGTGTGTGTGTGTGTGTGTGTGTGTGTGTGTGTGTTTGTTTGTATGTAAAAACAGTCTTGGTGTGGCTTCAGACGAGTTAATTTAGTCACGGGTATTATTATTTATAAGACAAAACAAGAAAAAATGATTGTTTATATAGTTATTGTCGCACTTTAAATAAACTTTGTTATAATATCGTATATACTTTTATCTTGAGTACTTAATAATGTTGTCATATTTTAACTTGTGGTAATTTTGCTGGGCATTGAGTAGAAAAACGATTAAATTGTAAATAATGTTGTGATGGTTGTGACCGTCAAAGAGCATATGATCTAAATCTACATCAGGGGTGTTATCACATGGACATTTTGGTAAATCAGTCATACCAATTTTATATAAATGCACAAGAAAGCCGCCGTTCTTTATTTTTCACCTTGTGACACATGTAGAATATAATTAAGAAACTTTAAGATCAAGAATATGTAGGAATTTTTTTTTGTAAAACCGGGTGGATAGGTGTGTTCTAATTATTTTCAAAGAGTTTCCAAATAGTCTCCCATTCAATGCGCGCGTTACGTTTATATATGTTAACTAAATATTTATACTCCCTTATCTCATCAATTTGTGGCATCTATTGCGGCCTGATTGGCAATGTCGTTTACGTTTATCCCGGAATGATCTTTTACCCAAACAAAAGTAATTACTATATTTTCTCTGCTTTGTCCAAAGTAAGGCATTTTCTATTGAAAAAGCCTGTGCCGTGACAATTAAACAATGCTGCGAATTTTTTTGCTTTCCAGCAATAATCTTATATTTATCCCTCAATAAGACTAAACTGCAATATGTAATTTAATATGTTTATACAAGGTGAATTATAACCACAAATTTTGCAGATTATAAAACAAGATTATACAAATTGTCAGATAAAGACGTAGACCCACCATAACCAAATGTATCTGGGGAATGCTGAACAGCCGCATCAAACGAAATTCTCATAGTATAACTCCACCTTCTCCCAGTAACGACCTTAATAAATTTCGTATCGTTATTTCGGTGCTTCTGTGGAAAGCATAAGCTCAAAATTAATTATTGTACTACCACAATATAATTGCCTTAGATATTATAAACATTATTCTATAGAACAATAAAGTAACAATATTCCTTACATCAGGCCACTTCAAATTATTAAAGCCGCGTATAAATTCAAAGCAACAATAGATTTACGCACTTGTATAGGATTGTATTGCTAAGTAGTGGGTTACTATTTGAAATTATCCCATTTTAAAGACGATAGTACCAATCAAATAAAGTTCTTATTTGTAATTTTAATTATTTAACAAAATAGATTAATTCAATTAATTAAAGGTTCCACTATATTTCATTATTTGTTACCAATATTAGCGAATCTTCATTAAGGAAATTCACAGACTAAGAGGCCTTGTCGGAGAACTTCTTCAAATGAGCCCAATCTAAAGCCCTTGGTTTGTGATTCTAGTTTCGATACATACAATCCTTGTATCTATGGCACGCACTTAAGAAAAAACAGTTGGATTTGGCTAGCTAAAGTAATGAGAAGATCCGAGAAGATCCAGATTTTATAATTGAAAAAACTTTTGTTTTCAAATGAACGCGAACTAGGACCCCCAGAACCAGTTTGACGTTTTATAGGTTTATATATATATATATATATATATATATATATATATATATATATATATATATATATATATATATATATATATATATATATATATATATATATATATATATAGCTATGATAAGAAGCCTAATGCAGGTTCTGATGCTGAGTTTAATAATTAAAAATGGCATATTGCAATAAGTAAAATAAAAAATTATTTATTTTGGTAGTGAGAATAAAATAATTAAATATAAAAAAAATAATTATATTAGATTAGGTGCAATGTAAACAAAGACAATTAAAAAGTATTGAGAATTGAACGTAAAACTGACTAACAAGTAATTATAAGAAAGTTCAAAGTGTAAGGTTAGTTTAGTGTAAACAGACAGTTAAAATTTTCAACTTGGCGCGTATGAACATAGCGATTGTACTCGCCTATTTAAATTGCAGTGGTTTATTAAATCATGAACTTTCAGGGAAGTGATTGTTTGACTAATTTGTGAATGAACAGCAACCATTGGACTATACAAAAAAAAACATTTGCGAGTTTTAGAAGAACACATATATAATTGAGAATTAATTTATCATATCCGGAATCTTCGATAAGAGGAGAATAGTTTTAAGACCGAAGCGAACACCAAGCTTCACAATCATCACTAGTGTTATAATCCAAATTATATTGAAAACTGGAAGTAAAATCCATAATAAGTGATCAAGAACAACAGTGTATACCCACCGTTCTTGTTGCACATGCTTTTGTAACAAATAATAAGCCCCGACAGTAAATTGTGATTGAAAATTATACATATCTAAAGTGACGCTGCTGACCGATAAGGTATTTATCAACAAAGTTGCAATTTAAACGTAATTATCGTAACTACTGATCAAAACAACTTTAAATCAATAACGCATTGTCAATTAGAACAGTAATAAAGATTGAAATGTCATTTGACGTCTAAAATTCTATAATAATAGACTTGGAACGGTAGAACAAGGAAACTCGTATCAATCTCTATAGATGTCGTTACTTTACACTAGTGAGAATATTAAATTGAAATATCATCCATTTTGCATCGAAACTCTTGCCATAGAAACGATAAATTGAATCTAGGGAAAGATAACAGTTTGCAGAAGAAAATATAGCGGCAAATACAAACAATAATTAGTCAGTTCGAACTGCAAACTTAAATTAAAAGTAATTTTATAAATTTAAATGGCCAATAGCTATAAATGTTAGAGGACCCAGTAAGGAAATTAATGTTAAACCAAAATTAAATTGTCATGCTCGACTAATTTATGAATATTGTGGTCAAATTTTTCAATTATAAAACAGGCATTAATAGAAGTTAAAATTTTTTTGAATTGTTATATATTGTGTATTTCATTGACTAACAAGGTACATAATTTTAAAAAAAGTTCTACAGAAAATTTTGGTGTAAAAAGGATAGAGGTAAGAATTTTCAATTTCATCGCACTACATACCTGCAGAAAGGAGTCAACAGAAAGCCGTGGACAAATAAGAAGTAAATAAAATTAATAAAAAGGTAAATTTATTCAAATACTCTTATAAACATAAATTATATTAATATTGGTTATAATTCTTAAAATGAACATAATTTTAACTTACATATATACATATAGGTGTTCTAAAAGTATCATATTTTGATTTATGAATAAAATTAAATAATATAGTGAACCCTATAATCAAATAATCTATAAATAGAGAAATTTAAAGGCGCCCAACTATATAAAATTTGAGCTTTATAAATATGGAGCATAATATGCTTTATAATATCAAGTATACAAATATAGAAGTCTAAAACTTTATAAATATGTACATTTAAACAAATTAAACAAAGTACACCCACGAAATCATAATAATTAGCATCCATAAACGTGGGACTTTAAAAACGTAGTAATATATATATATATATATATATATATATATATATATATATATATATATATATATATATATATATATATATATATATATATATATATAGATATATATATATATATATATATATATATATATATATATATATATATATATATATATATATATATATATATATATATATATATATATATATAATATATATATATATATATATATATATAAATTTATGTTTCCTTAAGTATCAAAAATTTTTGTATCTCGGGAACTAACACAGCTAGAAGAACTAAATTTGGTACATAAATTCTGCCGCCTTACAGACTATGGTTTACTTTCTATGGCATAACCCAGCGTACCAAATATTGGTTGCCATGACTTTGTTATTTCCGGAAAAATAAGAATTTTCCGTAAGAAAACGCATCATTTTCCAAGCAAAAACGAGCCAATTTTCCTGGATAAGAAACCTAGCCAAAGGAAGGTACACACAAAACTTGATCAAAATGGGACTGTTATCTTTTGAGTTATCAGTGTGATATATATATATATATATATATATATATATATATATATATATATATATATATATATATATATATATATATATATATATATATATATATATATATATATATATATATATATATATATATATACAGACACCGCATATGTGTTTTAGCGGGCCTAGTTCGCGCTCTTTTAAAGAAATATTTTCAAAACTCAAAAGTCGCGATCTCCTCATCTTCTTGAAAGAAACTCACTAAAAGACTTATTTGTCATTAGTAAGATATTTGTGAAAATACGCACTTGCTGTGTCCAGACTTTTATATTCCAGTCATATTGCCTAAGAGGCAGATTGCAGATCTCTCTAGGAGTTAGGAACACATATTTAGGCCTTTCAGTAAAATTAATTTTTTAGTGAATTTTCTTAGAAAAAATCCACTAATAGGGAGATCCCGACTTTTGAATTTTGAATTTTTTTTTTGCAAATGAGCCCGAACTAGGACCCCTAGAACCCATATCCGGGGTCAGTTTCAGTTTTTATATGTTTATATATATATATATATATATATATATATATATATATATATATATATATATATATATATATATATATATATATATATATATATATATATATATATGTATCACACCGATAAATCAAAAAAGAATGGGCCGATTTTGATAAAATTTGGCATGTGCCTATAAATGTCTTGGATAAGTTAGTTAGTCAGGAAAATCGGACGAGGTTTTCCGAGAAAATTTTGAGTTTTCATCCAAAAAACATTTTTATCTCTAAAAATGCAAAAGCTATGATAACTAAATTTGGTAGGTAGGTTTACGATATAAAAGGTAAACTATACACCAAAATTTAGAATTATATCTTACAAGAAAAAAAGTTATGATAATATTTTGTGTCAGATCACTTCTATGAAAATTCACTACCATAACGCACTTGCTGCGTCCAGGCTTTTAGTGAATTTTCGTAGAAAAAATTCACTAATGGAGAGATCTCGACTTTTGAATTTTGAAAAAATTTTTGCAAATGAGCGCGAACTAGGACCCCCAGAACCCATATCCGGTGTCAGTTTCAATTTTTATATGTTTATATATATATATATATATATATATATATATATATATATATATATATATATATATATATATATATATATATATATATATATATATATATATATATATATATATATATATATATATATATATATATATACATATATATATATATATATATATATATATATATATATATATATATATATATATATATATATATATATATATATATATATTATATATATATATAACTCAAAAAATAATGGGCCCATGTTGATAAAATTTGGACCTTCCTTTTGTGAGTGGCTTGGATAAGTTCGTTAGTCAGGAAAATCGGACAAGATTTTCCGGAAAAATTTTGAGTTTTCATTAGAAAAATTTTTTTATCTCATAAAATAAAAAGGCGGGTGGTGGGTACGTTTACCAAATAAAAAGTAAACTACACACAAAAATTCAGATTTCTATGTTACAAGAAAAAAAAGTTATAATAAAATATTTGGTGCCAGATCATTTCTATGAAAATTCACTACCATAACGCACTTGCTGCGTCCAGGCTTTTGATTTTTCCGCAAGGATTTCGAAGTTTTTAAAACCAAGCACACGATTGAATATATCATTTAATAGCCTTTCCAATGTGTCATTGGACTTCACCGGCTATTTGAATAATTGGAGAACGTAGCTGCAAGGTTTAAGCGGATGGAGTGGAGCTTTGACATTCTAACGGAATTATGTAAGCTCACAGACAAAATAGACCCCTCCGAGCGTTTTTCAAAGGGGTCATTTTAAATACTCTAAAACATGCTCGCATTGGTTTCGATGGGCCACCGTCTACAATGGAACTGTTATTAGAATTTTTATTGACGAAATACATCAGTGCCGAATCGTAACTTTAACATCGTCTGTAGTAACTCCCATTACAAACTCTCCTGCCGGCTGAGGAGACCTAATTTACATCTATATATATATATTTGACTTCTCTCCAGAGTGCCTTACAGTTTAAACAATCTTCTAACATGCCCTGGAGTATCGTGGGTAAGATGTTTGTTTCAGTAAAGGAAACAACAGATAGTTGCGGTTGCAAACCCTCCGTGCCCCTCTTAAATTTCTGTCTTACAAGATTACCGTTGTCGCAAACTGTGCGGCAAATATGTCACCTAAATGAAATATTAATGTTGGAAGGTGTACGGGACCTAAGATTAAAACAACGCCTGCTTTGACATTAACAAAAGTTGGGTTAATCGCGCCCATTTATTTGATGAATTTTGTTATATGTATCAACGACGTATTTACGTCAGCAACGTGAGACATCACTTTAGAAACCTTGGAGCTGTTTAAAATGGGATAAGCTTAATGTCTTTGTTAAAACCTAGTAGGAGCGTGATCATCAGTATTCATATCGGAGCTCAAAAATGAATTTATCAGTTGATTAATTACTGTTAAATATTATACAAGAGCCTATTAGCGAATTTTCATAAAGAAATTGTAGCTTTTAGAAAGCCAACGACTTCCGAATAGATGCATATATATATATATATATATATATATATATATATATATATATATATATATATATATATATATATATATATATATATATATATATATACAGTGTGTTCCAAACTGGATGGGAATGTATTGCTATCTGCGTTATTATTAGAGATAGGGAGACGGTTAAATAAGCAATGTTTTGTAGAATTTCATGCTCCTCCAAATACGTATTGTAGTTTGCCATGCCTCTTTTCGTTTTCGAGTTATTTTAAAGAAAAAAAAAAACAAATTTGTTGATTTCTTTTTTCTTCAATATCTAAGTAGGCGTTGTTCTGACACGTCTAAGACTTGCACATTATCAGGACACTTTTTACAAAGTAATCTTTGTCTGCTATTCTCGACTTTGGATTGTCATTTGTTTTTAAACTAAGTTTGTTTTTATTATGGCAGCCATATTGGATTTTTTGCTTATGTGATAGCCTGTGAAATGAGATTTCCAATGATGTACAACATGCTTGAGAAATCTTGTAATTGCACTGACAATTTTGAGAAAAACCATCTTGAGAATAGTAGCCTATGAAATCCAATACCAGAAAACAAATGACATTTCGTGTTCAAAAAGCAGTAGGCCATGGAGTCTAACAATAGACTTCTACTTTTAACATAATTTTCCGTAATGATTCACGAAAAAAAAATTGTGATTTAATTTTAAATACTTAATTAGTTAATAATGCTAGGTAATATTATGTAAAACAGTTTAATAACGAAACCCGACAATAACAAATAGAAACTTAAACTCCACAAAACAACACAATTAGAAACGGAACTCAACAGGTAATAAAATAGAAACTTAAAAATACATTAAATAGAAAATTGTTCAATATGGCCACCGTTTTGTTCAATGCACTTTATACACCTTTTCGAAACATGCCTGCAAACTCTGGTGAGGGTGTTTTGGTTAATATGGTATATAGATTCCGTGATTCTGTTTCGTAATTCATTGATATTTTGTGGTAGATCGAATTTATACACATCATTGTTCAGAGTATCCCAAAAATAAAAGTCCATGGGTGTTATATCAGGGCTTCGAGCACACCAATGAACCGGCCCATTGTTACAAATGACACGATTATTAAAATTTTGGTACAAACATTCTTAGCATTGTGAGCTGGACAACCGTCTTTTTGGTACCAAATCTCGTCTAAATGAACTTGAACTCTTCTAATTGTTGGTAAGATATCATTTCTCAATAGATTAAGACAGCTTTCCCCAGTTAAATAATTTTCAAAAAAGCCTGGACGCAGCAAGTGCGTTATGGTAGTGAATTTTCATAGAAATGATCTGGTACAAAATATTTTATTATAACTTTTTTTTCTTGTAACATAGAAATCTAAATTTTGGAGTATAGTTTACTTTTTATATCGTAAACCTACCTACCAAATTTCGTTACCATAGATTTTTTATTTTTTAAGAAAAAAATTTTTTTTCAAATGAAAACTCAAAATTTTCCCGGAAAACCTCGTCCGATTTTTTTGATTAACGAAATTGTTAAAGTCATTTATAAAAGGAAGGTACATAGCAAATTTTATCAAAATCGGCCTATTATTCTTTGAGATAAAAAATATTTTCGAATGAAAACTCAAAATTTTCCCGGAAAACCTAGTCCGATTTTCCTGACTAACAAACTTGTCAAAGCCATTTACAAAAGAAAGGTACATGCCAAATTTTATTAAAGTCGGCTTATTACTTTTTGAGATAAGAATTTTTTTCGAATGAAAACTCAAAATTTTCCCGGAAAACCTCGTCCGATTTTCCTGACTAACGAACTTATCCAAGCCGTTGACAAAAGAAAGGTACATGCCAAATTTTATCAAAATCGGCCCATTATTTTTTGAGTTATCGGTGTGATATATATATATATATATATATATATATATATATATATATATATATATATATATATATATATATATATATATATATATATATATATATATATATATATACAGTGTGGAACAGCCAAATGGAATAAATTCGATAACGGATAAATGAGGACGTGTTGGGAAAAACGCTTGGACACGTCGATTTGTATTTTTAACTGCGCATCTTTTTCAAGAAAAAAAATTTATATAGGGTGTGTCATGTGACAGTGGCCAATACCAACTTTCTTATTTTAAATACAAGCCCCTGTATATTATTAATTTTTTGGATTCTTCAGAAAATTCTAGACATAATTCATGTACAATGTCCTATACCTATCTTCAACTGTTTCGGAAATATTAAGTATTTTCAGATTTATTACAAAAATTAACATTAAAAATAGAAAATTATTTTATTTCACAAATTCTAATAAGAAATACTGATTATTTCTTAATAATTTAAAAAAACAAAAAAAAATTAATGTCAATGTAGTAAATGTTCAAAATGCTCGCCAGGAACATCTTGGCAACATGCTAATCTGGTATAGAAATGTCTTCTAACATTACTCAACATCTCAGGCGTGACTGATCTAATCGCAAGCGTGATTCGTCTTTTTAAGTCATCTAAGTTGAGGGGCTTAGTTTTGTATACAATACTTTTGACATATCCCCACAAAAAGTAGTCTAATAGCGACAGATCAGGAGATCGTGCTGGCCATTCTATCGATCCGCGCCTCCCTATCCACCGATTTGGAAAAATTTGGTTCAGGTACTGCCGGACATTGATTTGGTAATGGGGCGGTGCTCCATCTTGCTGAAACCATATTTTATTGGCAGGAACTTGTGGGTTTGCTGGATCTGGATATAAGTTTGTCAAAGTTGGCACGACATTATTTTGGAGCAGTTCTAAATATTTATCCCCATTCAAGTTGCCATCAATGAAAAAGGGACCTACGATGTGATTTCCAACAATTCCTGCCCAAACATTAACTTTTTCAGGATATTGCGTATGTTCCTCTCTCATCCAATGAGGATTCTCATTAGACCAATAGCGGCAATTTTGACGATTAACATGACCGTGAAGTGTAAATGTGCTCTCATCAGAAAACAAAACATCTTCTAATTGGATCACATTGTTATCTAACATTGCCATCATTTGTTCACAAAAATACGTTCTCCTATCGAAATCGTCCTCCATGAGCTCCTTAGTTGGTATCATTTTATAGGGATGCATTTTACTTTCCTTTAATGTTCGAAAAATTGCTGTGTGGCTAACGTTGAATAGTTGGGCTGCTTGTCGACCAGAAGTATGTGGGTTTTCTTGAAACTCAAGCGTAATATCCAATTTCGTATCATCACTTACTGCATTGGCAGCTCCTTTTTTTATCTGTCTCACATGACCAAGCTCGCGAAACTGCTTTTCTATTTTGCTAATTGTTCCTTGGGATACAGGCGGCAAATTTGGAAATTTTTCGTGAAATAAGCGAGACACTTCCATCTGTGTCCGTGTGTTATCTCCATAACCAATCATTTGTAGAATGGTTATTTTGTGCATTTCTGTTAAATGAACCATTTTTCTGATATTATTACGTACAGTTAACGAAATTCAAACGACAATAGCACTGACACTAATCACTACTGTCATGCAGGCAGACAACAAGTTGCTAAGGCTACGAGTTTTATACGAACAGAAAGAAAACTGTTTTTGTTTTTGTTTCATTTCATATCAGTAAAAAGAAACGCAGGAATGGTTTTTGTTTACTTTCTCATTATCAAGAGCTGAATGGGAAATAAGTATTGAATGCAATGTAGCGAATTTGTGAAATAAAATAATTTTCTATTTTTAATGTTAATTTTTGTAATAAATCTGAAAATACTTAATATTTCCGAAACAGTTGAAGATAGGTATAGGACATTGTACATGAATTATGTCTAGAATTTTCTGAAGAATCCAAAAAATTAATAATATACAGGGGCTTGTATTTAAAATAAGAAAGTTGGTATTGGCCATTGTCACATGACGCACCCTATATAAATTTTTTTTCTTGAAAAAGATGCGCAGTTAAAAATACAAATCGACGTGTCCAAGCGTTTTTCCCAACACGTCCTCATTTATCCGTTATCGAATTTATTCCATTTGGCTGTTCCACACTGTATATATATATATATATATATATATATATATATATATATATATATATATATATATATATATATATATATATATATATATATAAACATATAAAAATTGAAACTGACCCCGGATATGGGTTCTAGGGGTCCTAGATCGCGCTCATTTGAAGAAATTTTTTCAAAATTCAAAAGTCGAGATCTCCTCATTAGTGAATTTTTTCTAAGAAAATTCACTAAAAGAACGGACCAACAATAAAGTTACCTGATTTTTTTTTAAATTAACTGTCTAATCAACAAATAAAATTAACAGTTTTTTTACCTAACAAGCCGCACCAAACATTAATACCAAATCTGTCTTGCAATCGTCTTTCTTCCTTTAGATGCGGATCTTCATTTGCCCAATAAGGCCTATTATGGAGGTTATACACACTACAATTTGTAAATCTGGTTTCATCAGTTCATATTATTTTCAAATGAAAATTTCCATCTTGCTGACATTGTCCTTGATACCATCTGCAGAATTGAAGTCGGTTAGGGCAATCGTCAACATTTAAGCCTTGTACGATTGTAAGTTTGTATGGATGGTAATGACTGTGTTTTAATACACGGTGTACGTAATTTTTGGAACGTCAAATTTTGAAAGTTTTGTCAACAATATTCCACTCCCACACATTCAACCCCTAATTCAATTACAGCACAGAGTACCAGATGTTTGATTAAATAAAAATTTTTCTAATAAATAAACCCTAAAAAGTTGTATTACTCGAGTTTTAACCCCCCATTCATCCCCTACCCCTTGTAGCGATTTTAACCCCAAAAACAATCCGAACCGTTCGTTTGTGGAGTGCTAACTGTATACCAAATTTGAAGACGATATCTCAATTCGTTCTAAAGTGGTCGTGGCTACAAACAAATAGACATACAGAACGATAGAGACAAAAAAATTCATTCCCAATCATGTTTTGTATATGTTTTGATATTTTTACGACGTTTAAGCGAAAAAAAAATCGAAATTTGTGTAAGTAAAATGATTTATATAGGAGACATAAATGTCATCCAGATGATAAGAGGTTGTTTGAAGAATACAAGCTATCCAGAAATAGGCTCAATTGATAAAAATAACAAAAGGATAATTATTATAAAAGAATCATAAAAAGGAACAGTGGTAGCATTGGCTAAGTGTAATATAGGGGGTGCACAGGTGGTATGTAAGTAAAGGAGGTCATGGGAGAGGAAGGTATATTAACGGCAAACAATCAAGAGATTTCAGAAGAATTTAGCACATTATTTTCGAGTATTGGAGCGCGACTTGCAATGGAGGTAAAAAGAACACCATCAAACTTTAAGAGAAAGCATATAAAGAACTCAATATTCATTGAGAAGACAACCATGGAACTAGTAGCAGATACGATAAAGCGCTTAAAATCGAATTAATCCCCTGGGAGCAACAGGTTCAGAGCAGAATTGCTCAAAGATATCTCTAAGTGCATTTCTCCACCTTTGTCTATAATAAGTCAATAAATGAGGCAACACTCCCCACAGCTTTAAAGTTCCACGAGTTGCCCCTCTGTATAAATCTGGTAGTAAAACTGTCTCTCCAAAGTGTTTGAAATGTTATTACAATCGTTTTGAAGTACTTCCTAAAAATTATTGCATGCTCTCTAATGGTCAGTATGGCTTTAAGGAGACGAGGTCGGCGGTTGATACTGTGGCATGTCTGTTGGTCAAAATTAGTTGTGCTATTGATGAGTCAGAGCCAGCTTTATGCATTTTTGTTGATCTGGCCAAAGCATTCGAGACGGTGACTCACTGTAAGCTTCTGAAAGCACTGGAGAGCATAAGATTTATAGATGATGCGTATAAACTTATGGAGAACTACCTGAGAAGCAGCGAACAGTATGTGGTGATATTGTAAGCTTCGCTGACGATACAACAATTTTCTATCGTCATTCCAACTGGTGAGATCTAAGGGCGATGGTGGCAGCAGATTTTGCCAAAAAAGTTAGATTTCTAGAGCTTAAGAAAATGACATTGGAAAAAACATTTTATTTGCCTTTAGCCTCGTATGCTCGAAATCTGCCGCAGTTCGATGATCGCAGAAATGCGTGTGTTGATATTGGACGCAGGGGAACATATTTAATCTGGAACATTTAGAAATATTGTATGTAGTTCTCGTTTAGTCTCATCTCACCTATCGAATATTGTCTTTTGGAGGGGTTGTCAATGCGCACTTAAATCGTTTGGAGGTCCACAGAAATGGCTACTTAAAATTATTTTGAACTTGGACCTTTATATTCGAGCAATAGCTCCTACGAGGAGAGTGGGATATTTGATTTAAGACAACTACAGACAGATTTTATTGCTTCAGCTTAGAAAAATAACCAGAACAGCCAACCAATTCTAAAACATGAATACTAAACTAGGCGCAATTAGTTAGTATACCAAGGACGTACAAAATCTCTGGCCAGAGGATTTATACTTAGTTGACTCCGAGAATCTTGGACATTATGTCAGTGTCACTATTGTTGTCTTTAGTTTAGTTCCGTTAGTGTGCTGTGTTTCTCAGGTGTCTTTTATTGTATTTTGTGGTTTGTGTTTTAGACTCTAATGTTCAGTTACCTATAACGTACTGTTTTGTTGTTAACTATTTTGTTAGCTTTAGCTTACAGCGCAAATTTTAGTACTTAATTTACTTTTAATGATATTAACCCACGTACCAAATTTGGCTGCCCTTACATTGTTACTTGTTGCTTGTCCAAGACACTTGCAAAATCGGGCCATTATTTTTTGAGTTATCAATGTATATATATATATATATATATATATATATATATATATATATATATATATATATATATATATATATATATCTTTTGGAATATTGCACTACGCTGTAATCACTTTTAAATATACACTTTATTTGTTTGCTGTACGTTTGTGATTTCTAATTGGTTTGCGTGGACTGCAGTTTCGTACCGTCCCGGTTCATCATCGGCACGCTACTGACTGTTATCACTCACTATACCTAAACACTCACCATAGCCACACACACACAAAATGGCCGCATACAAATACTTAATAAACAGAATGCTAAATGTACCACTCCATAACAAAGAACGAAAAAAGGAGTACAACATCATAATACAAATAGCAGAAAGAAATGGATACAATAAGAAAACAATAGAACGGATAGTAAAATAAATCAAAAACAAACAAATCAACAAAAGCGAACACAAAAAACCAGAAACAAACACAAAATACACAACATTCACTTATAACCACCACATCAAAAAATAACACAAACACTCAAACAATATGACTAAAAAATGAGCTACAAAACCAATAACAAAATAATAAACAAAATAAATAAAAAACAAGAACACAACCCACATGAATTAAACGGAATATATCAAATAGAATGTAACACATGCAATAAAACATATATAGGAATGACAAAAAAATCAATAGAAACAAGATTCAAGGAACATATAACAGCATTAGATAAAATCCACATATCTAGCTACAAATCAAACGTAGCTACACACATTCACAACACAAAAAACCAGAATGAAACATGTTAAACACCACAGAAAAATGGAAATCTGGGAACAATACTACATTCAACAAACAACCATTAAGAAACAATTAATATCAGAACAAATCCAAGTACAAACATTTAAACAAAACTTAAGAAAGGACATACAAATAGACACACAGTGATCAAGACAGGAGACCGATACACACGACACAGTCCGAAGGCACAACCAATCAGAGAACAGTAAACCGACCAACATATGCTCACGGCGCAGGCACAACGTACAATCTCAGACGTAGACAACACAGGAGCGATAACAGTCAGTAGCGTGCTGATGATGAACCGGGACGGTTTGAAACTGCAGTCCACGAAAACACACAATAAGAAATCACAAACGTACAGCAAACAAATAAAGTGTGTATATATATATATATATATATATATATATATATATATATATATATATATATATATATAATATATATGAGAAGTGGAAAAGACCCTGGATATGAGTTTTTTTGCGCTCATTTCAAGAATTTTTTTCAAAAGTCGCGATCCTCATTGGTGAATTTTGTATAAAAAAAATTCACTAAAATTGAAACAGCCGTAACTTATTAATAGAACAGCCTGCATTTGTACTTTAACGTCGGTCTATTTGCGCGACTATGGAAACTCACTGACGCCAGAGAACAGTTCACCTCACTATCCTGGAAATTTGCTGAACCCTTGCCTTTCTGTAAGGAGGGTAGGGATATCTAACGTGCCCAAAATCGTATAGATACGGGACCGACTGCTTTACCCACCCTTCCTCGATGAGTGGCATTTAAAGGCATTCAACTTGCTCAAATACAATGGCACAGGCGTGGTAAATGTTAATTTTACAGTATGTACTGAGAAAGTCAAAGGAGGACGAATCCTGGGAATCGAACCCAGTATCTGGTTTAGAGGTACGCGTCCTTACCTTGAGACCACCGAGGCTCTAAGAATACTATTAAATATGAGAAACTATTAATTTGATAGGATTATATATGTTTACATTTTCATAATAAATAACTAGTTGATAAATTGTTTTCACAATTGTCCAATGAAACTTCAAAGTGATAGACTTAAACACGTTCTTGTTTCTGACAGCTTGTGACATAAAAATATGATATTTTTTCGCTTATGCTTTTGTTTACTTCCACTGGTTCAAACTGAATTTTCAGCAAATTTTCGTGCAAAAGATATTTAGTGGCACTTTTTTAGTGTTTCCGAGAAAAGAATTGTTTGCAGGATTTTTGTAAAATATTGGTAATTAGTATATAATTTAATAAGTTTTTGTAAAAAATCTTTTTTAAATTTTGTGAAAGAAATTGTTTGTTAATTTCCATGCAAGCATATTTTTTTGGAATTTGTATCAAAATGCTTTTTGTGGATAATGATATCGTGGCAGGTGTGTATATAGCTTGAAAAGGTTCGTTGGCCAGGAAAATTACTACAGTTTTTTCGGGAACATTTTAAGTTTATTTTCGGAATCTTTTTAGTACTTTCTAAAACAATTAAATTATGTTGATCAAATATGGTACCAACATTGTTGCCACTGTAAGAATAAACTGTTAACCAAATTTGAATTTCATTAAAAAAGACATATTTGCCATTAAGAAGATTTTTTTGAAAATTTACTATCATGACGCATTTGCTGCGTCCTGACTTTTTTTATTTCTAAATATTTTCTTGCATACAGAGGTTTATGTTTAATTATTGCATAGTATAGCTTTCATTTATGTTTGCATTTATGTTGATGTTTTGCATGCATATGCTGTATATTTTTAATTATGTGCGTAGTCTATGCACTTTATTTGTTTAAAGTTCTTTTTTGTGTAGATTTTATTTATATGCTTATTATATCTATGACTGTGTAAATACAACAATAAAAGTTATTATTATCAAGATAAAATTTATCTATTCTTTGCAGGAGAGTTTATAATCAAATTAAAAATTAATTCATGCCATAATATTTTGTTGCTTGATGTAATTTCAAGGTACAACTGAATGGAAAGAAAAACAACGTCGGCGAACTTTTAACGACTTACACGTGTTGCGATTGTTACGCCTTGAATGATTAAAAGTTTTATAACTTTGTTAGCGACATTTTTAAACAGCGCCTGTAGTTCCCAGTTTTTACACGCAAAAGTTGAAAGAATAATTTATATGTGAAAGTCAGAGATAAAAAAAACATACTGCCCTAATAACAGATATCCTTGATAACACTTTCAAGGCAGGTTTTTACTGCCTTGCGAAATATTTTTATTTTCGTGGTATATAATGTCAGAATTAGATTAAAAAAAGTCTGGAAAAACCAAATGCGTTACGGCAGTGAATTTTCCTAAAATTGTTTTTAAAGGCACATGTCCTTTTTTTTTTCAACGAAAGGCATGAAGTTTGGTTAACAGTATAACTACTATATCAGAAAAAAGTACAGGACGCAGCAAGTGCGTTATGGTAGTAAATTTTTATTAAATGCTTCAAATTTGAATAACTCAATTTTCTATGAACTTAGAAAGTTGAAGTTTGGTATGTAATAAGGTTCCTCCCATGGAACCATAACCACCAAATTTTATTGTAATAACTTTGTAATTTTTGGAGAAAAATTTTTTTTGAAATAAAACTCAAAATTTGAATAATTCAATTTTCTATAAACTTTTTAACTTTTGGTACGTAGCAAGGTCCTTTCCAAGGCAACATATCCATTAAATATGACTAAAATACCTTTGCAATTTTCAGAGAAAACAATTTTTTTCCAAAGAAAACTCAAAATTTTCTCGGAAAACCTAGGCTGATTGTTCTGGCTAACGAACTCATCCGAGCCATTGATAAAAGAAAGGCAGTTTCATCGAAATCAGATAATTATTTTTTGAGTTATCGGTTGGATACATATATATATATATATATATATATATATATATATATATATATATATATATATATATATATATATATATATATATATATATATATATATATATATATATATATACATATGAAAACTAAAACTGATCCCGGATATGGGTTCTAGGGGGCCTTATTCGCGCTCATTTGAAAAAATTTTTGCAAAGTCTCCTCCATCGATACCTCTCTATTAGTGAATTTTTAAAATAAAAATTTACTACCTATCGATCCCCATCAAACAATCTTTGAAAAATATAACAATAAATATTTGAAAGAAATATTTCCGTTTTATAACGCTATTTATCAAAGGCAAAAACAAAAACAACAGAGCGAGCAGAGAACACCAACGATACTCGAGAACAAAATCTTCATATAAATGGGGAAAACGTTGCTACAAGATTACCACAAGTCTGAAAGGCGGATACTCTTTATTAAATACATTGTGATCCAGTTCAATTACCAAAAACTACCTCTTGCCTTGCCCATTCAAAAAAAAAAACAAAAAAAAAACAAAAAAAAAACAAACAGCCCACCTTACTAAAACCAAAAGAACTAAAAAGAAATTTCCTTCTTTACAGAATGCTGGACCTATGTCTGAAGACGACCCTGTCCCTTCAACTTCAACCAATCCAAACTAATGGTTATTTTATAGAGTATATTGGAATTGCGAAAATTCTCAATCATTATTATAGATTTTACTTCTATTTTAATCTTAC
Source organism: Tillus elongatus (assembly GCA_964006375.1). NCBI lineage: Eukaryota > Metazoa > Arthropoda > Insecta > Coleoptera > Cleridae > Tillus > Tillus elongatus. Next base: position 208,096,265 of record OZ023262.1, on the reverse strand, counting down.
CCCCGTGGAAGAAAATTATAATCACTGGTTGTACAATGCCTATCAAATCAGTGAAACTAAATCTGATTAAATTAACAAATATTATACCAGAATTTTAAACAATCGGTTAAGAGTCATAAAGAACGAAATGCTGAAATTAACCCATAACAGAAATAAAAGAGGTCTCATAGACGGCGAAGGCTCTGTCATAAAAATAATCACAGGAAATTTCGATCGGGAAGATCTAAAAGAAATTAATCAAATTTTCATAAGAAATGTTTTTTAATAGCAAATATGTATGTTTTTTTTTAAATCAGGCATCAAATTTGGTTACTAGTATAACCTATATATTAGAAACAATGTGCCATGTTTCATCAAAATAACCTTATTGTTTGAAAATGTACAAACATTTCCAAAGTAAACTTAAAGTGTTCCCGAACAAACTAATTTCTTGCTTAACCTTATAGGTTAATAGCAAATTAAGCTCTTCAAATTTAAAGCATTTAATGAAAATTCGATACCATAACGCACTTGCCGCGTCCCGAATTTTTGTCTTTTAACTACAGACCTAAATTTTGGTGCATGGTGAACTTTTCATAATACCAACACGCGGACCAAATTTGGTTGCTATTACTTCTTACTTGTTATTTCCGGAGGTATAAACATGTTTTTAATAGTAAATAGTGTGTTTTTTTTTAAGAAAGCAGGCATCAAATTTGGTTACCAGTATAACTTATATAGTAAAAACAATGTGTCATGTTTCATCAAAATAACTTTATTGTTTGAAAATGTACAAAAATTTCCGAATGTAAACTTAAAGTGTTCCCGAAAAAACTCGTTTCTTGGTCAACCTTATAGGTTATTAGCAAATTTAGCTATTCAAATATGAAGCATTTGATCAAAATTCGTTACCATAACGCACTTGCTGCGTCCAGAATTTCTTTTCTTACAAACATGCATTATATTTCGATGGAAAATGCAAAAATGCAATAACATAAGGCAAGTTTGAGTAAAAAAAAAAGAAAATTTGTATCACCAACGACTTATGGGCCATCCTGTGATTGTAGAAATAATTTTTTAAGATGTAGCTCAAGACACCCTATAATTAATATATACAATTTTTTTCATATCTTGTATAATAACGGATATATTGAGCTTTATTGATTTTTTATGAAAATTCTACAAAAATTATATACCATTAGACGATAAACTTTATAGCTAAGGCTACTGCCAAGCATCAGATAAAGGCTCTATTTGAAATGAATTTTCTGGAAACAGTTTAGTAAAATGAAGGACAATGACGGTTGAAACTAAGATTTCAGGGTTTGTAAAACATTCTTCTTGAGAAATTTTATTTCCATAGCCCGTATTCGATTCAAGTTCTTTGCCTAAATGTTGCCAATTTTGACGTTTTAAATCGCGACTTTGACGTTTTGAGGAAAACCTCATTTTTTTAAAATGCCTATAACTTTTTTGTCTTTTGACCTACAGAGCTAATTCCAGAGATATAATTTTTTTCGAAAAAAAACCACAAAAATTGCCTGGAAAACCTGGACCGATTTTCCTGCCTTACGAACTTATCCAAGCCATTTGCAAAAGGAAGGTATTCGCCAAATTTAATCAAAATCTTACCATTATTTTTTGAGTTATCGGTGTGATACATACATATATATATATATATATATATATATATATATATATATATATATATATATATATATATATATATATATATATATATATATATATATATATATATATATATATATATATATATATATATATATATATATATATATATATATATATATATATATATAAACATATAAAAATTAAAACTGACCCCGGATATGTGTTCTAGGAGGCCTAATTAGCGCTTATTTGAAGAAGAAACTTTTTCAAAATTCAAAAGTCGGGATCTCCTCATTAGTGATTTTTTTTAAAGAAAATTCACTAAAAACATAAATTTATTACGCGTTAACGAAGACGAGATGATGATTCAGACAGACAATCTAAATTCATTCGCTAACCTCATGACTCAGGGATTCGAAGAAGAACAGGAATCAATTACTAAAAATCTAGTCACTAAAAATCGGTTTAGATGCGATGCAACGAGAAGCCGAATATAAAGCCGTTCTAGAATTTCAAATAGCTCTTAGTTCAAAACTCCTACAAAATATAAAAGTATTGCATTGAACAATTTCACTTGGTTTTAACAAAATAACACACATAGAGGTATTTACTGCTAAAGACCTAAAGGTTATTACAGAGCATTTAAAGCTTATTTATAACAACTATAAATTGATTAGCTTAGATCAAAATCACATTTTAAAAATTTTAGAGTTCACCAAATTTAATCTCTTGTTCGTAAAAGATACAATTGTTTGTCTCCTAAAACTCCCTATCTTACATCCCACACTAGGATCCTATTTTTCAATTATTTCAACCCCTCAAAATAATAAAGTCCTTGTACTTCATGCTACTTGGCGCCACCTCAGAAAAATCTATGGACAACAGAATATTGCCCATCTATCGAAGAAGCAATACTATGTTCTGATCAACCACACGAAGAGAGATGCAAACTAGACGCAATCACAACCTGCCTCTTCGCTACCACAAGCAACCCTTATACTGCATCGGTTAAACTACATAATGGAAATGTTCGACTTATCACCAATCAGAAGACCAGCGTCTCTGAAGAATGTTCATAATGATTGGACAGACAGACAACTACCAATAACACCCTCATAGCCAGCAAATATAACTGAGATAACAATAAATGGTGAAACGTACGAAGACACAAATTCTAATATCTCCTGGATACCAATACAGCCAATACAACAACCTGAACACATCGTTAAATTCAACCCAATACACCTTAAGAAGATTAACTATCTAGGAAACCAGCTAGCAAAAAGGGACCATTATCGTCTACTACATCCCTTGGTACATTCGACCCATATGGGAGAAACTGCGTCACTCATCATCATCATATTGGTCTTCCTGTGGTACATCTTCAGACAGAATATCAGGAACATGAATAAGCAACAGAAACCCAAGAAACGGTCAACACCAGAAGACTAAAAATAACGAGGACGTGCTTCATATTAGGGTGGAGTAAATACGTCATCAGATGGTTACCTGCTATAAGGCCGTTCCCACGGTTATAGCACAATTGCATCATCCAGGGTGGACACCGAACCCGCGCTTCTGCCGCGTAGACAAAATCCAAGCACGACCAGAGCGTGTGACCAGTTTTGCATGCAAAACATAGTTTATAAATAATACCGCTGTTGGATTAAAATAATAATTATTACATTATACGTTTAACTAGCAACACTTTTTGTTCCCCGCTTTCAAATCTTGGTCATTTTCACTTTTATTAACGTTTGTACTTTAGAGTTAAAATAAACAATTTTGTATCAAAACTCTTGAAGTTCAAAACCTAATTATATAAAGCCATTGTTTTTTACAAAATCAGTTCAGTTATATTTTACGCAGTCACTCCTTTGGTAGTTTCAATAGTATAATAAATTTAAAAAAATCGGACCTAAGAACAAGTGTTCTTAATTCGTATAAACATACACATCTACATAGACTTACGCACGCAAACCAACATTTATCTTGGATTGTAAATGTTATTCATTCTCCTTCTACTATTTTGTGTATCTAATTTTGTTTTTATTATTATTGTACGTAACTGATAGGACATACAATATATATATATATATATATATATATATATATATATATATATATATATATATATATATATATATATATACATACAAGCCAAAAACACACTTTAAAACAACTCATACAAAACCTAACACAAACAAGAACTTACTTCTTTCTGTGTACAATGTCTTGGCAGAGATAATAATAACCATTTTATAAGGCTAAAACGTAAGACCTGATAGTAGGTATAGATAGCCGGTTCTGAGCCCTCCGCCACCTCCGCCAGGCTACTGCGCCGGCGCGAAACGCCGGCATGACGTCACAGTGACGCCATTGGGTGGGGTCGGGGCGGTGACGTCACTGGACAGAGAGCCAATAGAAGACAAACCTGAGATGACGTGATCAATGATGGCGTCCAAGATGGCCGACCGGAAGTGAAAAACGCGGAAAATTTAAATTTTTAAATGACAGGTGGCACCACTTGTCAAAATAGCAGGGCCCGTCATTTTGATTTTTGGTAGTGTGACGTAGGCAAAGATAACGGTTTGCGCATGCGCAAGCCCAACTTTGTTAGTTTTTAAGTCAACCCCCACGTGTTTGGTGTCATGTTACTCACCTTGGCTAGTAGAATATAATACCGCCGCCGGAGGCGGTGGTTTGGAGGCGGCGGTGACGGAGGTGCAGCGCAAACCTAACTTTGTTATTAAGTGACGTAGATGTATAGTGTTTGGTGTCATATTAATCGTCTCGACGAGTAGGAACCAAATTTGGCAACATGGTGTCCATAGTGATGAAATAGAAGTAAACAAACACCGGATGTTTGCGGTTTTGCAAGTCTGAGCACGCTTGTAAGAGAAAGGTAGAATATGCGACTACCAGACATGTTTAATCAAGCAGAATTATCTAGATGTATGAGTATTCCGATTGTCCCCCTGTATGTTTTTCAGTGAAAAACAAAAATACCAAAAAGATCTATCGATAGTTAATATCGTAGTTTCTAAACAACATACTCGTTTATAACCAGTTTTAAGATCATAACTATATATTATAGTATGTTTTAATACAATTAAAGATAGTTCACTACGTAAATGTTTTGATTTGATTAGAAATCCTATTTACATCGAAGCAGTGTAATAATTAGAAGAGAGATATACCAAACAGCATTTATTAACTACAAAGTAGAGAGGTCGTCACAGGTTAATTTAACAATTGAGAGTTGCATCTCATTCATGCAAAAATTAGAAACAAAGGCTATTTTCCATAACTAATTTACTGAAGACAATAGCCAGATATGCGTGTATTGAAAACTGCATTTCATTGAAACGTATAAATGGTCAGCACATTTAATCATAATTACAAGTGAAACATTATTATGGAGAAAATCATAAGTGATCGCAATAGATTTTTAAAATTTACACAGAAGCCAAACAGAAAAATACAACCAATGAGAGTACATGAAGAGGGGGGGGGGGAAGAGGGCAGCGAAACATATTTAACAACAAAGCATGCAGCAATAAGGTTAGTTCAAAGCTAAATGTTGAAGATACGCGGTGTACGTAATTATAATTGTATCAACATGTTGTACGATGAGAGTAATGATTCTCGAGTCACAGATCCAGAACATAATAGAAAACGGTCTAATATAGACGAAAATGATGGTCCTGAGGGTATCAAACCTGCTACTAACGATGTTTGTGAAGATTGTTATTGGGGTCAAATTGATGCAGCTCTGCGACAGAATATTAGTGAGATTAAGCAAGAAAGTAAAATGCTGCTAGAAACAAGGTATACCATTACTTCAACTCTAAGTGTTGCAATTGGTTTATCAAAAGCGGCCGGGGTGATTCCAATAATTAAAATTGTAAATACAAGTCTATATCCACCAAGTCCAAATATAGCAATCTCATCTAACTCATGGGAATGGGATTATTTTATTTCAACAGTGAAAAACACAGCTGAAGAGTACTTTACCAAAGGTAATAAGATTGAACCTGAAAATATTGGAGTATGTATCGTCAAACCAATTAAAATGCTAAGCAGTAAAGGTATATCAATCTCAGATGACTCTGTTACTTTTTATTTAACCGAAGATGCAGTTCAACAGCTACTAGATCTAGTTGAAATCATCAACGAACAGGTGAAGTTTCTAAGTAATTTGAAGTTTGATATTCGACTTAGTGATTTCCTCTATTGTGTTGCTGATGTTCTCAAATGTGTGCATAACAAGGAGCTACCGTGTGACGAGGAGGTTGTAAAACTCATAAAAGTCATGTTAAAAGACTGTGAATCAACATTCAGAGTTTGTATGTTAGAATGCTTACTCTTTGCAAAGAATCAAATACTGAATCGTTTTAAAGAAATACACACGATATACAATGGCCCATTTTAAAGCAGGTTTCATCATCCTGACCGTCCTAAGCCAAAATATGTTTTATATCTACAAACCACCAAATGTTACAGAAGTGAGAATTTGTTTCGATGACGGTAACTGTATGAAATGGTTTAGTCTTCCAGCAACATACCTAAACAACGATCACATGCTTTAAGTTTCAACATACAACATATCCAAAATTAAAAGTGATATGGTGCGCTATAAACTCATGTTCCTGTTTGATAACGGTACCCGTGATGAGACACCTGATTGGAGAACACTCATATTAACTGATTCATATCGGTTCACTTCAAATTATATTTCTATGTGTATATCACCTGGTTCTCTTGTATATCTAACTATATTTATGTTGATATACTTTTGTTTTAAATATAACACTGTAATTAAAGATATATATCGTAAACATGTTTGTTTGTAAATAAATATACATAAAGTGAACACACATGTTTTATTTAGTAGGTAAGACGTGTGAAACATATATTAATAAACACAAGGTTAAATCGTAAGTGGTGTCAACATCTATAAACTGTCGTACACACTCGCAAGCTCATTCAAAAATCTAGTTGTTGTAAAAGTAAGACGTTCTTCAATCTACTCTATATGTTCAAATGGCTACATTAAGTGATGTGTGTTACCAACAAATTAAAGACAACTTCTGGTATGGTTTATTTGGAGACTTTCAATTAATTATTGATAAAAACACTGGTTATTTTAATGCAACTAAACTATGTAAAAATGGTGAGACAAGATTCAGACATTGGTTGGAAAATAAGAAAACTAAAGAGTTGATTGTCTATTACAACATTCAGGTAAAGGAACATTTGGGGTATCGGAATACCGATACCCTAAATATTCTAACCGAAGGTGCCCACTTAGAATCACATCTAGGGGGTCGGAATTGAGGCCCCCTAGATGTGTCGGAAGCAACATCTCAATTAACACCAACAACCGCTACATACTTGGTGAACTTTGGTGGAAGACAAGCTGAAAACAACTTCATATCTGGTACATATGTCTGCAAAGATTTAATATTAAATTTGGCGTGTTGGATATCCAATCGATTCTATGAAAAGTGCAACCAAATTATTTTTGATTTTTTCGTAAACGAATTTAATCAAAAATACAAGGATAACCTTGAAGTAAAATTAATGGAGATAGATGATGAAGTGCAGCGTATGCGAGAAACAACTGCTAAAGCCACAGAACATCTTGAAGATATATCCCCAAAACCAAGTAACCGAGGAAAAATATGTGTATTTGGTTTACTTTCAAGAAATGAGACAGACGCTACATACCCATATCATGCAGTGAAAACGCAGAAGAAAAGTTTTCGAAGAGCTGTTAGAAAATTTAAAAATAAAAATCCCGATTCCGAAGTGGTTCTAAACATGCTGTATGATCCAAATTCTATAAATATCTTTAATAGAATAAAGACCGAAGTAAAATACCTTAAGACGAATAGAAACGATCTACAGATAGCAGATGTACCACAGGAGAAGTTTATTCAGGATATTATTGATTTACGTCATACATTTTAATTGTTTACTAAGTTAAATTGTAATAGATGTGATATGAAAAAAAATTTTCCAAAGACTTTTATTCTAAGTACATTAAGACATTAAATATATACTTATTTAACATCATCTGCATTTATCCAAGAAACATACAACATCACCCACTTTAAATTTATTCTGATCAAACACTTTAATATTTTGAGTAGACTTGTTTAATAGTCTCGTCATTTGTCTTACTAACATCTTGATGTTTTACACCAGTTGTGCGATGAACAGTAGCAACATCGGTAACCAAAAGCAGACAAATCTCTCCAAGATACAACCAACTATCTGACAGGACAGACAACCTGTCTAAAACAACCTGTCTAAAACAACCTGTCTAAAACAACCTGTCTAAAACAACCTGTCTAAAACAACCTGTCTAAAACAACCTGTCTAAAACAACCTGTCTAACAACCTGTCTAAAACAACCTGTCTAACAACCTGTCTAAAACAACCTGTCTAACAGGATAGACAGCTGTCTAACAGGATAGACAGCTGTCTAACAGGATATACAGCTGTCTAACAGGATAGACAGCTGTCTAACAGGATAGACAGCTGTCTTACAGGACAGACAGGTGTTGGACAAGTGTCTAACACGACAGACAGCTTTCCATGCTAACGAATTTTATAAAATTATTCAACTAAACAATCGTCTTAAATGTATGTCATCATCTATTCCCAAGGAACCAGCTTTCTAGGTCATACATTCATCATCCTAAGTGTTCTTCATTCCTTCACCCTCTGATGAATCCACCCTGTTGACGAAACAATCGTTCCTCAGACCAATCATCTCACCAGCATCTCAGGTTAGTTGCACACCTCTGACCTGCCAACAATCATTCATCAAACCAATCATCTCACCAGCCAGGTTAAACCCCTCCACCCTGTGACGTCACCAACTGTGACGACACTGCGCGTATGACGTCATCTCAGGCTAGACCTCTCCACCCTGTTGATGTCATCTCAGGTTAGACCCCTCCACCCTGTGACGGCAACGTCGGGTCGGATCAGCCACGCGCCGCGGCTGATCCTGTTAGACAGCTGTCTATCCTGTTAGACAGGTTGTTTTAGACAGGTTGTTTTAGACAGGTTGTTAGACAGGTTGTTTTAGACAGGTTGTTAGACAGGTTGTTTTAGACAGGTTGTTAGACAGGTTGTTTTAGACAGGTTGTTTTAGACAGGTTGTTTTAGACAGGTTGTTTTAGACAGGTTGTTTTAGACAGGTTGTTTTAGACAGGTTGTCTGTCCTGTCAGATAGTTGGTTGTATCTTGGAGAGATTTGTCTGCTTTTGGTTACCGATGTTGCTACTGTTCATCGCACAACTGGTGTAAAACATCAAGATGTTAGTAAGACAAATGACGAGACTATTAAACAAGTCTACTCAAAATATTAAAGTGTTTGATCAGAATAAATTTAAAGTGGGTGATGTTGTATGTTTCTTGGATAAATGCAGATGATGTTAAATAAGTATATATTTAATGTCTTAATGTACTTAGAATAAAAGTCTTTGGAAATTTTTTTTTCATATCACATCTATTACAATTTAACTTAGTAAACAATTAAAATGTATGACGTAAATCAATAATATCCTGAATAAACTTCTCCTGTGGTACATCTGCTATCTGTAGATCGTTTCTATTCGTCTTAAGGTATTTTACTTCGGTCTTTATTCTATTAAAGATATTTATAGAATTTGGATCATACAGCATGTTTAGAACCACTTCGGAATCGGGATTTTTATTTTTAAATTTTCTAACAGCTCTTCGAAAACTTTTCTTCTGCGTTTTCACTGCATGATATGGGTATGTAGCGTCTGTCTCATTTCTTGAAAGTAAACCAAATACACATATTTTTCTTCGGTTACTTGGTTTTGGGGATATATCTTCAAGATGTTCTGTGGCTTTAGCAGTTGTTTTTCGCATACGCTGCACTTCATCATCTATCTCCATTAATTTTACTTCAAGGTTATCCTTGTATTATTGATTAAATTCGTTTACGAAAAAATCAAAAATAATTTGGTTGCACTTTTCATAGAATCGATTGGATATCCAACACGCCAAATTTAATATTAAATCTTTGCATACATATGTACCAGATATCAAGTTGTTTTCAGCTTGTCTTCCACCAAAGTTCACCAAGTATGTAGCGGTTGTTGGTGTTAATTGAGATGTTGCTTCCGACACATCTAGGGGGCCTCAATTCCGACCCCCTAGATGTGATTCTAAGTGGGAACCTTCGGTTAGAATATTTAGGGTATCGGTATTCCGATACCCCAAATGTTCCTTTACCTGAATGTTGTAATAGACAATCAACTCTTTAGTTTTCTTATTTTCCAACCAATGTCTGAATCTTTTCTCACCATTTTTACATAGTTTAGTTGCATTAAAATAACCAGTGTTTTAATCAATAATTAATTGAAAGTCTCCAAATAAACCATACCAGAAGTTGTCTTTAATTTGTTGGTAACACACATCACTTAATGTAGCCATTTGAACATATAGAGTAGATTGAAGAACGTCTTACTTTTACAACAACTAGATTTTTGAATGAGCTTGCGAGTGTGTACGACAGTTTATAGATGTTGACACCACTTACGATTTAACCTTGTGTTTATTAATATATGTTTCACACGTCTTACCTACTAAATAAAACATGTGTGTTCACTTTATGTATACTTATTTACAAACAAACATGTTTACGATATATATCTTTAATTACCGTGTTATATTTAAAACAAAAGTATATCAACATAAATATATTTACAAACAAACATGTTTACGATATATATCTTTAATTACCGTGTTATATTTAAAACAAAAGTATATCAACATAAATATAGTTAGATATACAAGAGAACCAGGTGATATACACATAGAAATATAATTTGAAGTGAACCGATATGAATCAGTTAATATGAGTGTTCTCCAATCAGGTGTCTCATCACGGGTACCGTTATCAAACAGGAACATGAGTTTATAGCGCACCATATCACTTTTAATTTTGGATATGTTGTATGTTGAAACTTAAAGCATGTGATCGTTGTTTAGGTATGTTGCTGGAAGACTAAACCATTTCATACAGTTACCGTCATCGAAACAAATTCTCACTTCTGTAACATTTGGTGGTTTGTAGATATAAAACATATTTTGGCTTAGGACGGTCAGGATGATGAAACCTGCTTTAAAATGGGCCATTGTATATCGTGTGTATTTCTTTAAAACGATTCAGTATTTGATTCTTTGCAAAGAGTAAGCATTCTAACATACAAACTCTGAATGTTGATTCACAGTCTTTTAACATGACTTTTATGAGTTTTACAACCTCCTCGTCACACGGTAGCTCCTTGTTATGCACACATTTGAGAACATCAGCAACACAATAGAGGAAATCACTAAGTCGAATATCAAACTTCAAATTACTTAGAAACTTCACTTGTTCGTTGATGATTTCAACTAGATCTAGTAGCTGTTGAACTGCATCTTCGGTTAAATAAAAAGTAACAGAGTCATCTGAGATTGATATACCTTTACTGCTTAGTATTTTAATTGGTTTGACGATACATACTCCAATATTTTCAGGTTCAATCTTATTACCTTTGGTAAAGTACTCTTCAGCTGTGTTTTTCACTGTTGAAATAAAATAATCCCATTCCCATGAGCTAGATGAGATTGCTATATTTGGACTTGGTGGATATAGACTTGTATTTACAATTTTAATTATTGGAATCACCCCGGCCGCTTTTGATAAACCAATTGCAACACTTAGAGTTGAAGTAATGGTATACCTTGTTTCTAGCAGCATTTTACTTTCTTGCTTAATCTCACTAATATTCTGTCGCAGAGCTGCATCAATTTGACCCCAATAACAATCTTCACAAACATCGTTAGTAGCAGGTTTGATACTCTCAGGACCATCATTTTCGTTTATATTAGACCGTTTTCTATTATGTTCTGGATCTGTGACTCGAGAATCATTACTCTCATCGTACAACATGTTGATACAATTATAATTACGTACACCGCGTATCTTCAACATTTAGCTTTAAACTAACCTTATTGCTGCATGCTTTGTTGTTAAATATGTTTCGCTGCCCTCTTCCCCCCCCCCCTCTTCATGTACTCTCATTGGTTGTATTTTTCTGTTTGGCTTCTGTGTAAACTTTAAAAATCTATTGCGATCACTTATGATTTTCTCCATAATAATGTTTCACTTGTAATTATGATTAAATGTGCTGACCATTTATACGTTTCAATGAAATGCAGTTTTCAATACACGCATATCTGGCTATTGTCTTCAGTAAATTAGATATGGAAAATAGCCTTTGTTTCTAATTTTTGCATGAATGAGATGCAACTCTCAATTGTTAAATTAACCTGTGACGACCTCTCTACTTTGTAGTTAATAAATGCTGTTTGGTATATCTCTCTTCTAATTATTACACTGCTTCGATGTAAATAGGATTTCTAATCAAATCAAAACATTTACGTAGTGAACTATCTTTAATTATATTAAAACATACTATAATATATAGTTATGATCTTAAAACTGGTTATAAACGAGTATGTTGTTTAGAAACAACGATATTAACTATCGATGGGTCTTTTTGGTATTTTTGTTTTTCACTGAAAAACATACAGGGGGACAATCGGAATACTCATACATCTAGATAATTCTGCTTGATTAAACATGTCTGGTAGTCGCATATTCTACCTTTCTCTTACGAGGGTGCTCAGACTTGCAAAACCGCAAACATCCGGTGTTTGTTTACTTCTATTTCATCACTATGGGCACCATGTTGCCAAATTTGGTTCCTACTCGTCGAGACGATTAATATGACACCAAACACTATACATCTACGTCACTTAATAACAAAGTTAGGTTTGCGCTGCCCCTCCGTCACCGCCGCCTCCAAACCACCGCCTCCGGCGGCGGTATTATATTCTACTAGCCAAGGTGAGTAACATGACACCAAACACGTGGGGGTTGACTTAAAAACTAACAAAGTTGGGCTTGCGCATGCGCAAACCGCCATCTTTGCCTACGTCGCACTACCAAAAATCAAAATGACGGACCCTGCTATTTTGACAAGTTGTGCCACCTGTCATTTAAAAATTTAAAATTTCCGCGTTTTTCACTTCTGGTCGGCCATCTTGGAAGCCATCATTGATCACGTCATCTCAGGTTTGTCTTCTATTGGCTCTCTGTCCAGTGACGTCACCAAAACGTCACTCCGGCGCTTCGCGCCAGTTAGGGTGTGGTCGGGGCGTGGTCGGGGTGTGGTCGGGGCTGTGGTCGGGGTGTGGTCGGGGTGTGGTCGGGGTGTGGTCGAGGTGTGGTCGCGTATTGGGCTCCGCCCAAGTGGGCGGGTGGGTCTCCGTCCCAAAAGGAGCGGGGCTATGCCCCACGGGGTGGGGCTTTGCCCAAAACGGGGCGGGGCGGGGCTCCGCCCCGACCCCACCCAATGGCGTCACTGTGACGTCATGCCGGCGCTTCGCGCCGGCGCAGTAGCCTGGCGGAGGGCTCAGAACCGGCTATCTATACCTACTCCTGATATAAAAATTTTAATCAAAATTGATTCCCAAAATACGACATATATATATGGGTTAAAAGGAGGCAAGGCAAGTGTAAATGATGTTGTAGAAATTGTTTAAATAGTTTTAAGGTGTTTGTTGCTAGTTTTAACAATATTAAGAAGTCAAAGTTGTATCAAGGACAGAAAATAGACTGCTAGTAGATGATATGACATATTTCTAATGAGATACAAAAACTTTAAAGCCAGATAATGTAAATATATGGACAGTGCGGACTGTATAAGTAGTTTTAGGAAATTTAAGATATTATTGTTTATTAGAATTAAGGATTTTAAGATGTAAGGATATTGTTTAATAATTAAAAAAATGTCATGTAACCTAGAGATAAGACCAGCTGTTTTTATTTAGGACAAATGTCAAACACACTAAAATTATAGTATAGGTTAACAAACTGTCAACGAAAGTTAAAAGCCAACAACAATGGAAAATTATGTATCCTGGGTAATAATGTACAGGATGATGATTGTAGCAATTTGTTATGATTTTTGATTTGGAATAAAGCCAAAAGCAGTTTTTTAGTTACTTACGCTGGTTACGTGAAAAAAATAATAAATAGATGGAAAATTTTTGTTAAATTATTAGATGGGAATTTTTGGTGGTAAGAAATAGTTTTGAAAATTTTGATAAGAGGGATTTGAAAAGAAATTTATTAGAAAGAGGGGATTTAGAAAGTTTGGGAAACAAGAAGTAAAAGTCTACAGAAGTCGCTGGTCTGATAATTCAACTCTGCTACACGAAAGGCATCCAAGGCAATAAAGTCTGAGTGAGTAAAGTAAAAATAAAAACATAGCTTTATTGTGCGACATCTCCAGCTTCAAAAAAAGAGTAATAAAACTCGCTAAAACTAAATAAATACAACAGAAATAAAGAAGTCTAATCGTAAAAACTGTCATTTTGTTTTGTACGGTAAATACAAGGCGTTTGCAGGGGCAGGGGACCATCTCTTGGCTTCAACTAACAATAAGCGTACCTAGCTTGTGTAGTTCTTTGTCTATTGACTAAGTGCCGCAATACGGTGTAACAAAAACCACACAGATACCAATAGGTGTCGGTACCGTTTTTTTATTTATTTTATAAGTGCGTCAAATTCAAGTAGATATAAGTAGTACGTATGTTTTAGGTTTTTCTCATCTATTTTAATTTAATAAATATTCGAAGTTGTGTTTATTTGAAGTCCTTGCTTTATATTACTTTTTATACGTGTATAAGTATTTGGGGAGAAAACAAAAAAAAAGAAGGAAATCAGATAGGGCAATAGTTTACTAAATTTAAAAAGAAACAAATATATTTCGGACTTGAACCCACTAGCTAGAGAAGCTCTCTTACTTAAGAGTGAATCTAATCCATGCTAATAAATTTATTTAGGTCCCAGGCAGCAATAAAAGATGTTGGATTCACCGGGGTCAAAGTAAAATACACGTATATTTAATAAACAAATTTTTACAGATAAGATCTAATCAAAAAGTTAAAGCATCTAGAAATTTACATCATACAAAAAGCACTAAACATATTTAAATTAGCTACGATATCAAGTATTTCAATATACCTAATAATAATAATATGAAACCCAAAATAAAACCTTTCTCTATTTCAACTAACAACCCAATCGTGGGTAAGTAACCTTCATTAACAATTATCACCCAATAGTAGGAGTAAAACAACCATTGCTTAACTTATCTTTAACAATATATATATATATATATATATATATATATATATATATATATATATATATATATATATATATATATATATATATATATATATATATATATATATATACACGCACACAAACTGATCCAGGTGAGAATGGCAAGACAGATGGAAAACCGATAAGGCTCTACGAGCATATTTTTCTACATTGTTATTATTTTTGGTGAAGTTTCGTAGATAAAATTCACTAATGAGGAGATCCCAAATTTTGTGCCTTAATTAATTCACTAAGAAGGCAACTTTTTTTATTTCAATACTTTGTACACAATACTTCATCTATCCTATTCCGATGTTTCAGTTTCATATATTCAGGTCGCGATTAAATCCACTTTAATACCAAACAAGGAACTATGGTCTCTCACACATATTAGTGTATCCTTCGAACCCACAAATACATGCCAATAAACATCGGGATTTCCCCTATTAATCACACCGTACAAGGAGATATTACAGTGTCTGTATTTATGTGAAGGGTCCAGTGACATTTTAGTGAATCATATGTGGGTGCTGGTTGCTAGATCATATACTGATATTTTAATTTACGATATTGAGTGTGCATGTTCAACTTTATAGCTTAAAACGCCAATTTATCACAAGTAACCTCCGCATTTCTCCCGTTGAATTTGATTATCCTTATGAAATGGTTTCTGTTTATAAACACATGACATTTACGTAAGTAATGAAGATAACCGAAAGCTTAAACATGACTTTAACTAAAGAGAAAGTCAGATGACAGACATTGTTTTTCTTCTTTAGCATATCAATTTGATGTGCATAATCTGAACAAAAGAAAGCGATATCAAAGTGTGGACTTCTAACGAGTGTTGGCGATAGATATTTGAACTTTATTGAAACTTATATATATAGATATTATTTAGATGATGTGACATAAGAAGAATGGCATAATTTATGGTCACAACATGAGGGTGACCATCCCATTTTCTTGGAGTTGTTTCTCAATGACTGAAATACAGATATGCGATGGGCCCCTCGTTCACCAGATTTAACAGTTTTTAGTGAAAATTTAACAATGAGGAGGTTGCGCCTTCCGAGTTTTGGAATATATATATATATATATATATATATATATATATATATATATATATATATATATATATATATATATATATATATATATATTAACAGTGAGGTAAGTTGTGAACACCAGCGTTACAATTAACTGACTGCTGGCGAAATATGTTGCAATTCAAACAGGTAGTTTATGCGTAACAAAGGAAATTATTATTCAACAGTTTGTAAGTCACACTATCACTAAAACCACTGAACTTAATAATTGACAATCAGCAAAGGCTGGTCGATGCCTCTTTTAGATTATGGGGTTACTGTGAAATATGTCAGCTATATTAGCTGAAGAGATGGTGACATAATTACTCAGCCGTTAGTTTTGAGTAGGTCCTTGTGTTCAACTGCGGATGGCTTATTCTTCAATAAGGCCTTTTGGACCATTAGTTTGTGGTAGGATGACAATAGTTACAATGCTCAGCCCCCTTTGAAGATCTTTTAACAAAAGTAGCATCGATTTTTTATTTATACTTGTGATGAGTGCGTATAAACAATTTCAGTTTTACCATGTCTGACGATGACGTAAAGACTGAAAGACTAAAGAAGACTGCTATAAGACATAAGTTGCTATGAGACAACAGTTTGCTATAAGACATCAGTCACCGCCCCCTTGGTTGCTATAAGACATCAGACATCAGTCATCGCCCCTCTTAGGGTCGCTCAGACCACGGCATGGTCACTGCTTCCTGCGCAATGCACCCCGAGGGCACACAGTCATAACACCCACGTATCGTTTGGCACAACAACTCCGCGAACTGGGACGAAATGCGGGATTACTTTTTCTCATTTTCATGGGCGTCTGTCTAATTCGCTCATCCTGAGCCCTTTGATATCTCACAAAACGTCACCGAAATCATCCAAGCTGGCATGAAATTCTTTATTCCACGTACACAAAAAACCTCTTCAGCCACTCAAAAGTCCTGGTTCTCTAAGTCCTGTGACAAGGCCAGACTTGAAAAGGTCAAAGCTCACAAAACGCTTCTACACAATGCCAGTCAAGAAAACCGTGAAGCATTTAACGACGCAAGAAACCGCTATTTTCGCATTCTTTCTGAGTCAAAAAACTCGTTTAATCACCACACCAAAAACAAAGTCCTCTCAAGCTCCAACGGCAGCAAACCCTTCTGGACTCTTGATAAATCTATTGGGAATAATTTCCGCAAGAGCACGTTCTCACCTCTTGTTTCAGGGGAGGAAATTGTTTCTACCGCCCTGGCCAAGGCTGAACTTTTTGCCTCGTTGTTCGCCGGCAATTCTACTCTCAACCTACCTCCAAATGTTCAACCACCAACAGTCCCCAATGTCGCGCATACCAGGTCTCTTAATACCAGGAAACCCTCTGGCCTTGACGAGATCCCAGCAATTGTTCTCAAAAGATGCACACCAGAACTTGCTCCTGTTCTGACTAGTCTGTTTCAGTCATCTTAGAATAGAGGCATATTACCTAGTAACTGGAAAACTGCTCGAGTACAACCCGTCCCCAAGAAAGAACCCAAAGCGCTTCCTAGCATCTACACGCCCATTTCTCTCCTTTTGGTCGTCTCTAAAGTAATGGAAAAGTGTATAAACACCAGATTACTAAAATTTCTTGAAAAACACAGTCTAATCCACGAGAGGCAGTATGCATTCCGTCAGCGCAGATCAACTGCCGACCTCCTTTCCTTTGTCACGCATTCTTGGAACAAGTCTATGGAACTACACGGTGAATCCCAGATTGCCGCTCTAGACAAATCCAAAGCATTCGACCAGGTCTGGCACGCAGCGCTGCTTAATAAACTTCCGGCCTATGGCCTACCACCAAAACTCTGTACCTGGACAGCAAATTTCCTCTCGAACCGGAGAATTTCTGTTGTCGTGGATGGTCATATCTCTAAACTGTATTCAATTAATGCAGGAGTCCGCAAGATTCAGCTTTATCCCCTACTTTGTTTCTTCTCCACATCAATGAACTCCTCTCTAGCACAACCAACCCAGTTTACAGTTGCGCGGATGAGAGCACCCTCCACTCAAATATACAATATTCTAAGCCTGTCTCTTTAGCCCAGTTAGCTGAGGATCGCAGAATCATGCACGGTTCTGTCTCTGTGGATCTCCAAAAAATATTAGACTGGGGAAGTAGAAATCTTGTACAATTCAACCCCACCAAATCTCAGTCTTGCTTTCTATCTCATAAGAGATACACCAGCCCTAGACCCATCACAATAAACAACCAAGTTATTCAAAGTAATGAGTTCTTTTCACTTGTTGGCATTTCTGTGGATCGAAATCTGAAGTGGCACCAACATGTCACATCAATTGCAGAAGCGGCTGCTAAGAAATTAGGTTTCCTCTTCCGGGCCCGCAAAGGTAGTTACACACATGTGGCTGGTATATAACAGTGGATGTTGCGGAGCTTATAAAGGTTGTTGTTTAAGTTTTCAGCGTTCTTCAGGTGAATTGGACTGAAAATAATTTCATGCTTCTCTTTTATAAGTGGTAACTTCAGGTCTGGTGTCTATATTATATTGGGCTGCTTTCAAATAATATTAACGCAGATTATAAGGCCATTACGATGTTTTCAGTTGAAGGTTTATTGGAGAATACAAACCAGGTGTAAGGTGCGTAATTAGGACTTTTAGCAAACAAATCATTGTATTCTCGCTACATTATAAATTTTGTAAAATTAATAATTTTAATTATTTGATGTTGTATCATTCCTGTTAATTATTTTTAGGTAAACATTTCAATGTCTGTAATTTCATTGAAGTTAAGAGCGATAATTTTTTTCTGAAAAATTTGACACTTAATATTTTTGATTAATGAAATTTGATACTGGATAAAAAATCGTTTTTATTAACTAGTTTATTAAATCTGTCAGCTATCATTTGTAGATTTTTGTCAATGAGGTATCGCTTTTGTACGATTTTTTTTCTGTAATTATATATGCAAAGGAATTTCTAAATTCTAGTTGAGTCACCCTCTCACCTTAGCTTAAATACAATCTATTAAACTTTTTGGTTTATATCATCAGGATCGTGCTCCAAATTTTAAATTATTTTCTAAAATACCTAGATACATTAACCCTTTGTTGCCCAACCAAAGGCATACAAGTGCAAAATTGAATTTTTTGTGAAAAATGTACCTAAAGTACCTTCATCAGGAGATTTTTTTTTTAAGTTATTTAACAAAAAAAGTAGACTAGATGGTAGTTTCCAATATCGTCAGGTCACCTTATGGGATTGATGAAGGACTGAGGCCTGTTAAAAAAGCTGATATTTTGTATGTGCCTTTTATTTGCAGCAAAATATATTACTTATTAACAACTAATACCATGGTATATAGCAAAACAGTTTTTCTTTTCATTACAACACAAGAAATCTTGCAAGTTCAGCATATTAAATGAGGTCGGGACTGTACTCTGTTACCCCTCTTGTCAGTATACTTGATCCAATGTGATCCCCTGTTAGAGAAGCGTACATCAGCTGGGACAGAATAAGAGCATCCTCTTCGTTTAGATCGACCAGCGTCATTGCTAGTGCTTTGTCGTTTTTTCGTAGCACACGTCTTGTTAGCCATAAAACCCATAGAAACTCCACTTCTAAAATCCAAAACGGATTCCTTCTCTTTCAGATCACAAAAAATTATGTATGCATTCACAAAGGTTATGTCGATCTATCCCCAGAACAATCTACGCCACTACTCTTTGGAACGCCTGTCCAGACCGTAAACTGCTCGCAAGCGATCAGCATGATATTATAATCTTTCACAATAGACGGAGCTGCAATATCAACTTTAGAACCATCTCTCTGTGTCTTTTTGACAGTGGTTACTTTAGATCCATAAAAATTACTTGCGATAGGAACAACTATATTGTTTTTCCACTTCCACACCCCAATGTCCATTGATGAAAACCTATAGTCGAAATCACCACGTTTCATTGATTTATTATCTATCATGTTCTTAGGAAAACCTTTCTTGCTGTCTCTAATTGTCCCACATGCCAAAGTAACTTCCTTTGGCAAGTGGCTTGGATAAGTTCGTTAGCCAGGAAAATAGGAACAGGTTTTGCCGGAAAATTTGGTGTCTTCTTTCTAAAAAAATTCATATCTCCGTAAATAACAAAGTAAGGGCAACCACCACATTTGGTACGCGTGTTTGTATTATAAAGAGTGAACTCTGTACCCAAATTTAGGTTTCTAGCTTTAAAGACAACGAAGTTATGGGCAGTTAAAGAAACAAATTTTGGAGTTTTCCTCAAAACGTCAAACTCGCAATTTTAAACGTCAAAATTGTCAGTTTAGTTAAGTTGGTGCCTTCTTGGATATTTATTTGTAGGTTTAGTGAAGTTTATGGTTTAACGGTCTATAATTTTTTTTTAGCTAATTTGCGTAGAACAAATTTGTTAATGCATTTTTGCATTTTTTCTCGAAATATGATGCGTTTATAAGAAAAAAATCTGGACGCAGTAAGTGCGTTTTGGTAGCGAAATTTCGGTAAATTTGCAGATTAGCTCCCGAACGCTTTTCAAAAAATTGTTTTCAGAAACCTGCCTAGGCCGCTCCTGGATCCACAAAACCCAAGAAAATTTTCTTGTTCACACCCCCCAAGGAAGTTACGGGATCAAGAGTGAATAGGGGTGCTGGGCGGGGTAGGTAGTAAAAAGGAAATATTAGCAGAAAATGCGAATAAAACGGGCTTGAAAGTTGTCTTTTTCACATCTTGAAGCCATATCCCCCTTAAACCCTGCGTACCCCGCACAGCACCCCTATTCCCCCAAAAAATTTCTTGTTCACACTCCCCAAAGAAGTTACGGGACCAGGAGTGAGTAGGGGTGTATAATTTTTTTTAGCTAATTTTTGTAGAACAAATTCGTTAATGCATTTTTGCACCTTTTATCGAAATATGATGCGTTTGTAAGAAAAAAAAACTGGACGCAGTTAGTGCGTTTTGGTAGAGATTTTCGGTAAATTTGCAGTTTAACTCCCGAACGCTTTTCAAAAAAATGTTTTCAGAAACCTGCCTAGACCCCCCCTGGATCCACAAACCCCAAGGAAAATTTCTTGTTCACACTCCCCAAGGAAGTTACGGGACCAGGAGTGAGTAGGGTGTATATTTTGGTAGCTAATTTTCGTAGAACAAATTCGTTAATGCATTTTTGCATTTTTTATCGAAATATGATGCATTTGTAAGAAAAAATCTGTACGCAGTAAGTGCGTTTTGGTAGCGAATTTTCGGTAAATTTGCAGTTTAGTTCCCGAACGCTTTTGAAAACGCTGTTTTCAGAAACCTGCCTAGACCCCTTCCCCTGGATCCACAAACCCCAAGAAAAATTTCTTGTTCACAGTCCCCAAGGAAGTTACGGGACCAGGAGTGAGTAGGGGTGTATAATTTTTTTTAGCAGAATTTTTGTAGAATAAATTCGTTAATGCATTTTTGCATTTTTTATCGAAATATAATGCGTTTGTAAGAAAAAAAAACTGGACGCAGTAAGTGCGTTTTGGTAGCGAATTTTTAGTAAATTTGCAGTTTAGCTCCCGAACGCTTTTCAAAAAAATGTTTTCAGAAACCTGACTAGACCCCCCTCTCCTGGATCCACAAACCACAAGGAAAATTTCTTGTTCGCACTCCCCAAGGAAGTTACGGGACCAGGAGTGAGTAGGGGTGTATAATTATTTTTTTAGCTAATTTTCGTAGAACAAATTCGTTAATGCATTTTTGTATTTTTTATCGAAATATGATGCGTTTGTAGGAAAAAAAGTGGACGCAGTAAATGCATTTTGGTAGCGAATTTTCGGTAAATTTGCAGTTTGGCTCCCGAAAGTTTTTCAAAAAACAGTTTTCAGAAACCTGCCTACGCCCCCCCGGCTCCACAAACCCCAAGATAAATGTCTTGTTCACACCAACCAAGGAAGTTACGGGACCAGGAGTGAGTAGGGGTGCTGAGCGGGGTAGGTAGTAAAAAGGAAATATGAGCAGAAAATTCGAATAAAGCGGGCTTGAATGCTGTCTTTTTTACATCTTGAAGCCATATCCCCTTAAACCCTGCCTACCCCGCACAGCACCCCTATCCACTCCCAGTCCCATAATTTCCTTGAGGGGTGTGAGCAAGGATTTTTTCTTGTAGTTTATGCATCCAGGTGGGGTCCTAATAATGTTTCTGAAAACAATTTGTTGAAAAGCGTTCGGGAGCTAATCTGCAAATTTACCGAATTTTCATTAAATCCTTCAAATTTCAATAACTCAATTTGCTATTAACGTAAGCTTTGTTGGATAGAAAACCAACATTTAAGTTTATTTTCGGAAAATTGTTGTATATTTTCAAACCATAAGTAATTTTGATAAAATATATTACATTGTTTCTACCACATAGGCTATACCGGTAATCAGATTGATGCCTGCTCGCATTTGCTATTAAAAACATTTTTATGGAAATTCACTTCCATAACACATTTGCTGCATCTAGACTTTTGAAAAATGTGTATATATTTTCAAACAATAAATTTATTTCGATGAAATATGGTACATTGTTTCTACTATATAGGCAACCAAGTTTGATGCCTGCTTTCATCAAAGAAAGACATTTGCTATAAAAAACATTTTAAAGAAAATTCGCTACCATAACGCACTTGCTGCGTCCAGAGATTTTTTCATATTCAGAGTTTTGTTTTTTGCACTGCATACAAATTACTCTGATAAACTTCATCATCAATCACGGAACTTAGAAATACTAGAAATAGATCAGTTACGGTTTCACATCCTACAAAATAATCTTCCACTGTGCGTGATGCAGAATTATATTCAGGGACAATTGAGGCTGATTTTTTTTTATAGCACTTTCTGTCTACGTTGATTGTTTTTGTATGGTTTTGATTGTTTCCATTACAGGTGTTAGTTTCAGCACCTTGTTGATTGTCCTTGGATTCAGCTACATCTTCATCTGCATCGACATCTTCATCTATTCGTGATGTGCTTGGCATTTCATAAAGAACTAAGTCGTCTACAGTACATGAATTATTCAGAATAATTTCATGTTATGTCAAATCGTCATCGGATTCTTCGTGAGTTTGAAAATTCGGGTCATCGGGTATAGTTTCAAACTAAAAGGAGTTGTCTACATTGTGTAATAATTCTGCACCAGTCAGATTTTTCTTACTATTCCAATCGATATTTCTTTCCATCTGAGATATAACACAGATTACTTGAGGGAAAATTGCAATATGAGAGGGGATAAAATGTAAACAAAATATGATGACTCAACCTGACGGTACTTGCAAGTCCATTATAATAATAATAATATAATAATAATAATAAGGTTTATTGATAAGTTATAACAAACATTTACAATTAGATACAAAAGGTTACCATATACACAATAAAAAAAGAATAAACATTAAATAAAAAGAAGTAACTAACAAATCGAGAAACGCGCATGTTGTACATTCTAAAGTAATCAGTTAACAATTATCCTAATAGTTATAAGACTTAGACATCTTCACAGAAGCAAACTTGCTTGTTAACGAAAATGTCTATGCGACATGATAAACAAACTGAAAAATACAACACAAAAAACTACCATAATATTAGTGTAGAGTATCATAAAGTGAACAATATTTAGCAGCGTCCTACAATTAATAAAATTCAAAAACAGCAAAACTAACACCATATGCCCAGACCATACAAAACATAACACACAACAGAATTATGACTGCCAAGGAAGTACAACCCAGAGTAATTGACAGTCAGGAGATAAAATACCCTCGAGAAAAACAACAAACACAAACAACACTGCCACAAGCAATGGTGTATTGCACCGTCTGCTGTAACACACCAAATTCTTCCCCCGCCGCAGCGAGCGCCGCCAAACATCCGAGGCGACTCTCCCGACAACAATCAAAAACGACGAATCACAGTGTGTAACTTAATCCCATAACCATGATAATATAACATTTTAAAGCTGCAACCGGCCGTCCCTGACCATCGATCAACCGACATCGCCCCAACGACCCCCCCCCCCCCTCCACCGGCAAAACGAGCAACAGACAATAAAAAAGGTATAGCTACTTTAAAAACCCAGAAATACAGACTCACTCAGTAATCTGTGGTCAAATCATTCACACAGACACGCACACACACACACACACACACACACGTAGTCTCAGACACATACATACTCGCACACATGCACACAATGATCTATTAAAATCAAGATCTACCAGAAGGGTCGACAATTAAGAGAAGGCAACCACCCGACCGACAACACTTCTCGGTGTATTAACCCATTTCCGGCCGCTGATGCGTTTACGCATCAGTCATATAATATTTTTTTTCTGTGCAACCACCTTAAGCAAAATCGAATACAGCTAATGTGCGATGTTATATAAATATGCTATTATCTAATGAAAAATAAAAGACACGTATATCATAGAATATCTATATTGGAGAAATTATTGAAATAGGAAGAAATTAGGATTCTTGTCGGCATATACTTGTATTTGTTCTTACAAATGGTAAACAGAAGAATGAGCTAAAAATTCTTGAAAGTTCTATTGGAAACCTAAAGGAGAAACAATTAAATGAGAGTCCTTCAGAAAATTTTCGAATGGAAAGAAAAAACCAGCAGCTAAACATGTGTGATGCGTATGCGCATCAATGGCCGAAACCGTCAACTTCTGCACTTCTGCATGTCGATACCTGTTAGAGCACTGTGATGTATTCTGATTCCAGATTACGGATATAATAGCATTAGTTTGTTTCCTGACTGTGCTACGTTAGGTTAGTGTTGTGAATTGTGAAGTGATATTTTTTGTCGTGTGAGAAAATGCCGCAATTTCTTACCCAAAGAGAATTAGAACTTGCTTTAGAGGAGATCGTGCAAGAATTAGCAGATGATCGAGGTAAAATAAAATTATATTTATAATTATTGTGTGCTCGTGAAGTAATTCTTATGTTTGTTTTTTATACAGATAATAATGTAGATGCAGTGTATATACCGCCAGATGTAGACGAACTAACTGACGAAGAGATTTTCGAAGAAGACTGTGAGAAAGTAAACGAATTCAATGATATTGCAGGGATATTCGAAATTCATACAGCCGATGACGATTTGCTTTATGACTCGGATGATGAATGTTTGGCAGCGAAACGTAAGAAGTTGTTACAATATAAAGGTGTAGATCGAAAACCTATCTGGAAAACAGGAGAACACTTGCATAATTCAAACAGCAATCACGATGTCAAAGAAAAAGAAAATATTGCTAGGCTGAAGAATGAGTTAGACGGCAAAACACCTTTAGATTTATTTTTTATGTACTTTGATGATGAAATGCTTGAAAACATAATTCAGTATAGTCAGAAATATGCACGTGACAATAACAGACATGACTTTATAATCGACAAAGATTATTTGCTGAATTTCCTGGGTATCATGATTTTATCTGGGTACCACACTCTCCCTCAAGCTGACTTATATTGGTCTACAGAAGAGGACAAAGGCTTGAAAATTGTAAAAGATTGCATGAGTCGAAACAAGTTTAGAAATATGAAGAAAAACATTCACCTGTCTGATAATAACAATTTAGACATACATGATAGATTTGCCAAACTTCGGCCGTTTTTCGACCTCCTGAATAAAAAGTTCATGAAGTTCGGTGTGTTTTCGACTTGTTTGTCAATAGATGAACAAATGGTGCCCTATTTCGGACGACATTCATGTAAAATGTATATGAAAGGCAAGCCTGTCAGGTTCGGATTTAAATTATGGTGTCTCTGTTCATCTGATGGCTACCTCTACCAATTTATTCCGTATGCTGGTGCATCCACAGAAAAAACTCCACTTGGTTTAGGAGGCCAAGTTGTGGTCAATTTATTATCAGTCATCAAAGAAAATGCCGCACACAAGGATTTATTCGACAATTTTTTCTCCTCCTATAAACTATTTTCAGTTCTAACTGATAAAGGATACTCTGCCACTGGTACGATACGCGACAATCGAACAGGAGTTTGTCCACTGGAGACAAACAAAATAATTTCGAAGAAGCAGCGTGGGTCACATAGCTGCGCTTATGATGAAGAGGCTGGTATATCACTTGTTCGATGGAATGACAATTCAGTCGTGACGGTGATAAGCAACTGTTACAATGTTCAACCTATGAATATAGCGAAGCGATATAATCGAAAAGAGAAAAAAATTGAAAATATAAATCAGCCTGCAGTGATTTCCCATTACAATAAATTCATGGGAGGGGTAGATTTACACGATAATGCAATAGCAAACTATCGTACCAGGATCTTGGGAAAGAAATGGTGGTGGCCTTTATTCTCAAATGCTGTTGATAGTACTATTGTAAATGCTTGGAAACTTTTCAATCTGGTTAATGAAAAAAAGATGTCACAACTTGACTTCAAGTCATATATTGCATACCGTCTCTTGAAAATCCAGAATCAAGGAGGCGAACAATCTTCAAGTCGGGTATCCATATTTAATAGTATACCAACTGAAATACGGACAGATACATTTGACCATGTGGTGGTTCAGGAAGCAACGAAAGCTAGACGACGATGTCGATTATGTCATAGTGCAACAATATATATGTGCAAAAAGTGTAATGTACATATTCACGCTAACTGCTTCGAAGAATTTCATAAGAAATAATGTTTGTACATTATATTTTTATATAGTATCAGTTAGCACTTGTATTGCATATATTTGGCCATTGATGCGTTTACGCATCAGCCTGTAATTCACTAATTAAATAAAAAATATTTTTTTGTTTGTTGGTTTTATGTTTAGAAACTTTATTGTTGCTGGAGAAAATGAGTGACATTCAATTTTGAACGTTTTTTGATACCTTGGCCATAAATGGGTTAAGCAGCCATAGTTGTGTCCTTTTTTTATAAAGCCTATAAGAATTTGTAGATCTTATATCAAGGGGCAGGGTATCAAAGAGTCTCAAACCAATATACATAAAACTACGCTGACCAATCCTTTTATTCGCCCTATACTTTTTCGTGACAATATTTTTGTATCTCGTAGAGTAAGTATGTTCTGTAAAATTAACAGCACCTTTGTGTCTGTAAATATACAGTAAGATAGCACGACAGTACAGTTTCCGCACATCCATCACTCTGGCCTCCGAATACAGCGCATCACAGGAGTAGGTAATGTTTCTGCCATCTATAATTTTTAATATCCACTTCTGAGTTGTTCCTACTTTTCTCAAGTATGTTTCTGATGCGCTTCCCCACGCCAATATGCCGTATAAAAGCTGTGACTGAATGAGAGCAAAGTAAATAGTCTTAAAGTAAGTGATTTTCAGAAATTGCTTTAATCTCTTAAACTTCGAAAGAAAGCTCCTCAGTTTCTGGATTACTTGATTTATCTGCATGTCCCATCTCAAATGACAGTCAATATTCAAGCCAAGATATTGTATATTTTTTGTTTCACTTATCTGATCAGAACCTACAAACAAGTTCCCAACTCTTGGCATTCCACTGGAATATGAACTGAATGGCATGTACTTAGTTTTGTCCCAGTTTATGGACAATAGATTTTGGTTAAACCACGTTTTTAATACTTTTAAATCTGTCTCTGCTTCCTGTTTCAGAGATAACCAATCCGGGGCGGTGTACAGAATAGCCGTATCGTCAGCATAACTGACGATCTCTCCTTCTGACGGTAAGCGAGGCATGTCATTTATGTATATGTTGAATAGTAAAGGCCCCAATACTGTGCCCTGTGGAACTCCATACTCCACCTGTTCATAGCAGCTAAAGTTATTTCCTATTTTTACACATTGTTTGCGGTCGGTTATGTAGCTCTTAAGCAATCAAATATTTCCCCCCGAAATCCAGTCCTATAAAGTTTAGCTAACAATTTTGAGTGGGACACCGTATCAAACGCTTTCGCAAGGTCCAGAAATACAGACAAGGTTATCCAGACTGTCATAGAGTTTTGAAGTAAGAAATGCCATGGCATCCTCGGTAGATCGTCTTCGCGGAATCCAAACTGGCGATCGGATAACAATTTATATTTTGTAATAAGACACAATTCTCAATTTTAAGACTTTTTCGAATATCTTTGCTATATTAGAAATAAATGTTATCGGTCTATAATTGCCCATTTCAGTGGGATCACTCCTCTTGAAAATAAGGGAAATGATACCGATTTTGAACGTTTCTGGAAATGTTCCTTCACATATACATTTAATGAACAGGTAAGTAAGTGGTCTGGTTATCTCATCGCAGATTGTCCTACGCACTTTAGCCTCCAGTCCATCGTAACCAGGTGCCTTTCTTTCCTTTAGTTCAAGTATCTTCTATTTCACTTCGCTCTCCGTTATCTTATCGATATACATGCTGTTCTAGATTGTACGTTTATTTGTCTGAACAGTAAATATATTTTCTTTGGGAACTTCGGCTGCTAGTCTTCCACCCACTTCTCTGTAGAACCCATTAAATGCGTTGACGATAAACTTTTGATCACAGTATCGCTGACCATCGACCGTGATCACCTCTATCCGGTTTCGCGCCCTTTTCTTGGATCCACAAAAATCATCCACTGTCCTCCAGATAGCTTTTGAACTGTTGGCACTGTTCCGTATCGCCTGTCTATAATAGGAAGTTTTTGCCGCTCTAATAATCCCCGTCAGGGAGTTTCTGTATTCTTTGTATCTCTCCTGTAACTCCACGTCATCGCGACTCTTCTTCGTCATCCTGTACATCTCGCCCTTGGTCTGGATTGACTTTATCAGAGCCTTAGTTATCGAATGATTCCTTGAACAGGTTTTTAGAGTTCTCCGTCTCATAATCGTACAACCAGAAATGCGCACTTGCAGTTGGTCCACAAATGATTAGGCCGCATCTTCGGCACTGATATGCTGACGCATATCGGTCCACCCTTCCTTGATTTATTATTGCCGAAATATACATTGTTTTTCCTGTAAATCGCAATAAATAATATAATTCATACTTACATTTAAAACAAATGAATACTCTTATAAGCTGCTAGCAAATGCTATCCAAACATATATAACTACAGCTCCAACAACACGTTAATCACAACGATACACAAACCTGACAATGATCAGGTAACGCACTGACATCGACATTATGTTGGTGGTGAAGAAATGTTGCCAACCGTTTGAAATCTCTATGGTTGAACTTGTACTTTTACCTACCGTCGGCGAGAAACTACGAAATCTTGATATGCATTTTCTACACACCTCTGAATGTATGGTACTTTGAAGTACCGTCCGTTAACAAATGGTTTTAAAATAAAAACAAAAATCATGATTAACTATTTTGGCTATAACTTTATAATCCTTAACGTTTGGTAACTATGGTTTTAACTTGGAGCTGATGGACCTGTTTATTCGTCCCTCTGCTGACGCTAACATTGTTGGCGAAACGATCGTCAAGTCTAAAAATTGTATTGTCATTAATTTGGTGCTCCAAATTGTACAGGCCAATCACCGGCGCCATGCAGCAGTTTCACCTCACTCTCCTGGAAATTTTGCCGAACGCCCGAACGCCTGGCTTTCTTAAGGAGAGTAGGGATTTTTAACGTGCCCAACATCGCATGCACACGGGACCGACGGCTTTACGCTTCCACCGAAGGGTGGAACGTGCAGACATTAAACTTGCTCAAATACAATGTTACAACCTTGGTTGATGTTAATGTTACAATATATATATATATATATATATATATATATATATATATATATATATATATATATATATATATATATATATATATATATATATATATATATATAAATAGATACCTTTTTGGCAATTAATAAATTTGCCTGAAAGGTAAAAATTTAATAATCACGTTATTAATGCTTTTTGTAGTTGTAATTGCTGAAACTCAATTTGTGATTACGCTTCTCTCAGAAGTGGGTCTAATGAAGAAAGTAAAGTAAAAATTCAAATTTATTTCAATATTTCATCTAGATATATCAATTTATGAGCCAAATACTTTCATCACACCTGACCCAAGCGCGAACTTTTCTCCCTCTGTGCATACTTGGTAAGTGATCATTCGCATAAATAATGAAACCTAACGAACCACGATATTGAAATAAAGCCCGGCCGGAATTCAAATAAGTTAGTCAAAGGTCATAGAGGCGACAAAATCAGTACAAGTCTCAAAGTAAGCAATAAAATTCACTTGTTAGGTGCTTATCGAATATATTTTTTCAACTTCTTACAGAGTGTGCCCACATAATCTGGTACAAATTTATTATTCAGGCATCCGTTAAATCGACTTTCGCCAAAGTTTATGTAGTGAGTTTCAAAATAATGACAAATTTGATTTTTAGATTAATTTAGTCACGAGTTAATAGTTGAAAAGCTACCAATCTTTTTATTTTGGTAGAACATCCTATTAGATTTTGTATAGTCTGTAAGATAAGGACAATTTGGAGAACGTAATTTGATACAACATACTGTTAAGACCCGACGATTGTCTTTCTAACAAAGTTAGCGTCATTAGATGAGTAACTAAACCAAGAGGATAAAAACTGAAATCCCTTTTACATATATGTGAGGTGACAATCTAACGCGAACAGCGTGTTCCGCGAAGTTATGCAGACAAACCCTCTATCTACCCTTTAGTGAAAAATTCCTCTAATTAAAATTCTATTACCTGCTTTTTAAAAGACAACGTGTTATTAAGTATTCTATCTAGAAAGATAACTGATTATGGAGATAACAAACAACGAACTGCACAGAACCAGCCCTGTTCTGGCAATTGAAAATGTGTTAATAAAATTTCTAACAATAGAGGGTGTTCCAAAAATAATGGTCTATGTTACAGGTGCACATTCAGCACAAAAAATAAGAAAATTTTTTTCATATAAACATGGGTCCGAAAATGCATAGTTTTTTAAATACAGCGTGTTAAAATTATTTGTTTTTCTCAGTTTTTCACGAATAAGTCCGAGTCAAATTAAAATTTTGACTTGAAAATTGGCATGTGGGGGTATTTAAAGGCAGGAAATTTAAATGTGTTATTGTTAATAACACTGCTGGCAGAGGGCGCCACCTGTAAGACATGGTTTGCATTCAATTGACTATAATTTTTTGACACAAAGTAATATCGACCTACCGTATAGCTACGTTGCAGCCCTTATCAATTGTAAGCAAAAAAAGTATATTTGATTTAAATCTCTCAGACGCACAATTTTCGAGATATTTTAATTTTTGTATGTCGATGTCGTTCAAAAATTAATTCTGCGACAAATCATAGGAATACATTTTTCACCTTTTAATTGATATCAGTATGTATAAACTTAATTTTCTTATTCACTAGTTAAAAGTTAAAATCTTACCATTTTTTTTAGTAAGGCCTGTCTCATTTTAGTGAATTTTCTTAAAAAAATTCACTAATGAGGAGATCCCGACTTTTGAATTTTGAAAAAATTTCTTCAAATGACCGCGAACTAGGCCTCCTAGAACACATATCCGGGGTCAGTTTCAATTTTTATATGTTTATATATATATATATATATATATATATATATATATATATATATATATATATATATATATATATTTATATATATATATATATATATATATATATATATATATATATATATATATATATATATATATATATATATATATATATGTATCACACCGATAACTCAAAAAATAATAAGCCGATTTTGACTAAATTTGGTGGAAAAATTCCTTTTGCAAATGGCTTGGATAAGTTCGTTAGCCAGGAAAATCTGCACAGGTTTTCCCGGAAAATTTTGTGTTTTCTTTCTAAAAAAATTTATATCTCCGGAACTAACAAAGTAAGGGCAACCAAATTTGGTACGCTAGTTAATATTCTTATAGGCAAGCTACCTACCAAAATTTAGCTATGTAGGTCAAAAGACAAAAAGTTATATGCATTTAAAGAAAAATAAATTGGGGTTTTCCTCAAAACGTCAAAGTTGCGATTTAAAACGTCAAAATCGGCAACATTTAGGCAAAGAACTTGAATCTAATACGGGATATGGAAATCAAATGTCTCAAGAAGGATGTTTTACAAACTCTGAAGTCTTAGTTTCAACCGTCATTGTCCTTCATTTTACTAAAATGTTTCCAGAAAATTCATTTCAAATAGACCCTTTTTCTGATGCTTGGCAGTAGCCTTAGCTTTAGAGTTTATCGTTTAATGGTATATAATTTTTGTCGAATTTTCGTAAAAAATCAATAAAGCTCAATATATCCGTTATTATACAAGATATGAAGAAAATTTGTATATATTAATTATAGGGTGTCTTGAGCTACATCTTAAAAAAATATTTCTACAATTACAGGATGGCCCATTAGTCGTTGGTGATACAAATTTTCTTCTTTTTTTTTTAATCAAACACGCCTTATGTTATTGCATTTTCGAATATTTCAGCGATGCATGTTTGTAAGAAAAGAAATTCGGGACGCAGCAAGTGCGTTATGGTAGCGAATTTTCATTAAATGCTTCAAATTTGAATAGCTCAATTTGCTATTAACCTATAAGGTTGACCAAGAAACGAGTTTTTTCGGGAACACTTTAAGTTTACTTTTGGAAATTTTTGTACATTTTCACACAATAAAGTTATTTTTATGAAACATGGCACATTGTTTTTACTATATAGGTTATACTGGTAACCAAAATTGATGCCTGCTTTCTTAAAAAGGAAACACACATATTTGCAATTAAAAACATTTTTATGAAAATTCACTACCATAACGCACTTGCTGCGTCCAGAGTTTTTCTGTATATATACACATTACTAGCAGAAATATACAAAGACATAGCAGAGCCAAAATTTTTCAGCTGATAAATTCCCCCGACAATATTCCAATGGGGATAGCGCAGCCATACATCTAACAATACGCTTCTGCATTATAAAGATCCTTTCAGCATATGAGGAGCCTCTCCTAAATATCAAGCCATAAGATATATTTGCTTGTACAAGTCCAAGATATGAAAGCCTTAGAATGTGGCGACTAACTGAGATCCGCAAGTATCTAGTCATAAAGCAAAATCTAGGCATTTTCGATGTTAAATTATCAGAATGGTTCTCCCATGTCATTTTGCGATCAATAGTTGGACCCAAAAACTTCACATTCTCCACCTGCTTTAATGATTTATAACTGGCTTTTATAAGATAATTATAATCAGCACTTGCATTTTTGGGGAGAAATGTCATAAAGAACGTCTTGCTGATATTTACTTCCAGTCCATTATTGTGACACCACCTTAAAAATTCGTTTATAGACTCCCTGGTTCTCATCACCCTACCCAATAAGTTATTATCTGAGGTCAAAAGTTAATATCATCTGCATATATAACTGAAGAATCAGAAGTGAAACATATTAAGGGCATATCGTTAACTAAAATTATAAATATCAGTTGTCCCAAAATGGACCCCTGTGGAACCTCTGTATTAACTTTTCTATACTCAGAGTTATGACCATAAACAAATGCTGTCTGTCTTCTCCTTGCGAGATAGGATTTCATCCACTGATGAGCTTTACCACGTACCCCCGTTCCCTCAAGTTTTTCCAGCAGAAGCTTATGATCAGCAGTATTAAAAGCCTTACTTAGATCGAAAAATAATGCTATCTTTCCTTTTTTAGTGAATTTTCTTTAAAAAAATTCACTAATGAGGAGTTCCCGACTTTTGAATTTTGAAAAAATTTCTTCAAATGAGCGCTAATTAGGCCCCCCAGAAAACATATCCGGGGTCAGTTTCAATTTTTATATGTTTATATATATATATATATATATATATATATATATATATATATATATATATATATATATATATATATATATATATATATATATATATATATATATATATATGTGTGTATCACACCGATAACTCAAAAAATAATGGGCCGATTTTGATCAAATTTGGTGAAAAAATTCCTTTTGCAAATGGCTTGGATGAGTTTGTTAGTCAGGAAAATCTGGCCAGGTTTTCCCGGAAAATTTTGTATTTTCTTTCGAAAAAAAATTATATCTCCGGAATTAACAAAGGAAGGGCAACCAAATTTGGTACGCAGCTTTACATCCTTATAGGTACGTCACCTACCAAAAGTTAGCAATGTAGGTCGAAAGAAAAAAAAAGTTATAGGCATTAAAAAAAAATTGGGGTTTTCCTCAAAACGTGAAAGTGGCGATTTAAAATGTCAAAATTGGCAACATTTAGGCAAATAACTTAAATCTAATACGGGCTATAGAAATAAAATGTCTCAAGAAGGATTTACAAACCCTAAAGTCTTAGTTTCAACCGTCATTATCCTTCATTTTACTAAAATATTTGCAGAAAATTCATTTCAAATAGACCCTTTCTCTGATGCTTGGCAGTAGCCTTAGCTATAGAGTTTATCATTTAATGGTATATAATTTTTGTCGAATTTTCGTAAAAAATTAATAAAGCTCAATATATCCGTTATTATATAAGATATGAAGAAAATTTGTATATATTAATTATAGGGTGTCTTGAGCTACATCTTAAAATAATATTTCTGCAATCACAGGCTGACCCATAAGTCGTTGGTGATACAAATTTCCTTTTTTTAATCAAACACGCCTTATGTTATTGCATTTTTGCATTTTCCATCGAAATATAATGCAAGTTTGTAAGAAAATAAATTCTGGACGCAGCAAGTGCGTTATGGTAGCGAATTTTGATCAAATGTTTCATATTTGAACAGCTCAATTTGCTATTAACCTATAAGGTTGACCAAGAAACGTGTTTTTTCGGGAACATTTTAAGTTTACTTTTGGAAATTTTTGTACATTTTCACACAATAGAGTTATTTTAATGGAACATGGCACATTGTTTTTACTATATAGGTTATACTGGTAACCAAATTTGATGCCTGCTTTCTTAAAAAAACAAGCATATTTGTTATTAAAAAGATTTTTATGAAAATTCACTACCATAACGCACTTGCTGCGTCCAGACTTTTATTATTTAGTGCATCATACATACAACTCTGATAAAGCTGTCATTGTTGATCTGTTCCGACTGAAACCATGTTGAAATGGCTTAAGAAGTTCAATTGTCTTAGATATCCAGTTAATCTGACATTAAAGATCTTTTTGAATATTTTTTCAAGTTGCTTTTCTAAGAATATTTCACGATAGTTATCTGGATCCAGAGAAGAACCTTTATCCTTTAAAAGGGGAATAACTTTAATTACTTTTAGCTTATCTGGAAAGCAACCCGCAATAAAAGACTTATTTATAAGATAAGTCAATGGCCCAACAAGTTCACCAGCGACAGCCCCTAACACACGTACACTGGCCTCATTTATGCCAGGTACTAGTTTTCGAGTAGTTCACAGAAACAGCGACTCAACCTCCTCTTGATACATTGGATATAATATAAAACTATTTTGAAATGGGGACTGCAGCACAACAGTCTTGGTCCCTTACAACCATCACCCAAGAAAATCGAACTAAAGACATTTCCAGTATTCTGAGAGTCAGTAGCTCTGCTACCGTCATACACTACTTATTTTGTGTCTCCATTTTCCAGATTTTGACTGAGCATTATTAATTATTTTCCAACTCTCACCAACAATATTACCTGTAGTACTCAAACTTCGGTCATTACTCCTAGCTTTTGAACATTTCAACTGTTTTCTATACAATATTATTAACATTTAAAATCTATTGTTGAAGAACTACATTGTCAGGGTAACACTTAACTATTTCATGCATTTTACAAACTGGCTGATGTAGTTAGTTCAACTCACTTGGGCACCACCTATATGGTTTGATCCGGACTCTCACTCTACTTGAAACCAATATCGCTATTGAAGATAAACAAAAACCTTACAAAAAATGCAGATAACTTATCCTAAAAATTTGAAGTCTCATATGTTCGGACCAAGATCTTATATTTTTAGCAAATTTTCTTGGAAAAAATTCACTAATGAGGAGATCCCGACTTTTGAATTTTGAACAAATTTCGTCAAAAGAGCGCTAATTAAGCCCCCTAGAACACATATCCGGGGTCAGTTTCGATTTTTATGTGTTTATATATATATATATATATATATATATATATATATATATATATATATATATATATATATATATATATATATATATATATATATGTATGTATGTATCACACCGATAACTCAAAAAATAATGAGCCGATTTTGACAAAATTTGGTGAGTACCTTCCTTTTGTAAGTGGCTTGGATAAGTTCGTTAGCCAGGAAAAACGGTTAAGGTTTTTCCGGAAAATTTAATGTTTTTAAAAAAAATAATCATATCTTCGGAAATAACAAAGTAAGGTAAACCAAATTCGGTACATCGTTTTATATCGCTATATGTAAATTACCTACCAAAATTTAGCGCTGTAGGTCAAAGGACAAAAAGTTATGGGCATTTAAAGAAAAATAAACTGGGGTTTTCCACAAAATGTCAAAGTGACAATTTAAAACGTCAAAATTCGCAACATTTAGGCAAAGAACTTGAATCTAATACGGGCTATGAAAAGAAAATGTGTCAAGAAGAATGTTTTACAAACCCTGAGGTCTTAGTTTCAACCGTCATTGTCCTTCATTTTACTAAAATGTTTCCAGAAAAATCATTTCAGATAGACTCTTTCTCTGATGCTTGGCAGTAGTCTTATCTATAAAGTTTATCGTTTAATGGTATATAACTTTTGTTGAATTTTTGTAAAAAATCAATAAATGTCAATATATCCGTTCTTCTGCAAGATATGAAAAAAAATTGTGTACATTAATTATAGGGTGTCTTGAGCTACATCTTTAAAAATATTTCTACAATCACATTTTTTTTTCAGTCGGAAACGCGTTATGTTTTTGCATTTTCCTTCAAAGTATAAAGCATGTTTGTAAGTAAAGAAATTCTGGACGCAACAAGTGCGTTATGGTAGCGAATTTTGATTAAAGGCTTCATATTTGAAAAGCTCAATTTGCCATCAACCTATAAGGTTGACCAAGAAACGGATTTTTTCGGTTACACTTTAAGTTTACTTTCGGAAATTTTTGTAGGTTTTCAAACAATAAAGTTATTTTGATGAAACATGGCACATTGTGTTTACTATATATGTGATACTGGTAATCAAATTTTGCCTGCTTTTTGAAAAAAAAAACACATATTTGCTATTAATAACATTTTACTGAAAATTCACTACCATAACACACTTTCTGCGTTCAGAAATTGTTATAAAGCTCCAAAATAAAATATTTTATAAAACTGAATACCATTATCTTGTAATTTAATTCCCTCACTAAATTATTGAGATAAAATCTGATCTTGGAGAAAGCATCAGCATTATTTCACGGAGTGTCAGTCACTGTGCATCTATTTACTCTACTGTTGATGAAATATTGTCACAAACTCCGCACAAATAGCTAAGTTAGCTATCACAATGTTCGAAACAAGCAGATTTGAGAAATGATACCATTTATAAAATATTGTTCATCACGATTGTGCACTTTAAAAGTATTTGGTAACTTTCAGCCTACTTTGAATATACCCCGAACGTCAGCTTTCAAGGACTTTTGAAAATATTAGTTATTAATTACTGGTAAAGCGAAATGTGCCTTAATCGTTCTTAGAAAATGCCAGCCTTTTAATACTTCTTTTCCATTTCATGTCACTAATGAAATTCCTGGACGCGATAACATCGCTCTGCAACTTAAAACTTTCTGCACATAAAACTCAAGAACTCATATTAGAAGCGCCAGTGGAGCTCGAAATAATTTTCATTTTGTTTTATCTAACATAGAATTATGACACTTAGATCGTAAGGTAACCGCAAACAATTTTATTATTCTAGGATTTTCCCAAGATATTATATAAGCTAATATAACAGATGTACGGCTAGATGTATTCTCACCATAATTAGAAATGCAGACCGGTTTCGGTCTAATTAGAGCTCGTCAGTACGGTATACTGCTCCAGCCTTCTAGAACATCGTGAGATGTACGACAATGTCGCCATCTCGGTGCGAAACCAGGTAGTATGTTGTCACGACGGCGCCAAATAACACAAAATGTTATAAAATAGAAACTGTACACAGTCAACTAACAATTTTGTAAATTGTCAGCCCTGGCCCATTTGTTCCCTAATGTAGGGACAATGTATGTAAGGCTACATGTATTCTGATCATAATTAAAATCTTTGACCAGTTTTACTCTAATTAGAGCTCGTCAGTACGTTATGCTAATTACAGCGAGAACATATAAAGTAAAACATCTATGGTAGCCAGCCTCCTGGAACATTGTGAGATGTACGACAGGGTCGCCATCTCGGTACAGTCCCTATTTTAGGGAATAAATGGGCCAAAGCAGCCAACTTACAAGATTGTTAGTTGGTTGTACACAGTCTCTATTTTGTAACATTTTTTGTTATTTGGAGCTGTCATAACAACATACGACCTGGTTCCGTACCGAAATGGCGACCCTGTCGTACATCTACAATGTTCTAGAAGGCTGGCTACCATAGACGTTTCACTTTATAGGTGTGATCTTGCTGTAATTAGTAGTAGTAGCAGTGGTGGGGAGGCCAACGCCAAGCAAGCAGGCGACCATGGGCCCTTTTTGCCAACCCCAGCAACCATGCTCTACTCCTTCTCGGTTCCGTCGCAAAACCGCCTCGACCTCGAGATGAAGGCTGTGATGGTCTTCAATTGGACGGTACTTACCTGATTCCTCTGCAGAGTCCTCGATCCGAACAATTCTGCTCGAAGCCTCCCAAAAGCCTCGCATTCGCACAGGTAGTGGTAGGACGTTTCCTCATCCTCGCCGCATTCCTGGAAAATGGGACCCCTCTCTACGCCTATGAATGTGAGGTGTATTCTAAGGGCGCAGTGGCCTGTGAGCATCCCAAGGATGCGGCGAAGCGTAGGTCGACTCCTTTCGAGTAGCCAGACAGCTTTATCTCTGTCCGGCCCCTCCACGAAATCTCTCGCCTGCCTGCAGCCACCAATCGACCCCCAGTGCCTCTTCATTGCTTCCTCGGTCCACCTGTCTAAGGCGACGGAGACCGACTTCCTACTTATACCTGTGGCTGGCTTCGGGCCACAGAACGGCCGCCGGGAACCAAGCCTTGCGAGATCATTCGCGACCTGATTCCCCGCCACGCCACAATGTCCCGAAACCCACACTAGTTGTACCTCCTTTGTCATGGAACCCTCTGAGTGCGTCAGCGCACTCCTGAACCAGTGTAGACCTGATTCTGGCCGCGCAGACTGCCCGGAGGACTGCCTGGCTGTCCGAGCAGATGTACACACATTTCTCGGGACTCCTCTTCACATCCTGTCTGTTGGTCAGAGACAGGATAGCGTACACCTCTGTCGAATGCCATGGTATATGCGCCAAGGGCATAGCTTTCGCGCACCCCCAGGCCATCGATGTATATTCCTGCCCCGGAGGATTGCTGGTCCTCCAGCCGCGATCCGTCGGTGAAACAGACCAGGCTTGCGGGCTGGAATTCAACCTCATTTTCCCTCCACTGATCCCTACTGGGGATCCTAAGGGTGTGTGGCCTAGTCAACCTAATATCATCCTCGGCATCCCGCACCTTTATGGCGGAAATCGGAATTTCCTTTTCCACCTCCTTGGCGAGTCTTGCATCCCCTATTACTGCTCCCTCTCCGCACCGGTTTCCTGCGTCTCGCATTCTGAGATGCGACGCCATCGCCTCCCTCCTGACACAGATGGGAAGCGGTGGCAGCATCAACAGGACCTAAATCGCGGCTGAGGGTGTCGTCCTCATAGCGCCTGTCATACCCAGGATTGCCAGCCTTTGGAGTTTGGCCAGCTTCCTGCTGGTAGTTTGGTTCACACCGCACCACCAGACCAACGCACCACAAAGGATTCTCGGCCTGACGATCGCAGTGTAGATTCAGTGAAGAATCCGAGGATTAACTCCCCAGTAATTAGTATACCGTACTGACGAGCTCTAATTAGAGCGATACCGGTGTGAGCTGCTAAATATGGTGAGAATACATCTAGCCTTATATACATTGACCATATATTAGGGACGAAATGGGCCAGGACTGACAATTTACAAAATTGTTAGTTGGTTGTACACAGTCTCTATTTTATAACATTTTCTGTTCTTTGGAGCTGTCCTGACACCATACCACCTGGTTTCGCACCGAGATGGCGACTGTGTCGTACATCTAACAATGTTCTAATACAACAGGCAATTTATAATACAGCAAAGTCTCTGACTTATTGTATTAACATAATCTAATTTTTGCTAATAAACAACAACAACAACAACAACAATAATAATAATAATAATAATAATAATAATAATAATAATAATAATAATAATAATAATAATAATAATAATAATAATAATAATAATAATAATAATAATAATAATAATAATAATAATAATAATAATAATAATAATAATAATAATAATAATAATAATAATAATAATAATAGTTTATGTAAGCGCTAAAAACACTAAAAGTTGAGACAAGGCTTGGCGTTTTTTGCAGTAGTTTCTTCGGAATAATATGTGTTTGTTATCAAACTTTGAATCGAAATTGGGGTTTGTCACCACGTTAACTAAGTTATTTTGCAATGAAATTTTTACATTTTGAGGCTTTATATAAAGCTTTGTTTTTATGCGTTGTACGCCTTCAAACTTTTGCACTAACAAACACGTGGTCAGGGTATACAGACAAACATTGTATTAGCGAATTTTTCTTAAAACCAAAAATTCACTAATGGGGAGATCTGTATATATATATATATATATATATATATATATATATATATATATATATATATATATATATATATATATAGTATCGATAACTCAAAAGTAATAGGCCAAATTTAATGAAATTTGGTACGTACCTTCCCTTTTGTAAGTGGCTTAGATAGGTTCGTTAGCCAGGAAAATCGGACAAGTTTTTCGGAGAAATTTTGGGTTTTCCTTCGGAAATTTTTTGTATCTCCAAAAATAATAGAGCTATGACAACCAAATTTAACACATGCGTTTATACTATCAAACTTCTCCTACAGGCCAAAATTCAGATCTCTAAGTTAAAAGTAAAAAAAGTTACTGGCGTCTTGAGAAAACAATTTTGGGTTCCACTGGTGATCAGAGGAAAGCACAATTACAAAATATTTTGTGTGATTAACAAAACCAATTGAATATTACATCCAACGGTTAAGTTTTCTTGGCGCATAAACGTTAAGAACTTGCAGACAAAATATTTTGAAAATTTGATAATTTTTCTTCTTCAAACGTCAAAGTCGCGATTTGAAACGTCAAAATTTGCAATTTTTAGACAACGAATTCGGAACAAATACAGATTATGTAGACGATATGTCGTAAGAAGTGTGTT
The DNA here is from genome assembly GCA_964006375.1 of Tillus elongatus. Lineage (NCBI taxonomy): Eukaryota > Metazoa > Arthropoda > Insecta > Coleoptera > Cleridae > Tillus > Tillus elongatus. Next base: position 208,054,929 of record OZ023262.1, on the reverse strand, counting down.
TTACAAAGCCTTAAGATTCATTGTCCTTCATTTTGCTAAAATATTTTCAGAAAATTCATTTCAAATAGACCCTCTTTCTGATGCTTCGGCAGTAGTTTTAGCTATAGAGTTTATGGTTTAATAGTTTATATTTCAGCAAATTTTCGTAGAAAAAATTCGTTAGAGAGAATACCGCGAAAGATTTCTTCAAATGAGCGTGAACTAGAACCCCAAAAACCCATATACGGGGTCAGTTTCAGTTTTTGTCTGTTTACACATATAAAGGGAGTTGCTTTTTTACGGCAAAGCTCAATATATCCCTTACTATACAAGATGCCAAAAATACGTTAATTATAGGGTTAATCGAGTTGCATCTTATAAACTCATTTTGACAATCACAGTTTTCATAGAAATGTTTTTAGTGTTTCTGTGGAGCTTATTTTTGTAAGCTTTTTGTGATATGTTGGTAATATTTAGTAAGTTATTGTAAAAAAAAGTTGTCGAATTTTTGTAAAAAATATATTTTAGTGTACCATTACTGAAGTCAATTTCTGTAAAAAATGGTGATTTTCTGTAAAAGAAGTTTTTGCAAATTTTCATTTTTTTTAAGTTTTGGTCTTAAAGCTGTTTGTGAATAATTATATCCTGACATGTGTGTAAACAGCTTAAAGCGGTTTGTTGGCCAGGAAAATCGGAACAGTTTTTTCTGGAACTTTTAAAGTTTATTTTCGAAAAATGTTTGTTCTTTTTGAAAGAACAAAGCTATTTTAATGAAATACGGTAGATTGTTACTAAAATAAAGGTTATACTGCCAACCAAATGTCCTTCTTTTCATAAGAAGACATATTTGCCATTAAAAGCATTTTGACGAAAATTCGCTATCATAGCGCACTGGCTGCGTCCATACTTTTTTCTGGAGATAGCTGTTTAATTAAATTATAGTTAATAAATATTCGGACTTACATTATTTGTTTGTTGCGGCAAGTAACCATACGGCGTTAAATGTCGGAAGTTATTAATAAATTAACCTAAACTATAACTGTAAAGTGTTAAAATCATTGTGTTCCAATCAGAGCAGTCAAGTAATTCAACTAAATTATCTTTTTCTTCTAAGCGTAAGTATATTAATATGTTTATGAAGCACCCACTTTCTATGTGGTCTGGAAGGTCTAATCTGCGTAGATTGGTTGTTTCACTATTATCACACTGAAGTTTTTACCCTTCAAATTCAATTTTATTAGGAGTCTCCTTTTTTCTTCTGTCACTCTTTGACATAAGGTCAAAAATCCTTGCTTGTTATTTGTTTTCTCATGACAAAACGCTATCTTCCCGTCGCTATCGTAATTTTCGAATTTCGCCTTCTATCCTCTAATTTATATTTTACCGCCTGCTTTCTTTTTGTTTGATGGTTGATATCTGCTCCTTTGGTCACCCCATGTTAAATATCTCTACGTTATAATCAATATGAGCTTACATATGTTTAGATACTGATCAGATTACCTTCTGCTAATCATTTGCACCAAAATTTTACATTTGTTCTTTGCACTATTACATTTCAACATCTATTACTAACAAATTGTTTTGTCTTTTGGGGTTGGGTTTCACTAAACATGGGCCTTATACTATAGATACAGAGCTGTTTACAAACCTCCTTTTACTTGCCCCTTTTACCGGTATATTTGTGGATTTTATTTTAATCTGTACCTTCAAAACCTCTTTTCTTGTTTGACTTTTGTAAAACTTTGGTTTACATTTTAATTTAAACTAAGATACAAATTATCTCTTCAGATTCTATTATTCCCCTGTTTATGTATTGGCCTGAGTATATGACACATGTACACATATAGTTGCCGATCTATTAATTAATCTCTTTTTATTAATTAATAGTCATATGGTTTTTACTTTGTTTATTGGTGTAGTTTCTTATTAATGTTTTATTTTAAGCATTATATGTGTAAAATTACCCTGTTCCCGTATATAACACACACATACACACCAGCACACACACATATATACATACATACATACATACATACATATATATATATATATATATATATATATATATATATATATATATATATATATATATATATATATATATATAAATATAATATATAATATATATGTATGTATATAATATAAAATTATTCTTGACGTCACACAGACATGCCATTTCTAAAGGTTCTTGCGAACGGAAAAAAATATTCTACATCAGCGCCACCTATAAATTACGTTTAATGCTTTTTGCTTAAGCTTATCAACAAAAGTCGTCGTTGACCAAGGTCGTTAAGTTTTCACAGATTACAAAAATTATTTTCCGTCCTCAAGTTGCAATCTCCCGAAGTAGTTTGATAATAGTACCTCCATTATCTCAAAATCTGTCAAGTTTTGGAAAATTTTTGATGCAAAAAAATATTTAGAAATGACAGATGATACCAAGAAAATATTTTTTAAAGTGGCACCTACAATCTGCCTATAAGATATCTACGTTAGTCTGCCAAACGTAGCCACCGATGGCCAGAGTCATTTGTTTATTACAAAGTTAAAAATTCCTACTCGTTATAAAGGTACGTGGCCTGTGAGTTTTACGTGAATCACCCTCTATATATATATATATATATATATATATATATATATATATATATATATATATATATATATATATATATATATATATATATATATATAAAGATTTAAAAACCGAAACTGGCCTTAAATATTGGTGCGCTCATTTGAAAAAAAAGTTAAAATCCAAAAGTCGCGAGCTCCTCAATATCGACTTTCTGTGGGAAAGTCCGCTAACTGAAGGGTTTATCAAGATTAGTTACAATAACATAATTGCTGCGATCGGACTTTTACTTGCAGGACTACATTTAGTTTTTGATGTATTACCTTCAAATTCTATTAACTTGTTAATCAACGTTTTTGTAAAAGCTGGCTATCATAACTTACTTGCTGGCTGAAGACTTTCTCATTGACATAAAAATGATGTTCTGTTGGAGTTTGCTAAATTCTTAAGCCAGCTTGTAAATCCTCTTCTGATTAAAGCTGTGTTTAGAATCAGATATGGCTGAAATTTTGCTGTTTTACAAGTATCAAAGAAAATGATATACAAAAGAAGTGAGCTGGGTTCAACAAAATTGATTTTCTAAATAACGCTGTAAATGTGGAAACAAAGAGATGTTGGCGTTGAAAAATGATTCGTGTCACTACTATACAAAAACATTTACAAAAAAGTAAAATCCAGTAAACATGGCGTAAGGTGAGATGAATAAATGACTGGGAACTTACAGACGACGTTGATGGTTTATCAGGGATATCATATTTAAAGAAGACTAATGAAAATATAAGTCAGCCTATCACATTAGGAAAAGAAGTCATATTACGAAAAGCAGACTTTTGAAATCTATTTTCATAAGAAGCGTTAATAAATGTTTTTTTTGTTTGAGAAAAAAGGTGTACAAATATTTTTGTAGAAAACTTAAACTTAATTAAAAAATAATGCCTCCCTTAACTTAACCTTCCTAAAAGATGAAGTTTCATAACACACTATATATGAAAACGAGCCCGCATAAATCACAACTTGGATGATTTTAAGATCTCAGAAAACATGTAGATTGTGTCAGATGTATTGGAAAGTAGTTAGATGGATGATACCGTGTGTCCCGTGTAAAACTCGACATAAATCAATGCGCCTAGAGACCAAAGGTTGCAGTGATATCGGGGCGGCAACGCTGCGGACGAGCCCCGAGGAAACATAAAAAATGCACCCAGAGGACCCTCTTTAACAAATAGCAAATTAAAATTCACTCATGAGGAGATCGCGACTTTCTCTTTCTCTCTCTCTCTCTCTCTCTCTCTCTCTCTATATATATATATATATATATATATATATATATATATATATATATATATATATATATATATATATATATATATATATATATATATATATATATATTGTTCGGGGCTTTCTATTTGTTGACTGACAAAACACAGCTTTTCTAACTACTGATGTGTTAGACCTAACTTTTTTTTGAGAATAATAACACAGACTATTATATTTCTCTATTATCAAATATATATAGCACTGTAGTTTACTTTCTGCATTGTTTATGCCAAATATTAAAGTTAGGAAAACAAAACAAAACGTTACATGTGCATCAGCGGGAATCTATTCCGGGCCGCAAGCGTGCTAGGTGAACACTCTACCACTCGACCACGGAAGATAGCTAATAAATTGTTTGTTTACGTGGTATTTATAAACACGAAAACTTGATAAATCAGGAAATTTTTTATTATATTCTAAGAGTAAATTAAGTTAAGAGCTAATTACAAAATTAACATACTGTGCAAAAATCATTTTTATAGAGACGTGAGCTGGTTTTGTTTACAATAATTCGTTCATTCCTTATTCTTCTTATATTCTTATAACATAGAACGTACCAAATCATGGTTTGGAAAAAACGTTATATTTTCCTTATAAAAACGACAGTTTCGTAAGAATTTCTTTGTCGCCCTCCTTAAGCCTTTATCTTTCAACTATATGCTACATTTTTACATGACTAAAAATTGAATTGAGGCTGTTCATTAAGCTACAAACATGTGCATTATAAGATTTATTGAGCCCCCCACTTGGAAAGAAACCAAAACCTTTTTAATTCTATGTCATGTATCACTTTACGTCGTAATTGTTGACAACGGTTTTCGGGATTTTAGTGGTCAGGATTTCTCGATCGCTTCCTAACGGTTAACATTTCATGGCAAATTTGATTTTTTAAATTTGAGTTACTGAACTTGCAAACTATTTAAACTCATTTACTTACATTAAATAGGCTGTGCTATCTAAATCACTATTGCTTATGTTAAATTTAATCATTTGCCTCAAACGAACTCCTTTCAGTCACGCCGTACACAGAAACCATGTTAGCTATTTTAGCATTCGTAAAGTAAGCCATCACACAAAAAATTTGTTTGATACATACAACTGGACTTGTGACAATTTCTTTGTAAATGATTAAATTTGACATAAGCATTAGTGATTTGGAGAACAAACAACATCACAGCCTACTCAATCCTATCTGCATAGTTTGCAAGTGCAGAGATCTAAATTTTAAAATTCAAATTTGCCATTAAATGTTGAGAGATCCGAAAAAATACCAAAAGTTGATTTTTCTTACACATTAAATTCTCCATATGAAAATGTAATTTGATTATCTTTAGCAGGTACATACTTTTGTTTTTTGTTCAAAATCTTGAGCTGATTACCCACGCCTGTCTAAACATCTTGGTAATGCTGGGCGTTAAAACTACTTATAAAATGTTACCTGTGTGCCAAGTTTGGTAAAAAATCTGCAGCTGCAAAAGAATTATGACGACAAGACAATATATTATTTTAATTTTCAGCAGCCTGTATTAGAATAAGTACGTCTCATTTGTAATCTACTCCTTTGTAAATTTACATATCTGCATGAAACCAAGGCCCAGTACAGTTTGCTCAAAAGCGTCTTGGCGGGTCTCGGGACGCACAGTGTCCCAGTCATCCTATACAACAATGAACAAAAAATATATGGACATATGTGTATAAATATTTTAAAAAAAGAATTAAAAAAAAAACGAAAAAATCATATAAAAACAAAATTTATGTAGAAAAGAAAACATTATAAATTAGTCAATTAGGCATTCAAAATAGTGGAAGCTAATAAAATTGGCTGGCGATACCACCTGGATACATTTATATTTCGTATAGTGCTCATATAACCACTTGAAATATTAAAAGTATGTGGCTAATGGGTTTAACGGCCCAAAGCGGAAAAAGTCTGGACGCAGCAAGTGCGTTATGGTAGTGAATTTTTATAAAAACGTTTTTAATAGCAAATATATGTGTGTTTTTTTAAACAAAGAAGGCATCAAATTTGGCTACCACTATAACCTATATAGTAGAAACAATGTGCCATGTCTCATCAAAATAACTTTATTGTTTAAAAATGTACAAAAATTTCCGAAAGTAAACTTAAGTGTTCCCGAAAGACTGGGTTCTTGGTCAACCTTATAGGTTAATAGCAAATTGAGCTATTAAAATTTGAAGTATTTTATGAAAATTCGCTACCATAACGCACTTGCTACGTCCCGACTTTCTTTTCTTACAAACTTGCATTATATTTCGATGGAAAATGCAAAAATCCAATAAGGCGTGTTCGATTAAAAAAAACTCTTGACGCAGCAAATGCGTTATGGTAGTGAATTTTCATAAAAATGTTTTTAATAGCAAATATGTTTTTAAGAAAGCAGGCATCAAATTTGGTTACCAGTATAACCTATATAGTAAAAACAATGTACCATGTTTCATCAAAATAACGTTATTGTGTGAAAATGTACAAAAATTTCCGAAAGTAAACTTAAATTGTTCCCGAAAAAACTGGTTTTCTGGTCAACCTCATAGGTTAATAACAAGTTGATTCAAATTTGAAGTACTTAATGAAAATTCGCTACCATAACGCACTTGCTGCGTCCCGAATTTCTTTTCTTACAAAGATGTATTATATTTTGATGGAAAATGCAAAAATGCAATAACATAGGGCGGGTTCGAATAAAAAAAAAGAAAAGAAAATTTGAATCACCAACGTCTTATGGGCCAGCCTGTAATTGTGGAAATATTTTTTAAGATGTAGCTCAAGACACCCTATAATTAATGTATACAACTTTTTTTCGTAACTTGCATAATAACGGATATATTGAGCCTTAATAATTTTTTACGAAAATTCGACAAAAATGATATACCATTAAACGATAAACTTCATAGCCAACACTAGTGCTAAAGCATCAGTGAAAGGGTCTATTTAAAATGAATATTCTGAGAATATTTTTGGTAAAATGAAGGACAATGACGATTGAAACCAAGAGTTCAGGCTTTGTATAACATTATTCTTGAGACATTTTCCTTCCATAGATCATGTTAGTTTCAGGTTCATTGTCTAAATATTACCAATTTTGACGTTTTAAATCGCGACTTTGACGTTTTGAGGAAAACCCAAATTTATTTTTCTTTAAATGCCTGTAACTTTTTTGTCCTTTGACCTACAGAGCTAAATTTTGGTAGGTAGCTTACCTATTATGATATAAACCTGTGTACCAAATTGCCCTTATTTGTTAATTCCGGAGATATAATTTTTTTTGAATTAAAACTCAAAATTATCCCGGAAAACCTCGTCCGATTTTCCTGACTAACGAACTTATCCAAGCCATTTACAAAAGAAAGGCACATGCCAAATTTAACAAAATCGGCCCATTATTTTTTGAGTTATCGGTGTGATATATATATATATATATATATATATATATATATATATATATATATATATATATATATATATATATATATATATATATATATATATATATATATATATATATATAGTATTAAGTTTTTTTGACGGTTATATTGTTATTTATCAAAAGAAAATTACATTATCAAGGCTACAACATGGAAAGAAAAAAGTTTACAATTTACATAGGAAATATTTGAAACTTTAAAATACTTACAAATAACGTGAGCTTTACTAAACTAATTATTCAATAACAAAAATGAAAAACCTTTTTATAAATTTGAGTGAAGTTGAAAAGTGCCAGACTGACATATAAAGCTAACTATTGTCTAATTGAATTTGTTTTCTGTTTTTGTCTAGGAAATATAAATAGGGGTAGTGATTTCTAAAATTATTATCTTTCTTAAAATTAAAGAAATCTCTTAATGAAAATGTACTAAAAGGAATAAGTTAGGTTTCTTTTGGGTACCCCCTCGTAGATGCCGGAACAGCTTAGAGAGCGATACTTTGTGGACAGACTGTATGCTGCTGCCTATATACCTTTATGAAATTTTGAAACTGTCTTGTCGCTACCGGAATATCAAAGCCGGTGACTTTGAACCCGTGCCTTATGAAGCAACACTAACTTGATTTACCCGGGCCCTATTCGCGGGTCAGGTATGTAAGTGATGCGGCCAGCAACCTTTGGGAATAATATGCTAAGCGTGCGAAAGTTACGCAAGGGTAAACCAGTCCTAAAACAGGGACAGGCTAGCAATTCATGAGGCAACACGATACGAGAGCAATAAAATAAACAGACAAGGAGACAAGGCGGTCGATCACCCACTCGATCAGTTACGTAGAAAAGTATACTGTACTATTTCCAATTATCGACACCTGTAATTTTTCCAAAGTTCAACATACTTTTAATCTTTTTAATTCCACGTCAACAGAAGTAGATACCGTCCTCATTATTTCGAAGTGAATACTTTACCTGTTTTTTAATATAGCAAATTTTCATTAAAAAATTAGCTATTAAGTGGTGCCAACTTTATAATCAACAACGTTGAAAGACTGAAACTGGACACTGTGGCTGGAACTAGAACAAAAAGCAAATCACCACAAAAAACACAAAAATAATAACATAGAATTATGCGCTTGTTGTATTCATCAGTAGCTATCGCTAAACTAACTGTGTGGGCAAACTTATCGAATTTATATACCTAAAACTATACATCAAAAAAGTCTGGACGCAGCAAGTGCGTTATGGAAGTGAATGTTAATAAAAATGTTTTTAATAGCAAATGCGAGCAGACATCAATCTCATTACCGGTATGGCCTATGTAACCGGTTAGAAGGCGTTAGAATTTATAAAACACATAAACATGGTAGCGTTATTAATTTGTGAAGAGAAAATTAAAATTGTTTTAATTGTGGGAGAAAACTATAAAACGCATAGAGAAGCAGCAATAAATTTCAATAATAGACATCTCAATAAACATATTAATCATTCAGCTGTTAGAAAAATATTAAATAAATTCAAGACTAGTGGAAGTATTAACAATAATTTAAATGGAAAACGAAAACTGGTTGATAATGAGTACACGCGGTTAGAACTAATGCTGTCTGCTATAGCATCCGAAAATGTCATTGAGCCAAAGGAAGTCGTTGATACAATAAAATGTAAGTAAAGATACAGTGGCGCAAATTTTAAAACGAAATAAATACAGGCCATTAAAATCAAAAATAGTTCACATACTAAAAGAAAGGGATTATGATAGGCGCTTTGATTTTTGCTTTCTTATCCAAAGAGGATCCTTTTTACCGAGACGTGTAATATTTACCGATGAGGCAACATTTTCTTCATATGGAACTCTCTCATCACAACATTTTTGCTGGTGTGCTGAGGAAAATCCCAATTTTACAATAAAGTCTCGTGAGCAATATTCGTATAAAACGAATGTGTGGTGGGGTATTTACAAGGATAGATTTTTTTCGCCAGTCTATGATTGCCGAATGTTATTTAAAATTTTTACAAAATCAAATCCATGAATTCATGAACGAACTACCCTTACAAGAACGTCAATGTATTTGGTTCCAACAAGATGGTACCTCATTCTGCAGTACATTAAATGTTATGAAATATCTTGAACATATGTTTAATGGAAAAGCTATTCATAGATATTGTGATATTTTTTGTCCTCCTAGATCCGCTGACTTAACCCCTCTAGATGACTTATTATGAGGTTACTTAAAACAGAAAGTTTACCAGCAAGGGCCATTTCATTTTGTTAGTCATTTGGAGAGGATAATTACAGAATCATGCTGGGAAATTTCTCCAGAAATGATAAGGATTGTATTACGGGAATTTGCTAATAGAACGATGATATATATTGAACGAGAGAGTGAATATGCGGAGGCATTAGTGGAACGAGTGAAAATTAAATTTGCATTTATTTCTAGTATTAATATTATGTTAGTTACATAACTTATTGTTTGTATGTATTTTCTTATTTGCAAAATAAACGCATATGCATTCATTATGTGTTTAAATTGCAAAATTGTTAAATAAAATTAAGAAACGAAAAGGTTTTTGATAATCACAAGAGATAAATGTTTATTCATAATTTATATTGTAGTAAAATTAGCAAAAAATACAAAAACCAAATTTTCCAGATTTCAGAACATTTTCTTTTTTTATTAAATTTTTACAATCTACTCTACAAGGAGTATTAAGTAAATATGTTACACGTATGTTCTAGTCTGAAAATAAAAATAAACCCAAAAGAACGAAAATAAAAATAATTAAAAAATGAAAAATACAAACAAAATATATACATATATAAATAACAAATAATGCAAAGCGTGTAAGGAGAAGCCCACCAATGTCAGGACTCCCTCTCGGACAACACTGAAATGTTAATTTAGTAGGTCTCTTGGCCAAGTACTTCTTAAGCATCTCTCGTAGAAAGGGTCTTCAGGAAGTTGTTCTATGAGAGGATTCACGTGGCCAGGCAACTTTACGTGATAATTTTCGGCATATCTTCGAATATCTTCATGAACGAAAGGGATTTTGAGATCTTGATGTAAGGTAAGGTTGGAAACGTACCATGGAGCATTTAGTATTGAGCGAAGTATTTTGGATTGCTGTCTTTGTATAATTCGGATATTTGTTGGTTTAGCGCCTCCCCAAAACTGGATTCCGTAGGTCCAGATTGGTTTTAAAATGCCTTGTCGATCAATAGCTTGCTGCTGATGGTGAGCTTTGATTTTCTTCCTACGAGCCAGTGCATCTGACGCAATTTAAAATTTATTTGTGCTTTCGTTGACTGTATATGCCTTTTAAAAGTTAAACGTTGATCAAGATGTATACCAAGATATTTTGCTTCAGTGTTAACAGGTATGTGGTTGTTAAATAGAGTTACCCTTGGGCAGCTCGTATTTTTATTAGTAAATGTTACTTGAACTGATTTGCTTTCATTAACCTGAAACGCCATTTCTTAAACCATTTACTGATCTCGTCCAAGTGTTGTTGTAGGTTTTGTGAAACTATCTCACCTTTTTGATGCGATGATAGTATTGCAATGTCATCAGCAAAAGTAGCAAGTGTTGTGTTACCTGAATCTGGTATATCTGAGGTGCTGATTAAGTACAGTAGTGGTCCCAAAACGCTCCCTTGTGGTATGCCAGATTATATGGGATATAGACTTGATATCGCATCGTTGTGTTTCACAGAAAAGTAATGATCTGACAAGTAGGATTTTAGTAACAAGTAGTATGGTTGTAGTAGAAGATTCTTGATCTTGTATAAGAGTCTAGTGTGCCATACTTTATCAAATGCGTGAGAGGAATCTAAAAACACTGCACTACAAATTTCGTTGTTTTCAAGACTGGTTGATATTCTGTTGACTATTCGGTAAACTTGCTGGAGTGTGGAGTGATGTTCTCTAAAGCCTAGTTGGTGTCTTGGTATTATATTATGCAGGTTAACATCTTTCCTTAGCCTATTCAGCAATAGCCTTTCAGCTATTTTGCCTAGTATGGATAGCAAGCTTATAGGTCGATAAGATGCAACCTCATGTTCAGGTTTTCCTTGCTTAGCTATCATAATAATCAAGGCGTATTTCCATAAGGCTGGAAAATAGGATAGGTTTATCATACGATTGTAGATTGTGGTCAGCAAAGAAATTGCTTTTTCAGGAAGATTTTGAAGAAGTTTTTCTGTGATAAGGTGGTAACCCGGAGCTTTTTTGGCCTTTAGTTTCTTGATTTCGGCTTTTATTTCTTTCTTCGTAAATGGCTGAACTGGAAGTGACATTTGACACGGCACGTCTATGAAGGACTCTATTTCTTTGTAACATATTGTTGGATCGTTTTCATTTGGTTTAAAAACTTCAGTCTGGTGATCTGCGAAAGCGTTCGCTTTATCCTGACTTGAGCACGCCCATTCTCCGTTTGCAGAACATGCAGAACTTTTTATGAAGAATAAGTTTTTTCCTAAAATTAATAATAAAAAAGTGTTCCATATGGTTCCTACTTACGGATACATACTGTACATAAACATATAAAACTTGAAACTGGCCACGGATATGGATTTTAGGGGTCCTAGTGTGAGCTCATGTGAACAATTTTTTTTGAATTCCATAGTGGGGATCTCTACATTAGTGAATTTTTTCTACGAAAATTCCCGAAAAAAATTTATTTGATATTAAAAACATTTTTGACAACATTTACAGCTATTTTCCACGTATATGTAATAGACAAATTTGCCAACACTGTACACTACTTAGCCTCCATCTCAATATTTAGTATAGATTATAAGTTTGTAGCAAATAATAGCAATAAATTATGACTATCTAGTTTGGGTCAGTAAGGGACACAGACTTTCCAAGGACCTCAAACAATCATATAATAGATCTCCTTTGTGTTATCTCTATATGCAAGTATTCGAATACATATATTCTGCTAAAATTACAAAACTGATTCCAGCGATACACATGCGTTGCTACATCAATACAGCACCCTATATTTGTTGCCATTCGTATAATTTATTCCTTCGACCCGAATTTCTGACAACCTCAAATCCCCGATTTCCTGATGCAGATTTCCACTGACTGCCCGCTGTGTTTGCTCGATTTGATTCTTTGATGTTCATGTATCAGGTCACATCAATGCGAGAGTTTCTTTGGAGCTTTCAGAAGTCAGTCCTTTATTATGTTAATACTAGCCTAGTAAGGTTAATATATTTTTGTATTCGAATGTTGTTACTGGATACTGCCGAAACACAAGAAATATTATGATATTGTCTTGTTTTTGTGTATACACGGTTTAAATATTACAAGGCAGTTCATTAGGTCAATGAAAATAGTATATACACTGAGTCAGAAGTAGGTGTAAAAAAATAAACTCAATATTTTTCTTGCCAAAAAAAAAAGCTTTTATGCAAATTCATTTTTGTTCTAACATGTCTCCTTAAGATAGCTATATACTTTTTCACAAAACACAATATACCCTATAAAACAAACTTTATCAGTTGTGCATTCGATGGTGCCAGTAATATAGTGGGTATTATAAATTCTATAGTCAGCAGGCTACAGGAAAATATACCAGGCATATTCACAGTAAGATGTATTTGCCACAGCTTTTACCTTTGTACCTCCAATGCGTGCCAAAATCTGCCAGAAGAAGTTGAACAACGAACAAGAGAGATATACATTAACTGATAATAAGATCAATTTAGCTCAAACAAAAAAAAACATATTTTTAGGTTTACAACTACTTTTCGAATAGTCCAAAAAGGTTGAAGAATTAAAAGAGTTTTAAGAATTTGTCAATATTGCCCCAGGCAAAATTCTTCACTCAAGTCAAACCCGTTGGCTTTCCTTGAAGTGTGGTGAAAATACTTTTAAACCAATATGATGGCCCAAAACTTTATTTTACTGATCAAGTTGCTAATAATATACAAGCAGATATAATTTTATAAAAAGTGATCAAGTAAGAAAATAAATAATCTGGGATTTTTATCTCACCCTTTGCCTATTTTTAATGATTTAAATAAATCGATGCAAAGCGAATCCCCGAAAATGTACGATCTTTACAAAGAAGTAACGAAAGCACACAAGGATATTAGACTTTTATGTAAAAGACAATATTATTAGTTTTACAAGTATCAACAAATTAGATTTAAAAAGTCGGGACGCAGCAAGTGCGTTATGGTAGTGAATTTTCATAGAAATGATCTGGCACCAAATATTTTATTATAACTTTTTTTCTTGTAACATAGAAGTCTACATTTTGGTGTGTAGTTTACTTTTTATATCACAAACCTACTTATTAAATTTTGTTATCATAGCTTTTTAATTTTTTGAGATAAAATTTGTTCTAGAAAGGAAACTAAAAATTTTCCCGGAAAACCTCGTCCGATTTTCCTGGATAACGAACTTATTCAAGTCACTTACAATTAAAATTGCTCCATTATTTTTTGAGTTATTGGTGTGATACCTATATATATATATATATATATATATATATATATATATATATATATATATATATATATATATATATATATATATATATATATATATAAATTGAAACTAACCCCGGATATGGGCGCTCATTTGCAAAATTTTTTCAAAATTCAAAAGTCGGGATTTGCCCGTTAGTGGATTTTTTCTACGAAAATTCACTAAAGGAACATTTTTAACTTAATTGTTCTCGTACTTCTTGACCTTTTTGCGTCAAGAGAAGTTAATCTTTTCTGTAATATGTAATAGATTTTGTTTCCCAAATATTTTGGTATTGCTTGCTTCCCTGGCCGCCAACGTGACAAAATCAAAATAGAAAGTTATTATTTGCTATATCTATGACGTGACTGACATTTTCAGCAGAAAAAAAAGATAGCACATTTTTAAATTAATTTTTCTCGTACTTCTTGACCTTTTTGCGTCAAGACAGGCTAATGTTTTCTGTAATATGTAATAGATTTTGTTCCCCACAAATATTTTGGTATTGCTTTGCTTCCCTGGCCGCCAGCGTGACAAAAAAAAAACCAAAATGCCTATAACTTTTTTCTTTTAACCTAGAGATCTAAATTTTGGTGGATATTATAGTTTCAATAAAATTCACTAATAGAAACCAACATATTACATTTAGTTGTCATACCTTTCTTACTTTCAGATTTTTTTTTAACGGAACCCAAAATTTTACCGGAAAAACTGGTCTCTTTATCCTAACGAACTTATCCGAGACACTTGCAAAAATAAGATATTTACCGAATTTGATAAAAATCAACCTATATTTTTGAGTTATCGGTGTGATACATCTATAACATAATATAATATATATATATATATATATATATATATATATATATATATATATATATATATATATATATATATATATATATATATATATATATATATATATATATATATATATATATATATATATAAACATATAAAAATTGTAACTGACCCTGGATATGGGTTCTAGGGGTCCTACTTCGCGTTCATTTGCACAAAATTTTTCAAAATTCAAAAGTCGGGATCTCCCCATTAGTGAATTTTTTCTACGAAAATGCACGAAAATTTAAACCGGTTGCACAAAAGAAAACAAACTTTTCTGAAGTTTCAAATCTCCACGTCCGTGTTAACTGTGGAACGGTTTTACCAACAAGAAGTGTTTTTTCTTGTTTGGCTGCGGACTGGTAACCCAGTTCATATAGCCACGGTCCTTTTGTAACATCAGATGCTAAAACAACTCGGGCACAGTAGTACATTAA
The DNA here is from genome assembly GCA_964006375.1 of Tillus elongatus. Classification (NCBI taxonomy): domain Eukaryota; kingdom Metazoa; phylum Arthropoda; class Insecta; order Coleoptera; family Cleridae; genus Tillus; species Tillus elongatus. The sequence goes on along the minus strand of OZ023262.1, from coordinate 208,039,857 downwards.
TACTCAAATTATAACGCTGCACATGTAAGTGAGCGCTGATATCTCCCGGATTGAGATGTTTGCATATAAAATAGCAATTATATATATATATATATATATATATATATATATATATATATATATATATATATATATATATATATATATATATATATATATATTCATATATAGAATACAAGCATATATACATACATACACACAGGCATATATAAAGTAAAACATATTAAACATTATATTACATGTTGCAAAATAAGCATTTAAAATATATGATATTACCCTTTTATCCCTACTATAAAATATTATTTGCCTAAGGATAGCAACGGGGACACTCTTCACGTCATAGGGTCTATTATTCCGACTTAAAGTCACCACACACCGACCACGGGAAACATGGGTATTAACACATGGAAGGACAGTAGGATTTTTCTTAATCTACTTACTCTACCCACTACTAAAAAAAAACTTGTTAGGAGTAGAGAATAAATTTACAGGTAGTTAGACAGTTTTGCATTTTTAATAAATTTGATTATAGCAAACAATATTCTTTTATTTCTAAGAGACAAATATAAAACGTAGGCCGCCTTTAATGGCAAACAAATATTTTCGGTGACCATATTCCTAAATAGCTCCTCTCTGCAAGAGAATATTAAATGTTCCAAGTTCCCGGTACTTGCCCCGTCGCAATCGCAGTCGAAGAAGTCTTAAAAGTCTTTATTTTTCCATTAGTGTTTTTTTCAACAAAAAGCTACTAAACAAAAATTACTGGAATTGCACAATCTAATCATATAACATTACAATTGAATCAACGACAAAAAAAGGAAAAAAGTAGACAGAGAAATTAAATCATAACTGAGATTTGAACCAATTCAATTAAAATATATTTATTGATTAGCATAAAAAATTTATACATATAAGAGTATATACATAATTCTCAAGTACTAGTTTATAATTATGAGTTCCTGCCCAGATAAGGTATACCTCATGATCAATATATGGATTGCATTGCATTTAGTGGGTGTTGTGTTTTGTTGGGTGACATGTGTTAATTATAGGAAGGTTTTCTGGTGTCGTTGGTCGTAACAGGAAAAAAATTTAAAACCTGTTTACAGATAGTTATGTGCCTAAGTGCCTTTGGAATTGTGTTATCGGGTGCAGGTAATTTTGTCCTTTTGCGGCAAAATGTCAATGGGAGATTTGAACCAATACCCCTTGCTCGTGAGCTAGTTATGGAAGCCCCAGCGCTAACGGAGCTTGGGAAACAAAGTATAATGACAGGCAGATAACGCATAATGGTCTCCAGTTATTCATTCGTAATATGTGAGGTGTATTTTAGAGACATTTTGCAACTATTTTAACAAATGAGAAGAGTAGCATAAATCAAGAACATTCTAATATACATTTCTTGCACTATTTATCAATGCTAAACCGCATTATACTAATTCTCACGTTTCAAATCTCCAGTCTGATATTTACCGAAAAAAAAATGATCTGGCACCAAATATTTAATTAAAACTTTTTTTCTTGTAACATACAAATCTAAATTTTAGCGTATAGTTTACTTTTTATATTGCAAACCTACATACTAAATTTGGTTACCATAGCTTTTTTATTTTTTTAGATAAGAATTTTTTTCGAAAGAAAACTCAACATTTTCCCGGAAATCCTGGCTAACAAATCACTTACAAGTGAGCTATCGATGTGGTATATATATATATATATATATATATATATATATATATATATATATATATATATATATATATATATATATATATATATATATATATATATAAACATATAAAAATTGAAACTGATCCAGGATATGGGTTCTAGGGGTCCTAGTTCGCGCTCATTTGCAAAAATTTTTTGAAAATTCAAAAGTCGGGATCTTCCCATTAGTTAATTTTTTTCTACGAAAGTTCACTAAAAATCCCAGAAATTTTTTACCACTGGAAGAGATGTATTTCTCAGCAGATATAATTCCAAGCAATTTAGAAAAAAACAGATTAGAAAGAGTTAAATTAAATTGTGTGAATTTTTATATTTGGAAAATTTGTACAATATTTTCTTATAAAGATTCTGCCTTTGAAAAGATGGAATTTACGGATCCGGAAACCGTTAAATATCGAAAAATCAGATCTATTAATCATATCTCTAAATTATTTCCAAATTTGCTTAATCTCGATATACAAACAATTGACAATGAGTGGTTGGCAATAAGAAACTTTAAAATCGATTTTAACACCGCTTATCATAATATATGTGAACTTTGGTAATATATTGCATCAATAAAAAGTCCAGATAATAGTGGATCACGTTTTCCAAACCGAACAAGATTTGTCATTAATTTACTTACTTTGCATGTTTCAAGTGCAAATGTGGAAAGAGTATTTTTTACCGGAAATTTAAATAAAACAGAACAAAGAAATAGGTCGAATACTTCCACCATTACAGCAATACTCCATACAAAAGGTCTGATAAATAAAAATAGATATTTATGTCCAAATGTTCCCATGTCAAAAGAAATGATCAGAAACCTAAACCAACATATCTATGAAACAGACACTGTCTAACATTGTTTTATATGTTATGCCAACGATTTTTACTTTTATAATATGGTTAAGTCCTTAAGTATCTTATGTTTGTTTTGTTTATTGAATATATATTTTTTAATACTATTTGTATTCTTTTAATACTATTTGGAATAATAAAGAAAAAAAAAGAAAAAATAATATTTATAAATAAGTTTAAATATTGTATATTTGTATATAGGTAACATAATTCTGTTTTCTAGATAATTAATACAAAATAATCTGTATGTATTTGTATGTATTTGTATATATTTGTATATAATATAAAATAGCAAAAGTCTGTGGCTGATGGAATTACTGTTCCAAGGTCATAAATAACCACACCACCACCACCACCACCAATACTATTTGTTATCGATAATTGTACAAACATTTTTGTAGAGGCTACAATGACTATCGCGCAATCTCATGTGTTTTTTTTAAATCTCATGATTTTCGAATTATTTCTCATGCAATATTTCCGTGGGACCTGGCAACACTGCCTGCACGTTTCAAGGAGACCGTAGTTGACGGTCGCTTGATCTCCGGGAGAACCCCTGACTGCCGTTGTTTCTTATTATTGCGGCCGCTCTCTTGGGTTCGAAAACTTAATTCCAAAACCTAACGTAACTTTCAGGCGATACGTGCATAATTTCTCTTTACCTTCATATCTTCCTCTTGTCACAATTAATTACTTGTTACTGCTGTATAGCTTGCGAAAAATGTGCAATTGTGCTAAATTAAATACACTAATGTATTAGTGGGAAAATTGTTATTGCTTTAAATTATATCAAGCGATTTTTAGTTTATATGTACATTATCAATTGCCGTATAATTATGGATTACTTCGGACGTAAATAAATCGACTTCAATTTATTGGTATGGAACATTTCAGCTATTAAAACTCTGGACGCAGCAAGTGCGTTATGGTAGTGAATTTTCTTAAAAATGTTTTCATTGCAAATATGTGTGTTTTCTTTTTAAGAAAGCAGGCATCAATTTTGGTTACCAATATAACCTATATAGTAAAAACAATGTTCCATGTTTCATAGAAATAACTTTATTGTGTGAAAATGTACAAAAATTTCCAAAAGTAAACTTAAAGTGTTCCCGGAAAAACTCGTCTCTTGGTCAACCTTATAGGTTAATAGCAAATTGGGCTATTCTAATATGAAGCATTTGATCAAAATTCGCTACCATAACGCACTTGCTGCATCCAAAATTTCTTTTCTTACTAACATGCATTATATTTCGATGGAAATTGCACAAATGCAATAACATAAGGCGTGTTTGATTAAAAAAAAAAGGAAAATTTGTATCACCAAAGACTTATGGACCACCTGTGATGAAATATTTAAAAAAATGTAGCTCAAGACACCCTATAATCAATATATACAAATTTTTTTCATATCTTGTATAATAACGGATATATTGAGCTTTATTGATTTTTTACAAAAATTCGACAAAAATTATATACCATTAAACGATATACTCTATAGCTAAGACTACTGCCAAGCATCAGAGAAAGGGTCTATTTGAAATGAAGTTTCTGGAAACATTTTAGTAAAATGAAGGACAATGACAGTTAAAACTAAGCTTCAGGGTTTGTAAAACATCCTTCTTGAGACATTTGATTTCCATAGCCCGTATTAGATTCAAGTTATTTGCCTAAATGTTGCCGATTTTGACGTTTTAAATCGCAACTTTGACGTTTTGAGGAAAACCCCATTTTTTTAAATGTCTATAACTTTTTTGTCTTTAGACCAATATAAAAAAATTGTGGTAGATAACTTACCAATAAGGATATAGACCCGCGTACCAAATTTGGTTGCCCTTACTTTGTTAATTCCGGAGATATAATTTTTTTTCGAAAGAAAATACAAAATTTTCCGGGAAAACCTGGGCAACGAACTTATCCAAGCCATTTGCAAAGGGAATTTATTTACCAAATTTAATCAAAATCTGTTCATTATTTTTTGAGTTATGGGTGTGATACATATATATATATATATATATATATATATATATATATATATATATATATATATATATATATATATATATATATATATATATATATATATATATATATATATATATATATATATATATATATATATATATATATATATATATATATATATATATATATATATATATATATATATATATATATATAACATATAAAAATTGAAACTGACCCCGGATATGTGTTCTGTGGGGCCTAATTAGCGCTCATTTGAAGAAATTGTTTCAAAATTCAAAAGTCAGGATCTCCTCATTAGTGAGTTTTTTTAAGAAAATTCACTAAAAATTGATTAAGTGATCTCTGTTTTCCTGTAATTCAACAATTGCTATTAATGATTCTAAAATACAAACCTATGTAAAGGATTTTGCAGAAACCATCAATAATTATTGTATTTTTTTTAAATTGAATTACCTTAAGTTATTTTTAAAGTTTAATCACCTTGAGTTATAATTAAGATTTGATTACCTTGGGTTAATTAAAAGAACAACTGAATTACTTTCAGTTAAATACATTTGTTGTTCAAATTGCCTTGTTATTTTTACAATCGAATTGACTTCTATTATTTATGAAATTAAACTGCCTTGTGTGGTTTAATAATATAGACTAACTCTGCATATAGCATTTTTGCTGTTTTTCTTGTTTTATACAATTTTACTTTCAGCTCTAGCTTTCTCAGATACTTCATTTTTGTGTGTGTGCCTGCATAACATGTCTCCACATTCCTGGTCTGCAGTGGAACGTAACATTCCACAAATTGGCACCCTGTGGCTGGGGAATTCGAAAACACCCACTTTTCTGTGGATGAGAAAACAAATTACCTATCCAGCTGCAAACATATCGTACATATCCCTATTTCTGTCTTTGTATTTCTACACGCAGTGCATGAGATTTTAGGTGCAGAACAAGGAAATAATTATCTGCCCATCTGATACACAAAATGGTGATATTGTCTCGGGCTTGTTTTTGTGCACCAGATTGTTGTTGATAAATAGTCGTCAATTATTCCTACAAAAATGTCGTACCTTAATGCCGGATACATTCCCTAGCTGCAATCTATTGAGCTAGCTTTCGAAATTGAAATCCGAGGATATAACTCGAAAAACACCCCAGATGACCAACGAAAACAATTCCGAGCTATTTTACAGCGCCATCAAAACACGGAAATGAAGCAATCTAAGTTCGTTTCACTCTTTTCTTATGCTGGTAATTTTGACATTTTAACTAAATCCTTATGTACAATTAAAGAGGAAATTTTTCAGTTGTCTAAAGAATCTAGCCCCTAAGATTTTTCCTGTCTCGCTGCTCGCCTGTCGTACTTGTCTTTCCGCCTGAGTAAATCGCAACCTACCTCTGTAAAAGATATAGAAATAAAAAATTCTTTGGATGAAGAATTTATACTGGCTGAAGCTGAATCCTTGGAAAAAAAAATCTTTTAAGGTATCTTCCCTTTCTCTTCAATTACTACCTAAGGCTATCACAGCTAATGCTGTTATCATTGCTCGTACCGTCTGTTCTCCCCCTAACGTCTCTCGCTCTATCTCTCATGTTCCGGTTTTATAAATGTAATATTTCGTTTTCTGGGAAAGACCAAGAAGATCTAACGTCATTCCTTAAACGTGTCTGTGAAGCTCGCCGTATTTCTGAGGGCGAATTATTTTCCTCTGTTGTTGATTTATTTTCTGGCCTTGCCTTAAGCTGATTCCGCGGCGTAAAGAGTACCGTATCTAATTGGCTTAAATTAGAAAATCTGCTACGTACTACGTTCTTACCTTCTGATTATGCTGAGGAACTTTCGGAAATTAAAAATCACACTCAATCAGCGGGAAAGCATGTTGTTCTTTTAATTTCACACATGCAAGACCTGTTCAACAAATTAAATTCCAAACTATTTGAAACGGAACAGATCCGGATTATCCGCAAAAATCTGTTACCATATTTTATTGGTCAGCTAGCCTTGCGTGAAGTCGCTACTTTATCCGAACTACTGTCTCTTTGTAAATAGCTGGAAGAAGTCCGCAAGTGGACAAGAATTCTTAAACCGCTTCCCGTCGCATTCCTGAAACCTCTTTGTACTGCTCACACCGTCAGATATCCAGAGTTTATGTCTTTCCTGAAAGCATTTCTACTTCTGTCCAGGTTATAGATGGCTCTGGAATTATCTACTTGAATTATCAGATAAATACACATGCCTACCCTGAGTGTCGTTCACTCAGACAATTTTTCTGTTTTGGTTGTCGTCGCCCAAACACCTATAAGCCAAAGTACCTGAATTGCACCCCGTCCTCAAATATTGACTCAGCTCCAACAAACGGAAATTCCGGGCATCCTCAAGGTGCAGTTTCGCAAGGAACTCCCAGTGGCCTATCTGTGAATCCTTGAGACCTAACCATCGGTGCAACCAGGAAGTAATCTCAACCCTCATATCTCCAAGGACCCCCCAAAAATTAATGGTAACCTAGCGCCTAAGGCAATTCTACAGTTACGATTCTAGTCCGCAAGAAGTTTCCCCTATCTTTGATACCAAACCGGAGAAGAACAGGCCATACCTCAACATTTATATCGAAGGCCACTCTTATCACGCTTTATTGGATACCGAAGCCAATATATCTATTATTGGTGCCCGTGGTCCTCCTATATTGAGAAAATTACGCCTTAAAATCGACCCCCGTACGCCTCACTTAGTGCTGGCCCTCGCTGACGAATCGCCAAAACCCATTTATGGACCAGTCTATCTTCCTATAACAGTGAATGGCGTGTGCCGACATGTACAATTTTTAGTCGTTCCGTAGGTTAACTTCTCTTTTATCTTGGAAATCAATTTTTGTCACACTTTTAGCCCATCTTAAAATTTTCAAAATGCGTCTGTCCACGTGCGCTATTAATCCCGTAAACTTTCTTCAAGACATACACTGTCTGTCTCCTTCCAAACAAGAAGCTCTGTCTACTGTCGTTCAAATCTTCCAATGTTTCGTCTCTGAACGTCCGGGGAAAATGTCAATAATTTCTCGTCATTACGATTCTGGTGACCATAAGCCGTTAAATTAGGACTATACCCTATTCCTCCGGCGGTGCAAGTTCACTTAAATCACCTCGATGTCGTTCGGTTTGTCAAATTCTCCCCAGACTATGCAAAGACCAATGGACACTATCCTAGGACCGTTTTGAGAATCATATGTGTTTGTATATCTGGACGATATAATTATCGCAACAAATTCTTTAGAACAACACTTTGAGGTGCTCTGTGCCGCTCTTCCCTCTCCTTCATTGGTTGTGTCGTAGATAAAGATGGCCTACATGCCGACGCACAGAAGATTGCTAGTATCGTTGAGGCTCCTATTCCTAAAAGCACCACCGAAGTTCGTAGAATTTGTAGGTTGATAGGTTGGTATTGTAAATTTATAAAGGATCATTTGTCTATCTCTGCTCTCATTACCGAGTTGATCAAGGGCCGAAAAAACCCTATTTCCTGGACCAAAAAGCCGATGATGCCTTTCGAACCCTAAAGGAGCGTCTCGTCTCCGCACCGGTCTTAGCGAGTCTAAATTTTAGTCTGTATTTTTGCATTCAGACACGCGCCTCTGATGTTGGTAGCGGCGCGGTCCTCTTTCAGAATATTTATAATTTCGAACATCCTATAACGTATACCAACAGGACACTGACCAGGCAGGAACGCAAGTACAGTGTTACTGAGCGTGAGTTGCTTAGCGGTTCTGTTTTGTGTTGAACATTTCCGTGCGTATGTCGAAGGCACCGCTGACTATCTTCACAGACCATGCCTCACTGTCTTTGATTGCACCAGCTAAAAGAGCCTACTGGCAGACTCGCCAGGTGATGCCTACGTCTTAGCCAATTTTACTTTTCGATTAAACACTGTAAACGCCTGGCCAAACACGATGTGATCGGTTTTTCCCCTACATTTCTCCTATTCGGACGTCACACCCCCATCACTCTGGCTCTTTTTACGGGAAAGTTTCGGAAAATTCCACTACCATATTACCGACAATGCCCAGTGCATCGATGACATCCACAATTTACCTCCTCTTTTTTCTGATGTTCGTATTTGGCCGACGAAGGCTTACGACTCCAGCAAATATAGTTATGATCTTAGACGACGACCAATGTCTTTCACCCAAGGCGAGCTAGTCCATCCTAGGTCATCTAAGGTGAAAGAAATTGGTTCGTTTCAATAAACGTCAATTATGACCCTCCGTTCTTTTCATATATCTTTTTCTTTCTCTTTCTTACTACCTGGAATGTGGCTAAACTCACACTGGCATCCCTAACAACGTGCGGGCTACTACCACGTTATCTCTGTTTTTGCATTCTGTACGTTACCTGTAGCTCCACTTATCGTGGACGCTTTTTAGTACTAATGGGGAGATACCGTCTTTTGAATTTTGAAAAATTTTTTGCAAATGAGTGCGAACTAGGACCCCTAGAACCCATATCCGCGGTCAGTTTCAATTTATATATATATATATATATATATATATATATATATATATATATATATATATATATATATATATATATATATATGTATGTATGTATATATATATATATATATATATATATATATATATATATATATATATATATATATATATATATATATATATATATATATATATATATATATACGTATCACACCGATAACTCAAAAAAAAATAGGCCGATTTTGATAAAATTTGGCACGTACGTTTCTTTTATAAATGACTTGGATAAGTTTGATAGTCAAGAAAATCGGACGAGGTTTTCCGGGAAAATTTTGAGTTTTCATTCGAAAAAATTCTTATCTCAAAAAGTAATAAGCCGATTTTAATAAAATTTGGCATGTACCTTCCTTTTATAAATGGCTTTGACAAGATTGTTAGTCAAGAAAATCGGACGAGGTTTTCCGGGAAAATTTTCAGTTTTCATTCGAAAAAAATTCTTATCTCAAAAAGTAATAAGCCTATTTTAATAAAATTTGGCATGTACCTTCCTTTTGTAAATTGCTTTGATAAGTTTGTTAATCAAAAAAATCAGACGAGGTTTTCCGGAAAAATTTTGAGTTTTCATTTGAAAAAAAAAATTATCTCAAAAAATAAAAAATCTATGATAACCAAATTTGGTAGGTAGGTTTACAATATAAAAAGTAAACTATACACCAAAATTTAGATTTCTATGTTACAAGAAAAAAAAGTTATAATAAAATATTTTGTGCCAGATCATTTCTATGAAAATTCACTACCATAACGCACTTGCTGCGCCTTTAGATTTTTTTTTGTGGATACTTTTGCCTACCTATCTCATCATCAGACATCTGATATGTCGGACCACTACCTTATCTGATCGTTGGTTCCTGGAAACATGGTCCCTCATCGTACTGATTATTCCCCCTCAATGACCGTACGAGGTCCATTAGCTTGCGGGTATTTTTATTATCTATTAGTTTTGGTATACATTTTTATTAAGGTCTTGATGTAATCTTTTTTAAGTGCACAGAGAAAAGCAAAGCTTTTTTTTCACCGGAAAAAGGTGGTGTGTAACGATCGTTACTGAATAAAATATTAACTCCTTGTCATTAATAAATAGCATAATAGTTTTCTCGGCAAATTCATTTCTATCCGTTTACACGCCATGAAAATACCTTTTTTATGCATCTATACTGTCAACAGCAGCACCATGGCTGATACGTCTTTTTTCGAACTTGCTTGTACCCTCTCTCTTCTCCCCCCGTTCTATCTCGCTTTTACCTTGAGTTATTTTTAACGTGTAATAACCTTGAGTTATTTTTAAAGTTTAATAACCTTGAGTTGTGGTCAAGATTTAATTCCCTTGAGTTATTTAAAAGAAAAACTGAATTACCTCGAGTTTAATAAATGTGTTGTTCAAATTGCCTTGTTATTTTTACAATCGTGTTGAACATTATAGACAAACTCTACGTATAGTACTTTTGCTGTTTTTCTTGTTTAATTTTTAATACAGTTTTTCCTTCAGCTATTACTTTATCAGATATTTCTTTTTTTGTTTGTTTGTCTGTATAAGACGTCTCCGCATTACTGCTTGTAGTGAAACGTAACAGTGCAACTGATCCCTACATGAGTTATGGCGCTCATTTGAAGATTTTTTTTTAATTCAAAAGTCGCCATTTCCTCACAAACGATTTTTTCCCAAGAAAATTCGCTAAATATTATAGACTATTAAACCACAAACTCTATAACAGAAATGGCAAGGCATCAAAGAAATGTTACATTTAAAACGAGTTTCCTACAAATTTTTTAGTAAAATAAACGACAATGACGGTTGAAGATGAAACCTAAGAATTTGTAAAATTGACTCCTTGCGACATTTTCTCTACATAACCCGTATTCGTGACAGGCTCTATGACTAAAAGTTGCCAGTTTTGACGCTTAAAATTGCGGCTTTGGCGTTTTGAGAAGGGAAATACAAAATATAGGCTGTGAAAAAATCGAGTCACCGTAGTTTGAATTCTTTCAAATTCAGCCACTATTTGAGTGCCTATGTTTCAATTTCCTATAAACCTAGAAAGTTGAATTTTGGTGTGTATTGAGGCCTCTCCCAATGCAACACATTCACCAAATTTCATCCAAATTGCTGTGTAATTTGGAGAAAAAGTTTTTTCAAAATGAAACTCAAAATTTTCCCGAAAAACAGATTTTCCCAGCTAACAAACTCGTCCAAGCTTTTAATAAAAGGAAGATACTTGCCGAGTTTCATCAAAATCAGTTTACTACTTTTAAGTTATCAGTTTGATATATATATATATATATATATATATATATATATATATATATATATATATATATATATATATATATATATATATATATGAACCTCTCTATTAGTTAATTTTTTTCTACAAAAATTCAGTAAAGGAAAGAAGTTCATCTGATTGACAAACTTCTTTTCAACACTTTAAAAAATTAATAGCTAAATAATTGCGTTTCAGTCTTGATAACGAGAAAGCAAGCAAAAACACTTTAGTTGTCTCTTTGGAGGGTATCGATTTAAAATAAGTTATAAAAAGTTATCAACATTCCTCATAGTAGGCAAGGTTAGTTTTGTTTAAAATGCCTTGTTGTAACTTGTTGTGTGATTGTGTGGTTCTAATCGCACGACAGTAGTTGCCAGTTATTAACTGCAACATAAACATTATTTATTTAACAGAAATGCATAAAATAACAATTCTACAGATGATTGATTAAGAAGATAAAAACAATCGCCGATTGAAGTTGCTTACCTATATCCTATATCCTAGGCCGCATATATCCAATGAGTAAAATTGATAAGCAATTTCGCAAGCTTGGGCACGGAAGGCAAGTACAAAAAACCCTTTTAATGCACTACGTAATGATATCAAATTGGATGTAATGCTTGAGTTTGCGAAAAGCCCACATACTTCGAGCCGCCAAGCAGCCATAACATTGGATATTATTCAGCAGTTATGCGAATATTGAAATAAAATAAAATCTATCGCTATAAATTGATACAAAGTCAGGAAAACAACTAAACTGATTTTGATAAAATAACGTCTTTTTGTGAACAAATGGGGGAAATATGCATTATTGTCCAACTAGAATATGTTTTGTTTTTAGTGAGTGCACTTCTACACGTCCATGCAATGCGCATCGTTAAATATGTCCCCACTTTTTTTTCCCTCAGGGCTCGTCCGCGGCCTTGCCGCCCGGATAGCACCGCAACCCTTGGTTAATTGTACATACCCTTAGTCTTACTCCACCCATTCCAAGATCACTGTGCCTTGAACTAGTCTTCACAGCGATTGGTAGGGTGAAGTTTTATATTGCTCTGCCTCCGGTCTAGAGTGACCGTAGATCAGTTGTCTTTTCCGGTCCAGAGCTATACACTCACACAAGATGTGCTGGGCTGATTCCTCCCCCTCGCCGCAGAGTCTGCATGCGAGGTCCCCTTCGAACCGCCCCATTTTATGCAGGTGTTTCTTGACGGCCATGTGTCCCGTCAAGAGACCTGTTGTGTTTCTGAGCTGTCCTCTGCTAAATATGTCCCCACTGGTCTACAGAAAATCCACACTGGATGGAATAAGAACATACGCTATTACATGAAAAGCTTTAAGGTTTGGGCAGGAATAGTTGAAAACCGTGTCGTAGGTCCCTTTTCCTTGATGTCCATTTGAATGCGAAACTTGTTCAGCACTGCTTTAAAATAATATCGTGCTTTTGCCAAACTTATATCCTGATCGAGCAAACCCACAAGTTCCAGTGAATGTGATATGGTTCCAGCAAGATGGAGCACCAACACTTACTAAATAAATGCCCGGCAGTACCTCGACCCAATATATGCCAATCGGTGGATAAGAAGGCGGGGATCGTTAGAATGGGCAGCATGATCCCCGATCTTAGCTATTAGACTTCCTCTTATGGGGATATGAGATAAGTATGGTAACAAAACCTGACTCAACCAATGAAGCTTAGAATCAACAATAAAATTAAAGAAAGTATCGAAAACTTAGTATTGTCTTTGCGATAAGGAGACAAAATCGCCTGTATGATGTGGTAAGATAGATTTAATATCTAGCACACCCAGTTTATTGTAATACATGGAAATCTAAACGAACACATGTCAGTAGCTAATTGTGTAATATTCGGTGTAACGAATTTCTTGCTTTAAAGCTCACTTAGAGACAGAGTAATAGATTAAAAGTTAAAATACAAAGATTTTGTTACCCAACTGGGAAAGCCCACGTCTGTTGTGACTCTGACAGCTGTAACTAATTTTCCAGACACTGGATCGAGCCGCTCCAATTGTTTGTACTAGTGCAACATATGGTGACGTATTCTTAGAACAATAAGTCTCTACTCATAAACATCTAACAATAGGTGTCGCTCAGTTCTACATTAATCCTCCAACCCTGTATTCTCTCTGGCATTATCTTTTCGACTGAAAGAAATTTCATTAATTCGCGGAAAATATAAACCAGTGTTGAGAATAGAAAATAAATGAGAATCTGTTCTTTTTGTAGCACAGACCATTCATTCTCGTATTTCGTTTGGACACGTTCTGAGTCTGGTTCAGTTATATTTGTTACAACGGTGTTTAATTATTTAGTAAAAAATCCATCCATGTGAATAATGTTTAATGTTCTTTTGTTTTTAAATTAATTCTTATTTTAGACCACATTTCTTGTACAATGTGATTTACCTAAGATGGTCTTTTGTTTTTAAGTTTAGCAGTATTTTATACCACTTTTATTATACAAGGTATTATTGAAAAAGAAAATGACTAATCAGGAGATCCTGACTTTCTAATTGTTCCGTTTTCTCGTTCTCTTTCTCCCTATCTCTCTCTCTTTATATATATATATATATATATATATATATATATATATATATATATATATATATATATATATATATATATATATATATATATGGTCAGGGATTGTGCTCACATAGTTGTTCAGCCCTTGACTATACTGTTCAATATATCGCTGGGGTCTTCTGTATTGCCTAGCACCTGGAAGAAGGCGAAGTCAATATCTGTTCCAAAGGGAGGTGATTCTACGTTGATTGAGAACCATAGACAAATTGCTATAATGGACAACTTTGCGAAAGTGTTCGAGATTGTCCTGCATGAGATAATTTCGTTTGCGGTAAAAAATGTGATTAGTAGCGCTCAGCATGGCTTCGTGAGGGGCCGCTCCGCGACCACTAACTTAATCAGCATAACTGAATATATATCTGCTGCCATGGACAAGGGGTCGCAGACGGATGTTATCTACCTGGACCTCTCCAGGGCCTTTGATAGATTAAATCACGATATTCTTTTGAGGAAACTGGATAACATGGATTTCTCACCGAGCTTGCTGAAGTTTATGGAATCATATCTTCGTGATCGAGTTAGTGTTGTCCACTATCATGGGTGTCAATCCGTGGAGGTCTTGGCTGAATCAGGTGTTCCTCAGGGATCTGTTCTGGGACCCTTGCTGTTCAATCTGTTTATCAACGATATCTCGGATGTTATCGAATTACCCCATCTTCTGTATGCGGATGATGTAAAAATCTTCTCATCCGTTGCTGGTCTCTGCGATTGTTCAGTGCTTGAGAGATGTTTGCGTAGAGTTCAACACTGGTGCTCCATTAACAACCTCCCACTGAATATTAAAAAATGTGTTGTAAAATCTTATACGCTCAACCGCCGTGTAATCGAGTTTCCATACTCCATGGATGGACAGCCTCTTCTAAGACCTGCAACCTTTAAAGACTTGGGTGTCGTCTTTGACTCGAAACTCTCATTCGTGGAGAACTGTGAACATGCTATTGCTAGGGCATCGAAGACACTCGGATTTCTTATTCGCAATTCCAGTTCGTTTCATAATGCGGACACCTTGAGGCTCCTGTTCTGTGCCTATGTGCGGCCGCATCTGGAATATGCCTGTGTGGTCTGGTCTCCACTGTATGACGTCCATATAGGGGCTCTTGAGGGTGTCCAACGGAGATTTGTTAAGTTCCTTGCATACAGAGCGGATCGGGTGTATCCCGCTACCGGTACACCACAGGCCGATTTACTGTCGAGGTTCTCATTGGAATCTCTGCAGGCTAGGCGTGTTTACTCTGCTCTCTCCCTGATACATAATTTACTTCACAGTAGGATTGTCTGTCCTGAACTGTTGCGCAGTCTGCTTTTTCACACCCCTAGAGTCAACTCCAGAAGACACGACTTCTTTTATCTACCGCCACCTAGGACCAATGTTAGGCTTAACTCACCGATTTACAGATCGTGCTCCATTTATAACAGCGTGCATCAGTCAATAGACATTTTGTGTTGTGGTAAGTCTGAGATGAGACACGTTGCATCGCTGCTTGGTAATTAGTAGAACTTTACTATGTTAATTTTCATAGTGCATGATATGTATTGTATTCATAATCTTAATTTGGGATAACTCCCGTTGAGTATTTGTAGTAAATAATAGTAGATAGAAGGTAATTAGTAGAACTTTACTATGTTAATTTTTATAGTTACATATGTATTGTATTCATACTCTTAATTTGGGATAATTCCCGTTGAGTATTTGTAGTAAATAATAGTAGATAGAAGGTAATTAGTAGAACTTTACTATGTTAATTTTTATAGTGTATGATATGTATTGTATTCATACTCTTAATTTGGGATAATTCCCGTTGAGTATTTGTAGTAAATAAATAAATAAATAAATAAATATATATATATATATATATATATATATATATATATATATATATATATATATATATATATATATATATATATATATATATATATAATTTTATTGATTACCTATAACCCTTTTTTAAACAAATCAATATCTAAAATAGAGAACTATTCATTTAGATGTTAACACTCCAGATACCAGATTCTAACTAAACTATATGAGAGTAATTATTGTACATTAAAAGAGAGAATGAAATGTAACGCTTTATGCAAGGTTAGTGGAAAGTCCACGACAATAACAACCATGTCGTGGGCAACGCCGAATAGCGCAGTTTTATATAAACGTAATATTACAGTTGATCATATAACTCTCCCATCTTTAAAATGAAGCTTCTCTTGCAAGCTGCATTGTTGACCTGCTGGGCACAGGTTGAATTCCTGGTTTACCAGCTGACACTTGTTTATACACTAAGTGAGATATAACACACGAAGCACGTGTTACCACCTCGTTGCGGAACTAAGTAGCATGTTGTTACGGCAGCTCCAAATAACACAAAGTGTTAAAAAATACGGACTGTACACAACCAACTAACAATTTAGTAAATTGTCAGCCCTGGCCCATTCCTATCCTAATATAGGGACAAAGTATGTATGGCTAGATGCATTCTCACTACAATTAGTACCGTTGACCGGTTTCGCTGTAATTAGAGCTCGTCAGTACGGCATACTAATTGCAGCGAAAATACACCTATAAAGTAATACGGCTATTGTAGCCAACCTTCCAACACTAAGTGAGATATAAAACAAGAGCCTAGTCCTGACACAGTAAAGAGATTATTGCAGAATTGTTCAAGTTACGGGAGTTTTATCCCCAAAAGGAGAAACCAAGGGAAGTTTTGAGAATGAGGTAAACTCAGTCAATGTCATGTTTCGCTGCTGAGCCAAATTCATGTCTTCTTCTATCACTTAATCCATAGTTTACAGCCCAGTGATAACTCCCAACATGTTGAGTTCTGTGAATGGTTCCTTTTAAAAGCAGAGTAAGATGAAGCTTTTTACGAAAAAATATATGGTGTGATGAGGCAAAGTTCTGTCAAAATCAATTTTTCAATCGTCATAATAGCCACTTTTGGCCGGGATCGCGATAGGAGAAGACATGAATTTGGCTTAGCAGCGAAATATAATATTGAGTTCGTTTATCTTATTCCCAACACATGCCTTCGGTTTCACCTTTTGGGAATAAGACTCCCGTAACTTGAACAATTCTTTAATAATCTCTTTACTGTGCCCGGACTAGGTTTCGGTTTATCTGGATACTTTTCGGAGAAAACACGACATGTGCGACCAGTTATTCGATGACATTCACCATAAATAATTAAGAGCTCCATAAGATTATAGTTTGCATACCCTAAATTGGCCATTTTTATCACTACTAAGGGCCTATTTTGTTATTTCGATAACAAACTTCACCGTGTGCACTTCTAGTATGCAAACGTCACTTGGTTGACAAATCAAATTCCAAAGGCTACTATTGTTACAAGTTTGCAACCCTGATTTGAATAAATATGTATTTATCTCCAAAACAGTTAGATTTAGGTATAGGAAATGCTAATGTAAATAGAAAGAGATTCAAAATGTCAATTAACTTAGTTAATAAAATACAGGGTGTTCCATTTAAAAAACGCAAGTTTTGATCAGTTGAATTTTGCCAAGTCAATTTACATTATCCTGTATGTTATAACGCAAAACTGTAATACGTGTGGTGAAGGTACACATACTGGTGTGTCGTGTTCAAAATATGAATCTTATAGCGTACTTTTCCTTCAAGTTAGGTATTAAGGTATAAAATGCAAATATGATTCTGCAAAGATTTTCGAAAAAAACGAAATATTTTGAAAATGGTTAATTTTAGACACATAGTATGATAGTAAAAATCAACTTTAAATTACGAGTAGAATTCAAAATTACATTTAAAAGTTGATTATTGCATTTAAAACGAAGTTGATGGACACTGCCGGTAGAACCGGAGGTGTCATGTGAGCAAAAATATTTTAGTTTAATTGGACTTGGCCGAAAACCTAGGAATCTAAATCTCCGAATTAAAATCGGTTCGGTTATGGGGGAACTTCTAACAGAAACGCTTGGCCCCTCACCCTGTATATACCAAATTAGATGTAAGTTTTTTTAAAAATATATATATTTCCTATTAAAAATATTTTTATGAAAATTCACTACCATAACGCCCTCGCTGCGTCCAGACCTTTTTTATGTCGATTCGAATTTTATAACGCCACCCTATTTAAAAATCCAAAGTTACCATTGCATTGTAAATTTCTAGTTTATGCTTCCGTTTATGTGCTTATACAGGCTGGTCACTTTTATCTTGCAGTTATTGCTATCTTCTAAATCTTTAAAGATACAGAGTCGGTTAAATTATGAAAATGTGGTAAAATTTCATACTCGTACTGAGAAAAAAAAATGCGTTTGATATTTAAGTATCCACATGATAACTTAAAAACTTATTAACCGATTTTGATGCAACTCGGCAAGAATCTTTATTTTGATAATGGATTGAATGAGTTCGTTAACTAGCCCTATCGGACCAGTTTTTCTAAAAAAAATTAATTTTTCCCAAAAAAAATTGTATCTCATTCGCTACCATAACGCACTTGCCGCGTCTAGAAATTTTTATTATT
The DNA here is from genome assembly GCA_964006375.1 of Tillus elongatus. Classification (NCBI taxonomy): domain Eukaryota; kingdom Metazoa; phylum Arthropoda; class Insecta; order Coleoptera; family Cleridae; genus Tillus; species Tillus elongatus. The sequence goes on along the minus strand of OZ023262.1, from coordinate 208,021,390 downwards.
TGAGCAAATGCTATGATATTTGATGGTGTTACATAAGTTTCCACGAATTACCTACAGCCTGTTTAAAAAATTTTCTAGGCCTACTACATCATTAGGTTTTCATAGCCAACTTTGGGTTCCCTCATGGTAGCCGTATTGGATTTTTATATGGTTGAATAGAGAAAAAAAAAATTATTGAAATCATGTGACACATTGCGTTATATAATTGTAATAACTACCTTTAAAAACTTTTTTTTTAAATCGGGTAGCCATGGAATAAATTATTTCTGGTATACTTGGATTGGCGATGAAACATGCGTGCAATTGTTTCAGTTTTGATGTGAAAAATTTATACAATTGACACTTGAATTTCATGGCAACTTGATTCTCATTAAAAATATATATGTAGATAACGCAGTGTGTCACATCATTAAAATGGTAACTTTGCTATATTCAACCCTATAAAAGTCCATAATAGCTGCCAAAAGAAAATAGAATGTTGGCTATGAAGACTTAATAATCTAGTAGGCCTAGAAAATTCTTGAAACGGGCTGTAGATAACTCTCGACGACTTACATGAAACTAAGAAATATCGCATCATTCGCCTAAATAATAAAAGTGGTATAAAAAAATTATCAAACGCAATTTTTCAGTTTTCCCAGCAGGAGCATGAAATTGCAAAAAAACACATTTCAGTTTTTTTTCAGGATAATTCAGTAACGACTCGATTTTTTCAGAATTTCATTTCAAATTCTTAATGAGCATGAAATTGTCAAACATTTTCGTAATTTAATCGATTCCGTATTTTTAAATAAATACCCCATTCGATTAATGCAATTTTTCAGTATATTTTCGATTGTTTGGGCCTCTATTTCGTCAATGGCAACTTCGATTTCATGTTTCTAGTCATCAATCGTCTCTGGATGGTTAGCACAACAATTGTTCTTAACGGCTCCCCACAAAAAAGGTCGAACAGATTCAAATCGCAGCTTCGAGGTGGCCAATTGACATCAGCATTTCGGCTGATTATGCGATTTTCGAAAGCAGTGCGCAAAAGACAAATTGTTACGTTGGCTCTGTGGCACGTTGCGCCATCCTATTGAAACCAAATTTAGTCTATGTCATACACTTCAATTTTTGGAAACAAAAAATCTCTTAGCATAGCGCGGTAGCGATCGCCATTCACCGTAACGGCGTGTCCTTGCTCATCTTCGAAGAAAAATGGCCCAATAATGCCGCCAGACTAAAATCCGCACCAGACAATCAATCGTTGTGGATTCATTGGTTTGTCCACGATGACATGTTGATTTTTTGAGCCCCAGATACGACAATTTTGCTTATCGACGTATCCTCCGAGGTAGAAATGGCTTCATCTGAAAAGATTATTCTTCGGTAAAAACGCTCATCTTCGATCAAGCGGTCTTCGGCCCATTGAGCAAACCGAAAACGCATTGGATGGTCATGCGGCGTCAGCTCTTGCACTAACTAAACTTTGTACGCATTCATACCGAGATCTTTATGCAACATTCTTCTTAAAGAAGTGCGTGAAATGTTCAATTATTGATAACGATGACGAGTTGATGTTGATGGTTGTTCACGCACACTCTAAGCAACAGCAGCGATGTTTTCGGTTGAGCGCACTGGACGAGTACGTACGGGTTGTTTTATCCAACAACGATCCAGTTTAATGAACTCGCTTCACAAATTGATCCACAAACTGCGTTTTTGGCGCATATTTTTTGTAAAATTTTTTTCGTTAATTTTTTACAGTTTGAGTAGAAGATACCACTTTGGAATTAAGTTTTAAATATTTTTCAACTTCGTTCAAGCGAAAAGCGACCCATTTCATAAATGTCAAACATAAAACTAATTTTCTGTCACATCGGAAATGTCTTCAAACCTTCCAACCTCAAAATAACCTATAATTCCAATTCCAAACGTTAGATGGCACACTCGTTATAAAGGTAGATACTACTAACCAAAACTGAGTATTCTTTTACGATTTGAATTTAGTATCTTAGCATTTTCTTTTTTTCCCTACCATGCCGCACTTGCTTGGCAAAACCTTCTTAAATGAACTAGATGTGCTTTACCATATTATGCATAATTTATTACAATAAGCGCACCAAGAGCGTGTATACAATTAAAACATTTTAGTCTAATATTCTAGTTGAAGCTGTACCAGTCACATGGTAATTGGCACAACAAGCAATATTAAAATGTATTATAGCAAATACAATAGGTATTGTGGTTGTTATACAGATGAATATAATGTGAAAACCTTTGTTAAAGCGACAGCAACATGCACAGTGATAGCCAAAATGTAATGCTTGATAACAAAGAGCAAATAACTACAATTAATTAAGTAAAATGTTAGTTTACAATAATTAAAAAAAAAAATTTCTGTTGAATGTGATTCAACTTTTCCGATTCAAACATACTATTTTAGAGACGAGCAATTACATCGCTTAACAGATTTGGCATTTCACTAAGGGAAGATTGCAACCTGTGATGGGCACTGACAAGCACAACTCGAGAACCCAGATCACCACAAAACATTTTGAAAAACTTTCGTTTCACTAACCAAGTTAACATCATCAAAGGATGAATGATTCTAACTATCCTATATCCACAACTCTATTTATATTCTTCGGCAGGTAGTCGGTCACTAACGATTTAGGTTCAACGACATCAAAATTAACATATTTAGTTTGGCGGAAATATCTGCATTCTTTTATTATCTGTCGGACGTTCTTCTGCCGGTATTTATTTTATAGGGTAATTTATCAGGAGACTGCCCATAGGCGGCGGAGAAAGAAAATATATATATATATATATATATATATATATATATATATATATATATATATATATATATATATATATATATATATATATATATATATATATATTACACAAAAGTACACAAAAATGTTGGAAATGTTGCTAGTCAAAAATGGCTGGATATAGAAATGCAATACCTTGTACTCAAAACGTAGCATGTTAGGAATACAGGCATATTTGGATGAAACTCTATCTCAGGGCTGCAACTGAATTCATCTGTTGCATTTATCCCTCACCTTCTGACAACAAGTTTGTCCAGCTCTTCGACTACCTTTCTGAAAAAACCGACCATCTGATTTCTGAATATCCTTCCTCCGAGGTCACTATTCTTGCTGACTTCAATATCCATAATAAGGAATGGCTAGGATCTTCAAAAACCGATCCACAAGGGAGAGGAGCGAAGGCCTTCGCAGTCAGCAACTCTTTAGCCAACATGGTTCAGCAACCCACTTACTTTCGCCGCATCCCAACACACAATCAAATCCCTTCGATTTCCTTCTTACTACAAAAACTGAATGCTATAAGACATCAGTCATCGCCCCGCTTGGTTGCTCAGACAACGGCATGATCACTGCTTCCTGCGCAATGCAACCCGAGGTCACACAGTCATCACACCCACGTATTGTTTGGCACTACAACTCCAAAAATTGGGACAAAATGCGAAATTACTAGTTACGTTCAAGATCATCCCGGCCCTCCTTGCATAAAGGTAGGGGTTCGGCAAAATTTCCAGGATAATAAACTAAAACTGCTCCCTGGTGTCGGTGATTGGCTACAGCCACGAAAATAGGCGTACGTTAAACAAACAAAACACCCACTAAAAATTTATTGCCTGGAAGAGACGGTTTTCATTGAATGTTTGTTTAACTAAATCAAATAATGTTTAATTTGTTACAATTAGATGACAAAATTTGTGATTTTTACACTAAGATCTTTTAAAGCAAACGTAGTTTGTAAAGTAGAAATGTAGCGTGAAATTCGTTTCACAAGGTATACATCTTCAGCATATTAATCAAGCATTTGGAAAATAATTCTTTTGGCAGTTTTGATATTATCTTACTATAAAATAGTCTATATTTTTTAAAGGGGTGGTCGGTACGTGATGTGAGATACAATGATTCCTTAACGAAGATTCTGAAACAAATAATTTTTGTAGAACAGATTTATCTATGGGGGAACAAATTATTGCCTGACATGTACCTATTGGATAATTTATTAAAAGTATGTTTAAATTAATACGTCATTTCAGCTGAATAAAATATTAGTGCAAAGTTACCCTGTTTTATCAGTTTCAAAAGTCCAAACGTAGCAACTTGTCATTAAAAATAATTGCGTTCTGCAAAAAGTTGCCAGCTAAACAGTCAATAAGTGTTAAAAAAAAGTCTGTATTCATACAGTGCGCTACGAAAGCGAAGTCTAATAGAATACTCCAAATCATATAACTCAACATTGTATTAAGCTATAATCTTTAATTTTGCTACAAAGTATAGCTTCTATAAAAGAAGCATGTGTACCTAATTCTCAAAAAATAACAAAATGAACTTCGCAGTGAAAAATTTATTTTTCATTGAACCAAAAAGATATTATGATTGTCTCAATGCCAGCAACAATACCACACACACACACACACACACCGGTATTATGATACTTATTATGATTAAACGGAAGTAAGCTGTATATAGTTCATTGTTTTGTGGTTAGATATTTCGTGGCGCTTCGTCATGAAACAACATTGACACAGCAGCGCTCTCTGGTGACAAATAAGGTAGGTAAAATAAGGTAGCACTAGAAAAATATTGAGTTGTGCAATGATAAAAACCTTTTTTTGACAAAATTTTAAAAAGTGCTGCAAATTGAATCAAAGCTTCCACAGAACTGTGATAACTTACTCTCCCCAGAAAGGCATTCTCGTGAAAAGAATTTAGGGTCCATGACTTGAACACAAAGAAAATATTCGAATTCCTGCACCTATAAACTTCTGAAACATTATATTACTCGAGTTTTAACGAAAAAATATCAATTTTTACAAAATCAACCCTACATCCTAAAGCGATGTTACCTAAAAACAATTTGGAGTGCTTCTTTGTCAGGTTCTACCTGTATACCAAATTTTAAGATGATATCTCAATTCAATCAAAAGTTATTGCGCCTACTAACAGACAGACGAACAGGCCGACAGACGGACCGACCGACCGACCGACCGACATACCGACAAGCAAGAAAATGTTTATTCCAAAATCATATTTCCTATATGTTATGATCCTTTTTACGCCGTTTTAGCGAAAAAAGAACTTTCGAAATTTTGGTCACCGATATTTCACCCCACACATTCAACCCATATTTAATATTGACACAGAATAGCAGATACTTGATGAAATTGAAAGTTTTCTGATAAACAAACTCTAGAACGTTATACTACTTACATTTTGCTGAAAAAATGTTACCCCTGCGGCGATTTTACCCAAAAACAATCCGAATCGTTCGTTTGCCGGGTGCTAACAGGACACCAAATTTCACGACAATATCTCAAGTCTTTCCAAAGTTATCATGGCTATAGACAGACAAATAGACAGACCAACAGACAAAAAAAAATAGTTTAACAAATCATGTTTTCTGTATGTTTTGACACCTTTTGCGGCGTTTAAACAAACAAAAAAAATAATGAAATTTTTGTTGCCGATGCGATATTTCCACACGTTTTGACGATGTGGAAGTAATAGTCTAGGGATTATGGTAAGAATTGTATCTGTGATTTCCAGGAACTATATATATATATATATATATATATATATATATATATATATATATATATATATATATATATATATATATATATATACGCACATATTAATGTAAATTATGATACCGTATTTGTTATCATAACGGACTTGCTGAGTAGGTATTCTTTCATAGTACGTATTTAATATCTTATTCGTTACCGTAACACACTTACTGCGTGAGTATTCCTTTTAGTGAGTTTTCTTTAAAAAAAAACAATGTGGAGATCTCGACTTTTGAATTTTGAAAAAAATTCTACAAATGAGCGTTGAGTAGGCCCCCTCTCGAACACATATCCGGGGTGAGTTTGTATATATATATATATATATATATATATATATATATATATATATATATATATATATATATATATATATATATGTGTAACTCAAAAAATAATGTCCCGATTTTGATTACATTTGGCGAATACCTTCCTTTTGTAAGTGGCTTGGACAAGTTCGTTAGCCAGGAAAATCGGCTCAGGCATTCCCGGAAAATTTTGTATTTTCTTTCTAAAAAATTATATCTCCGTAAATAATAGAGTTAAGCCATTCAAATTTTGTCCGCGGGTCTACGTCACTATATTTAAATTATGCACCAAAATTTAGCTTTGTAAGTTAAAAGCAAGTTGAATGTCTGCACGTTCCGCCCTTCGGAGGGGGCGTAAAGCCGTCGGTCCCGTGTCCATGCGATGTTGGGCACGTTAAAGATCCCTACCCTGCTTACAGAAAGACAGGGGTTCGGCAAAATTTCCAGGATAGTGAGGTGAAACTGCTCCCTGGCGTCGGTGATTGGCCATAGTCGCGGAAATAGGCCGACGTTAAAGAAAAAAAAAAAAAGTTAAAAGACAAAAACGTTAGGGTCATTTAAAGAAGAATAAACTGTGTTTTTTCTCAAAACGTCAGTCGCGATTTAAAACGTCAAAATTGGCAACATTTAGGCAAAGAACTTGAAACTAATACGGGCTGTGGAAAGAACATGTCTTAAGAAGAACGTTTTAAAAACTCTGAAGTCTTAGCTTCATCTGTCAGTGTCCTTCATTTTACTAAAATGCTTCCAGACAATTCATTTAAAATATACCCTTTCTCTGGCGCTTTGATAGTAATCTTAGCTATAGAGTTTATCGTTTAATGGTATATAATTTTAGGCGAATTTTCGTAAAAAACCAATAAAGCTCAATATATCCGTCATTGTACAAGATAGGAAAAAAATGTATACATTAATTATAGGCAGTCTTGAGCTACATCTTAAAAAAATATTTCTACACAGTGTGGCCCATAAGTCGTTGGGGATACAAATTGTCTTTTAGTGAATTTTCTTAAAAAAAATTCACTAATGAGGAGATCCCGACTTTCGAATTTTGAAAAAATTTCTTCAAATGAGCGCTAATTAGGACCCCTGGAACCCAAATCCGAGGTCGGTTTCAGACTTTAGATATATATATATATATATATATATATATATATATATATATATATATATATATATATATTTATGTGTCACACCTATAACTAAAAAAATAATGGACTGATTTTGATAAAACTTGGTGAGTACCTTCCTTTCACAAGTGGCTTGGATAAGTTTGTTAGCCAGGAAAATCCGCCGAGGTTTTCCCGGAAAATTTTGTGTTTTCTTTCAAAATAAATCGAAAACATTTTATTTCTCCGGAATTAACAAAGTAAGGGCAACCAAATTTCACACGCGGGTTTATATCATTATGGGTAAAATACTTACGAAAATTTAGCTCTGTAGGTTAAAGGACAAAAAAGTGACAGGCATTTAAAAAACAATAAATTTGGGTTTGCCTCAAAACGTCAAAATCGCGTCTTTAAACGTCAAAATTGGTGAGTACCTTCCTTTTGCAAGTGGCTTGAATAAGTTCGTTAGCCAGGAAAATCCGACGAGGTTTTCCCGGAAAATTTTATGTTTTCTTTCGAAAAAAAATTATATCTCCAAAATTAACAAGGTAAGGGCAACCAAATTGCATACGCGGGTTTACATCATTATAGGCAAGTTACCTACCAAAACTTAACTCCGTAGGTTAAAGGACAAAAAAGTTACAGGCATTCAGAGAAAAATACATTTGGCTTTTCCTCAAAACGTCAAAACCTTGATTTTAAACGTCAAAATTGGTAATATTTAGGCAATGAACCTGACACTAATATGAGCTATGGAAGGAAAATGTCTCAAGAATAATGTTTTACAAAGCCCGAAGTCTTAGTTTCAATCGTCATTGTCCTTCATTTTACTAAAATATTCCCAGAAAATTCATTTCAAATAGACCCTTTCTCTGATGTTTTGCCTGTCGGTTTAGTTAAGTTCATGCTTTCGCTGTAGGTTTAGTGAAGTTTATGGTTTAACGGTCTATAATTTTTAGCTCATTTTCGTAGAACAAATTCGTTACTGCATTTTAGCATATTTTATCGAAATATGATGCATGTTTGTAAGAAAAAATCTGGACACAGTAAGTGCGTTTTGGTAGCAAATTTTCATTAAATCCTCCAAATTTCAATAACTCATTTGCTATTAACGTAAGTTTTGTTGGTTATGAAACCAACATTTAACTGTATTTTCGGAAAATTTTTGTATGAACGCAGCAAGGGCGTTTTGGTTGCGAATTTTCATTAAATGTTTCAAATTTCAATAACTCAATTTGCTATTAACCTAAGGTTCATTGGCTAGAAGACCAGTTTTCTCAGAAATATTTAAAGTTTATTTTCCGAAAAGTTTTGTACATTTTCAAATAATTATTTTGATAAAATATGATACACTGTTTCTACTATATAGGTTATACCGGTAACCAAATTGATGCCTGCTCGCATTAGAGCGATATATTTGTAATTAAAAACATTTTTATGAAAATTCACTTCCATAACGAACTTGCTGCGTCCAGAGTTTTTTTTTAATATAACACGCCTTATATTATTGCATTTTTGCATTTTCCACCGAAATATAATGCATGTTTGTAAGAAAAGAAAGTTGGGACGCAGTAAGTGCGTTATGGTAGTGAATTTTCATTAAATGCTTAAAATTTGAAGAGCTAAATTTGCTATTAACCTATAAGGTCGACAAATAAATTAGTTTTTTCGGGAACATTTTAAGTGTACTTTCGGAAATTTTGGTACATTTTCAAACAATAAAGTTATTTTGATGAAACATGACACATTGTTTTTACTATATATGTTATACTGGTAACCAAATTTGATGCCTGCTTTCTTAAAAAAGAACACATATCTGCTATTAAAAAACATTTTAATGAAAATTCACTACATTAATTATAGGCAGTCTTGAGCTACATCTTAAAAAATATTTCTACACAGTGTGGCCCATAAGTCGTTGGGGATACAAATTTTCTTTTTTTAAATATAACACGCCTTATATTATTGCATTTTTGCATTTTCCACCGAAATATAATGCATGTTTGTAAGAAAAGAAAGTTGGGACGCAGTAAGTGCGTCATCGTAGTGACTTTTCATTAAATGCTTAAAATTTGGATAGCTAAATTTGCTATTAACCTATAAGGTTGACAAAGAAATTAGGTTTTTCGGGTACATTTTAAGTGTACTTTCGGAAATTTTTGTACATTTTCAAACAATAAAGTTATTTTGATGAAACATGGCACATTGTTTCTATTATATAGGTTATACTGGTAACCAAATTTGATGCCTGCTTTCTTAAAAAAGAACAATATCTGCTATTGAAAAACATTTTAATGAAAATTGACTACCATAACGCACTTGCTGCGTCCAGACTTTTATTATAATATGTCTTTATATTTTATCCGTTATCGCAACACACTTGCTGCGTCAGAGTTTCTTTTATAACAAATACTGATATAATCGTCACCGTAACACGCTTGCTGCGTCAGCATTTCTTTTAGTGAATTTATGTAGAAAAATTGATTAATGGGAGATCCTGACTTTTGAATTTAGAAAATTTTTTTTGCAAATGGTCGCGAACTAGGACCCCTAGAACCCATATCCGGGATCAGTTGCGTCCAGACTTTTATAATATACAGGCTGTTTCAAAAAACATGCACCATCGCTCGTGGGGCAATTCCTTACTAAAAAATAAGAAAAAAAGTTCCTGTGCACATGGGCCCGGAAACGCATAGTTTCCAATATACAGGGAGTGGAATTTTAATTTTTTTATAAATAATTTCAAAACCACAGGATTGATTTTAATGAAACTTGGAACTTGAAAGTGTATTATGAAAGTGCATATTTTTAAGTGAAAATCTACTTACAACTGCGTCAGTGGCGTGCGTACGGGGTAACTGTAAAAATTCATTTGGGGAAAAAATATGTGCGCCACTGTCTTTTTCTAATTTTGATACATCAGTTATAAAGCTTATTTCATAAGCCACAAAAGCTGCCTCTTGGTATTTTTTCGTTCAGGGTATCCCCTAGGAGATATGATTAATTTTATAAAAAGGGGCAAAGTACCGATTCGTTGGAGTAATGAAAACAGTAATCGTAAAGTGCCATGAAACTATAATTTTTGACAGTTCTCTAAATTCTACATTTTTGAAGTGCTTTGTAGGCGTCAAAAGAGTTTTCGTGCTATTCTTTAAATTTTGATACGGTGCAGTATTTTCGTTTTTAGTTATTTGTTGATACTGAGCTGCTCATTAATATTATTTCCTCCTCTTAAGATGGTTTGCATTAAGTACACTTCAGCGGATTTGACTGATATGTTGTTAATTTATGGACAAACAAATCAAAATGCTAGACAAGCTGTGCGAGTTTATCAGGAAACTTATCCGAAAAGAAGAATTCCTGACAAAAATATTTTCCCACGTATTGTAAGACATTTGAGAGAAACTGGTTCTTTAAAACCTTTAAAAGCTGACTCTGGACGCAGAAGATACCGCCGAACTGTACGAGTTGAAGAGGCAATATTAAATAGAGTTGAACGTGATCCTAGTACAAGTACGAGAATTATTGCCACCGAACTGGGTAATATTTCGGCATCATCAGTTCACAGAACTCTGAAGGATCAAAGTTTATATCCCTATCATTTTACACGTGTCCAGGAACTTCTACCTAGAGACTTTCAACCAGGGGTAATGTTTTGTCAGTGGTTCTTAAACAAACTAAGGCACGACCAACATTTTTCTAAACGTGTACTATTCACTGATGAGGCGTCATTTACGCGAAAAGGTATCGTAAATTTTCACAATTTACATACATGGGCCGATGAAAACCCACACTCTCTAAGAGTTGCAAATTCGCAGTATCAATTTTCCATCAATATTTGGGCTGCTATTATTGAAAATCACATAATTGGTCCTGTTGTTCTACCGAATCGTCTTGACCATGAATCATATTTAAACGTTTTACAAAATGATTTGCCGTTGTTACTACCGCTTTTTATGAGAAATGGTACAATGTGGTTCCAGCATGATGGTGCGCCCGCACATTTTGCAGCAGTTGTAAGAACATATTTAGCCAACACATACGGTCACCGATGGATTGGTCGTGGAGGTCCGGTGTCATGGCCACCTCGATCTCCGGACCTGAATCCTCTCGATTTTTATTTGTGGGGTCGATTAAAAGAAATAGTGTATAAAACACGAGTAAATACACGAGAAGAATTGTTGGGAAGAATAGAATATGCATTTGACAGCATTAGAGAAGATCAAAATATTTGCAGAAGAGTAAGAAGATCTTTGCGCAGAAGGTCAAACAATTGTAACGACGCTAATGGTGGTCACTTTCAACATTTTCTTTAGCTTTGTTATTAAAGTCAATTGAGTAATGTACAAAAAACAAGAGTTTGGAAAAATCATGGTGTCTTTACGATTACTATTTTCATTTTTTATTTTTATTTTTTATTTATCATTTTTTATCAATGTTTGTAATATTCATTTCAATGTTTATCACCAATAAGTTTTACGTAGGTTAGTTATTTGCACGTTTATTGCTGTAATGTTTACTGTATGTTTTGTTCTTATGGTTGCAGTAAACATATATTATTATTATTATTATTATTATTACGCCGACTAATCGGTACTTTGCCCCTTTTTATAAAATTAATCATATCTCCTAGGGGATACCCTGAACGAAAAAATACCAAGAGGTAGCTTTTGTGGCTTATGTAATAAGCTTCATAACTGATGTATCAAAATTGGAAAAAGACAGTGGCGCACATATTTTTCCCCCAAATGAATTTTTACAGTTACCCCGTACGCCCGCCACTGACGCAGTTGTAAGCAGATTTTCACTTGAAAATATGCACTTTCATAATACACTTTTAAGTTCCAAGTTTCATTAAAATCAATCCAGTGGTTTTGAAATTATTTATAAAAAATTAAAAAAAATATTAAAATTCAACTACCTGTATATTGGAAACTATGCGTTTTCGGGCCCATGTGCACAGGAACTTTTTTCTTTTTTTTTAGTAAGGAATTGCCCCACGAGCGATGGTGCATGTTTTTTGAAACAGCCTGTATATATGTATAACTCAAAAAATAATGTGCCGATTTTGATTACATTTGGCGAATACCTTCAGGAAAATCAGCTCAGGCATTCCCGGAAAATTTTGTATTTTCTTTCGAAAAAAATTATATCTCCGTAAATAATAAAGTTAGGCCATCCAAATTTTGTCCGCGGGTCTATGTCACTATATTTAAATTACGCACCAAAATCTGGCTTTGTAAGTTAAAAGACAAAAACGTTAGGGTCATTTAAAGAAAAATAAATTGTGGTTTTTCTCAAAACGTCAGTCGCGATTTAAAACGTCAAAATTGGCAACATTTAGGCAAAGAACTTGAAACTAATACGGGCTATGGAAAGAACATGTCTCAAGAAGAACGTTTTAAAAACTCTGAAGTCTTAGCTTCATCTGTCAGTGTCCTTCATTTTACTAAAATGTTTCCAGACAATTCATTTAAAATAGACCCTTTCTCTGGTGCTTTGATAGTAATCTAAGCTATAGAGTTTATCGTTTAATGGTATATAATTTTAGTCGAATTTTCGTAAAAAACCAATAAAACTCAATATATCCGTTATTATACAAGATAGGAAAAAATGTATACATTAATTATAGGCAGTCTTGAGCTACATCTTAAAAAAATATTTCTACACAGTGTGGCCCATAAGTCGTTGGGGATACAAATTTTCTTTTTTTAAATATAACACGCCTTATATTATTGCATTTTTGCATTTTCCACCGAAATATAATGCATGTTTGTAAGAAAAGAAAGTTGGGACGCAGTAAGTGCGTTATGGTAGTGAATTTTCATTAAATGCTTAAAATTTGAATAAATTTGCTATTAACCTATAAGGTTGACAAAGAAATTAGTTTTTTCGGGAACATTTTAAGTGTACTTTCGGAAATTTTTGTACATTTTCAAACAATAAAGTTATTTTGATGAAACATGGCACATTGTTTCTATTATATAGGTTATACTGGTAACCAAATTTGATGCCTGCTTTCTTAAAAAAGAACACATATCTGCTATTAAAAAACATTTTAATCAAAATTCACTACCATAACGCACTTGCTGCGTCCAGACTTTTATTATAATATGTCTTTATATTTTATTCGTTATCGCAACACACTTGCTGCGTCAGAGTTTCTTTTATAACAAATACTGATATATTCGTCACCGTAACACGCTTGCTGCGTCAGCATTTCTTTTAGTGAATTTATGTAGAAAAATTGATTAATGGGAGATCCTGACTTTTGAATTTTGAAAAATTTTTTTGCAAATGAGCGCGAACTAGGACCCCCAGAACCCATATCCGGGATCAGTTGCGTCCAGACTTTTATAATATACAGGCTGTTTCAAAAAACATGCACCATCGCTCGTGGGGCAATTCCTTACTGAAAGATAAGAAAAAAAGTTCCTGTCACATGGGCCCGGAAACGCATAGTTTCCAATATACAGGGAGTTAAATTTTAATTTTTTATAAATAATTTCAAAACCACTGGATTGATTTTAATGAAACTTGGAACTTGAAAGTGTATTATGAAAGTGCATATTTTCAAGTGAAAATCTACTTACAACTGCGTCAGTGGCGTGCGTACAGGGCAACTGTAAAAATTCATTTGGGGAAAAATATGTGTGCCACTGTCTTTTTCCAATTTTGATACATCAGTTGTGAAGCTTATTGCATAAGCCACAAAAGCTGCCTCTTGTTATTTTTTCGTTCAGGGTATCCCCTAGGAGATATGATTAATTTTATAAAAAGGGGCAAAGTACCGATTCGTTGGAGTAATGAAAACAGTAATCGTAAAGTGCCATGAAACTATAATTTTTGACAGTTCTCTAAATTCTACAATTTTGAAGTGCTTTGTAGGCGTCAAAAGAGTTTTCGTGCTATTCTTTAAATTTTGATACGGTGCAGTATTTTCGTTTTTAGTTATTTGTTGATACTGAGCTGCTCATTAATATTATTTCCTCCTCTCAAGATGGTTTGCATTAAGTACACTTCAGCGGATTTGACTGATATGTTGTTAATTTATGGACAAACAAATCAAAATGCTAGACAAGCTGTGCGAGTTTATCAGGAAACTTATCCGAAAAGAAGAATTCCTGACAAAAATATTTTCCCACGTATTGTAAGACATTTGAGAGAAACTGGTTCTTTAAAATCTTTAAAAGCTGACTCTGGACGCAGAAGATACCGCCGAACTGTACGAGTTGAAGAGGCAATATTAAATAGAGTTGTACGTGATCCTAGTACAAGTACGAGAATTATTGCCACCGAACTGGGTAATATTTCGGCATCATCAGTTCACAGAACTCTGAAGGATCAAAGTTTATATCCCTATCATTTTACACGTGTCCAGGAACTTCTACCTAGAGACTTTCAACCAGGGGTAATGTTTTGTCAGTGGTTCTTAAACAAACTAAGGCACGACCAACATTTTTCTAAACGTGTACTATTTACTGATGAGGCGTCATTTACGCGAAAAGGTATCGTAAATTTTCACAATTTACATACATGGGCCGATGAAAACCCACACTCTCTAAGAGTTGCAAATTCGCAGTATCAATTTTCCATCAATATTTGGGCTGCTATTATTGAAAATCACATAATTGGTCCTGTTGTTCTACCGAATCGTCTTGACCATGAATCATATTTAAACTTTTTACAAAATGATTTGCCGTTGTTACTACCGCTTTTTATGAGAAATGGTACAATGTGGATCCAGCATGATGGTGCGCCCGCACATTTTGCAGCAGTTGTAAGAACATATTTAGCCAACACATACGGTCACCGATGGATTGGTCGTGGAGGTGTGGTGTCATGGCCACCTCGATCTCCGGACCTGAATCCTCTCGATTTTTATTTGTGGGGTTATTTAAAAGAAATAGTGTATAAAACACGAGTAAATACACGAGAAGAATTGTTGGGAAGAATAGAATATGCATTTGACAGTGGGCTAGAGCGGGCGAAGAAATTGGCGTTAAGCGGGCTATTACGAACAAAGTGGACTGTAATTTGCGTTTGTTAATTAAGTAACGGTTTTAATGAAAAGAGAAGGGGCAAAAGCAGTGGAAATTGATGCAAACTCGTGAATGACCAAAAAGCCACTTACCTTTGTGAATTTCTTCTCTTGTCGAGTACTGGACTCACAGAAACTCGTGCGTGTCCCGGAAAAGGCTATCCTGGGTTGCTGGTGCGTTGAATGGATTTGTTAAGGCTGGTTTGACTGTATCACACACACATATAATTTTAAGGTAGCGGTACTATACGATATCGCGGTTTTGCGTTGCTGACTTCTTAAGTTGTGTTCTTCTTGACGATTCGTGGAATTCTGGTCTGTTCTTCTTATCGCAAAATAAAGATTATAAATTCCACTGCTTTTACACTATACGAGGAGCGAACATCCCGCCCGGCCAAAATGGCTGCTATAAGCAAGACATTTTTCTACACAAAAAAAATAATTAACGCGAAGGAGAAGCGATAACATGCGGCGGATAAGAAAAAAGAGAACAAGAAACAAAATAAATGATTATCCCGGTTAGCAAGAATCCACAAAACAATAAAAAGACTTAAAATAAAAAATTAAATTAAATTAGAAACAAATACTACTACTACTAGTCATTAGTTGGCAACGGGCACAACTTCACCAAAGGGCGACGAAGGATACCATTCGAGGTCTTTACAATAGCAACTCTTACGACACCATCAGGACCAGGAATTAGAGACAATAGACGACCTAGTAGCCATTTAGAAGGCGGAAGTTTTTCAGCTTTCACGGCCACCATCGCCCCAATAGTAGGAAGAGCACCAGCGTCAAGCCACTTGCTTCGTTGTTGTAGGGTGTGAAGGTACTCCTTGTGCCAGCGAATCCAAAAATCATGGTGCATACGTTGGAGAAGTTGCCATCTTGACAGACGAGTTAAGGGGACAGACGACAAATCGGGAGTTGGAAGCGTAGAAACTGGCTCCATATGAAGAAAGTGTCCAGGAGTTAAAGCGTGAATGTCATCGATATCCGAACTCATGGGATTTAAAGGTCGGGAGTTCAAGACAGATTCTATAAGCGTCAGGACAGTGTAGAATTCTTCGTACGATAGGATTTGTTGGCCAACAACACGAGAGAGATGAGATTTTACACTCTTGATACCAGATTCCCAAAGACCACCGAAATGTGGGGCAGAAGGGGGGTTGAAATGCCAATGGATTCCTTCCCTAGCAGTTGCATCAGAAAAAATGCGTTTAAGCTCCTTGGCGGAGCCAACGAAATTTGTACCACAATCACTATAGAGATTATCACATCGACCACGACGAGCAATAAATCGTTGGAGGGCAGCGAGAAAAGCGTCAGTCGAAAGACTACAGGCAGGTTCTAGATGTATAGCCTTAGTCGCGAAACACACAAAGAGGCAAATATATGCCTTAGAGGTTTTAGCACCTCGGTATCGATTCATAGTGATCGCGAATGGACCACCAAAATCTACCCCAGTATGCGAGAATGGTTTGACTTGCGAAACTCGAGAAAGGGGTAAGTCACCCATAGGTGGCTGATAAGGTTGAGGCTTTATTTTCCAACATGGCATACATTTCGAAATAACAGTGTTTATGGCACGTCTTGCAGACAAAATCCAAAAATTCTGACACAACAAAAAATGAAGAGTGCGAGGGCCAATATGAAGATACCTTTTATGGTATTGTTCAATTAAAAGCACCGTGAGTCGGCACTTTTGTGGAAGTAAGAGCGGATGCTTTCGCTCATAAGACAAACTTGAGTGAGTCAAGCGACCACCTACACGCAAAAGACCAGTACTGTCTTGAAATACGGCGAGTTTTCTCCAGGACTTAGGGAATTTTTTACTAGATAACTCCTTTTCAAAGTAGACCGCTTGAGTGCGCTTGACCAGAAGGGTCAGAGCATCATGAAGCTCTAACCGAGATAGCGGTCCAAATTTCGCAATAGAAGAATGTCTAGAATTAAAAGCGAAGCGTAATACGTATGACAAAATAGACTGTATGTAATGTAAAGAAGAATGATTTTCTAACAAATCATCAAGCAGATTTTCTTCACCTGTAAATGTTAAAAGCGAAACTGTCCTTTCCTCAACAGAGACCTCTTCAGACTGCAGCTCTGAAGACGGGGAGCAGGCAGACAGCTCAGAACGACATAGTAGCGATGGACCATTGAACCAAATATCATGGGCGAGAAATTGAGAAGGATGAACACCTCGAGAGGCGATATCGGCGGGATTATTAGCAGAATCTATATAATGCCAAAATTCAGAAGAAACCCTTTCGTGAATGTAGGCAACTCGATTTGCCACAAAGGTTTTCCAACGATGAGGCGAAGATTTGATCCAACTCAAGACGATTTGCGAATCTGACCAGGCAAAAATTCTTTCGAAAGTCATGCGAGTCTGATAAACGTTCAGAAGAAACGATAGGAGTTTCGCCAACAAAACTGCACCACACAGTTCTAGCCTAGGAATGGTTAGTTTCTTAACCGGAGCGACTTTGGTTTTAGAGCAAACAAACTGAACAAAAACTGTTTTGTCAGGGCGGAGGCATCGTATATAAACAACGGCAGCGTAACCCTTTTCAGAAGAGTCACAGAACCCATGTAATTCATAACCACATCCAGAATGAGGTGGAAGGATTTTTCTTGGAATGCGTAAATTGCTTAGTAAACCGAGTTCATTTCGATAACGGTTCCAAGCCTCAACAATATGCGAGGGCGGGGTTTGGTCCCAATCTAATTTAGAAGTCCACAGCGACTGGATTAGAATCTTTTGAAAAATAGTAATAGGCGAAAGAAATCCAAGCGGGTCAAAGATTCTGGCCAGTTCCGAGAGCATGTTGCGTTTCGTACAGGGTTTCCCCAACGGCGAGACTGAGAAAAAGAATGTATCCTCAGAGGGACTCCACTGCAGACCGAGAATTTTTAAAGGAGTGTCGTTTGCCAGTGAACCAAAAATAAGCGGATTTTGCGACAAATGTTCCGGAGGTAAATGTGAAAGTAATGCGGAACAGTTACTAGACCATTTTCTAAGCTCAAAGCCGCCTCGTTCAAAAAGCGAGATCAGCGCTGACTGTAAAAGCTTTGCGTCTTCATAAGAAGAGCAGCCGGTTACAACATCATCAACATAAGTGTCGTTTAAAATGGCGGCAGAAGCTAGCGGGTAAGAGCCCCCTTCGTCATTCACTAACTGATGAAGAGTGCGTATCGCGAGAAAGGGGGATGGCGTTAGTCCATATACAAGCGTAACCAGGTTATAGTCCACCAAAGGTTCATCAGAAGCAAACCTCCAAACAATTCTTTGATAATCATGCTGTGATTGGTCGACAAGAATGTTACGATACATCATTTTGATGTCAGCACACAAGACATAATTATGAAGGCGAAAGTGACACAGAATTGTGGCAATATCTTGTTGTAGTTTTGGTCCAGTATGTAGACAATCGTTAAGAGAACTTTGGTTGGGAAGTTTCGCCGAACCATTAAAAACTACCCTGAGTTTAGTAGACAAGCTATTTGGTTTCAAAATGCAATGATGCGGAATATAATATGCGTCGGGAGAATCTTTATTGTCATAAACACGTTTCATGTGGCCTAGTTCCAAATATTCTCTCATAAAAGCAGAATATTGGGTATACAAGTCC
Source organism: Tillus elongatus (assembly GCA_964006375.1). Taxonomy (NCBI): domain Eukaryota; kingdom Metazoa; phylum Arthropoda; class Insecta; order Coleoptera; family Cleridae; genus Tillus; species Tillus elongatus. Next base: position 208,002,695 of record OZ023262.1, on the reverse strand, counting down.
ATGTTTCTAGCAAGGCGGCGTTCCAGGGAAAGAAATCTTTGGACGACGAGGTCGCGAATGCCAGGAAAAATAGGCAGCGACTCAGATTTAAATGGGAGCGAAACGATATATTTGCCAGAAGGAGAGCGAGATATTTTAGTCTTAAAATGATGTTCACAAAAAATATCTTCATTAGAGTGATGCGACGAAGTCGGAACACTTTCCACTTCCCAAAAATCCCTAAGGGTGCGATCGAGATTTGATTCAAAGTTACTGCACAAGAAAGAAAAGACAGCAGAAGAATGAACTGTGTTGCCAATCTTACCCATGAGCACATAACCAAAGACGGTGTTGACGGCATCAGGTTGACCTTCCCCACCGGAAATGCGTCCATTTAAAAGGATTTTAGAAAAAACGTCGGCTCCTAACAATATATCGACCTGACCTGGACGATTAAAATGGCGATCAGCCAATTTTAAATTGCGAATGTGAGACCAATTGGAAGAGCAAATTGCGGTTGCTGGCAAATTATCACAAATGGCGTTCAAGATCAATGCGTCGACAGTAAAATTGAAAGAATCTTGACCAACCGGTCTTCCAGTGAGCGTTACACAACCACTCTGAGAAGAAGTCTGCATAGATGCCAGTCCTTTGATTGCAAACATGCAGTTTTGCTTAGGCAACCCCAAACGCTTAAAAGCCCTTTGCGAGATAAAAGACATCATACTACCTCCATCCAAAAGGCATCTCATAATCTGATAATTTCCATGGTTATCAAGAACTTCAATCAGCGCAGTGGCCAATAAGACCGTGGTTTGATTAGATACAATCCCAGAAGCAGCAAAGACCTGCTCTTGGTCGAGCGGAGCGGAAGGAACTGGAGATCTGGAAGGGTTATTACACACTGGCGACGGAATAGGCGCGGAGCTTTTATCAAAATGCAAGAGCGTATGATGACGCTGACCACACTTGCGACAGGACCTGGTAGATTTGCATTTGTTAAGATAATGTAGGCTACTTAAACAGTTGTGGCAAAGACGAGAAGATTTAACAAAATTATAGCGATCTTTTGGAGTTTTATTACAAAATGAGGAGCAATTATAAATAGAATGCGAAGAATCTTTGCAAAACACACAAGTATGTAAGATAGATTTACCTTTTAAATTATCAGCGAAAAAAGCGGAAGTTCGAGGCGTTGGTCTAGCTTGCGATCTGTCAGAATATTTCTTTTGAGAGTGCGAAAGGAATGACTTCTGATCCATAGCATCACCAGCGATACAATATTTATTTAGAAAGTCAAGCAATTGCGTAAATGTAGGGACCTCGGTGGAAGCGTGGTCTAACTCAAATTTCGTCAACATGTTCCTGTCAAGGCGTTTTGACACCAACATAAACATAACAAAGTCCCATTGGTCTGTAGGAAAGCCTAAAGTGTTTAAAGCAGAAAGATTTTCCGAAATAATGTCTAGCGAATTGCGAATATTGACGTGGTCATCAGAATTAAATTTCGAAATGCTATCTATAGCATGCCAGTGCTCTTGGGCACGCAGACGTTTGTTAGAATAACGAGTGACTAATGTATTATAAGCTATCTGATAATTGTCAGCGGTCAGAGGCAAAGATCTTATTAGAGATAACGGCGGGCCTTCTACTGATATAGTTAGATAGTGAAACTTTTCAATGTCGGAATATGCGGGACAGTCCTGTACTAAGGCATTGAATAAATCGATAAAAGTGTTAAAGGTTTTATAGTCACTTCTAAACTTAGGAATTTCTATTTTAGCTAGCCTTGCTTTAGCACCTTCATTAAGACCAGCTGTATTTGAATTTAGAATTTCCTGGACATTTGTTTTATTGTCAGGGAATAACCTAGAACAAATGGCTTTAATTTCAAAATAAGCGTCCATAAATCCAGCGTAAATAGTGTTTTCATCAGAAGCGTTTCCATGTTCACTACTTAAAATTACAGAAACGATATTTTCGTGCGTTTGAATAAACTGTTCCCTTAAATAGTCGATTTCGGAAGATCTAACCCTAAGTAAATTATAAAGCGAAACATCTGACTGGGCTTTCTGGGCTAGAGAAGACAATGTGTCTATTTCAGATAGCTGAATATTGCGTTGGTTTTTGCATTTCCTTAATTTAGTGTCAGTCATGATATTAATTGAATAGGCCTCGTATATGGAAATATAACAGATATACGTACCAATGTGAAACAAAGAATTATTCAGGTACAAATTGATAAGAATGAAACAGAAGCAAAGAGCGATATATGCGTGAAATGATATGCGTCGACTCCTAAAGCCGTGCTCGTTGTTCAAAATAAAGCAAAATTTAACTGAATGGCGGATTCTTGCGATAAGAAAATAACTTTTAAAAATTCTATAATTATAAAGGTTCTAGCGATATATACATGAAAATTGCGGGAAATTAATTTAAAATCTGAATTGAATACAGCTAAACCAGCGCGCTTTAGTTATTTTCAAAATTAACAAAGTTGAATAGCCAAATTTACTTGCGTATTATTTCCGAGACAAAAAAACTATCCGGCTGAGAAGGACCAAAAAATGGGCTAGAGCGGGCGAAGAAATTGGCGTTAAGCGGGCTATTACGAACAAAGTGGACTGTAATTTGCGTTTGTTAATTAAGTAACGGTTTTAATGAAAAGAGAAGGGGCAAAAGCAGTGGAAATTGATGCAAACTCGTGAATGACCAAAAAGCCACTTACCTTTGTGAATTTCTTCTCTTGTCGAGTACTGGACTCACAGAAACTCGTGCGTGTCCCGGAAAAGGCTATCCTGGGTTGCTGGTGCGTTGAATGGATTTGTTAAGGCTGGTTTGACTGTATCACACACACATATAATTTTAAGGTAGCGGTACTATACGATATCGCGGTTTTGCGTTGCTGACTTCTTAAGTTGTGTTCTTCTTGACGATTCGTGGAATTCTGGTCTGTTCTTCTTATCGCAAAATAAAGATTATAAATTCCACTGCTTTTACACTATACGAGGAGCGAACAGACAGCATTAGAGAAGATCAAAATATTTGCAGAAGAGTAAGAAGATCTTTGCGCAGAAGGTCAAACAATTGTAACGACGCTAATGGTGGTCACTTTCAACATTTTCTTTAGCTTTGTTATTAAAGTCAATTGAGTAATGTACAAAAAACAAGAGTTTGGAAAAATCATGGTGTCTTTACGATTACTATTTTCATTTCTTATTTTTATTTTTTATTTATCATTTTTTATCAATGTTTGTAATATTCATTTCAATGTTTATCACCAATAAGTTTTACGTAGGTTAGTTATTTGCAAGTTTATTGCTGTAATGTTTACTGTATGTTTTGTTTTTCATATTCTTATGGTTGCAGTAAACATATATTATTATTATTATTATTATTATTACGCCGACTAATCGGTAGTTTGCCCCTTTTTATAAAATTAATCATATCTCCTAGGGGATACCCTGAACGAAAAAATACCAAGAGGTAGCTTTTGTGGCTTATGTAATAAGCTTCATAACTGATGTATCAAAATTGGAAAAATACAGTGGCACACATATTTTTCCCCAAATGAATTTTTACAGTTGCCCCGTACGCACGCCACTGACGCAGTTGTAAGCAGATTCTCACTTGAAAATATGCACTTTCATAATACACTTTCAAGTTCCAAGTTTCATTAAAATCAATCCAGTGGTTTTGAAATTATTTATAAAAAATTAAAAAATATATTAAAATTCAACTCCCTGTATATTGGAAACTATGCGTTTCCGGGCCCATGTGCACAGGAACTTTTTTTCTTATTTTTTAGTAAGGAATTGCCCCACGAGCGATGGTGCATGTTTTTTGAAACAGCCTGTATATTAATATCTTATTCGTTACCGTAGCAAGGTTGTTGTCTTTGTATTTATTACCACATCGTCAGTTTGCGTGGAAGTGTGGCATCGGCGACAAAAATATTAAAAAAAATTGCTTAAACGTCGTAAAAAATGCCAGAACATATAGAAAGCATGCTTTGGGAACGAACATTTTCTTTGTCTGTCGGTCTGCATGTCTGTCTGTTTCTAGACACGATATCTTTAGAACGAAATGAGATGTCGTCTTCAAATTTGGTATGCAGTTAGCACTCGATAAACGAATTGTTCGGACTGTTTTGGGGTACAATCGCTCCAGTGGGTAGGGAATGTATGGGGCTAATTTGATGAAAACTGACTTTTCTTCGTTAAAAATCGAGTCATATAACGGTTTGAAGTTTGTTTTTTATAAAAATTTCAATTTCATCAAGGTCTGGTATTCTGTGCTGAAATTAAACTGGTGGTTGAATGTGTGGAGGTGGAATATCGGTTACAGAAATTAAAATTTTTTATTGCTAAAACGACCAAAAAAGTTTCAAAACATATAAAAAAAATCTCGGGACGCAGCAAGTGCGTTATGGTAGTGAATTTTCATTAAAATGTTTTTATTGCAAATATGTGTGTTTTCTTTTTAAGAAAGCAGACATCAATTTTGGTTACCAGTATAACCTATATAGAAAAAGCAGGCATCAAATTTGATTACCAGTATAACATATATAGTAAAAACAATGTATCATGTTTCATCAAAATAACTTGATTGTTTGAAAACGTACAGAAATTTCCAAAAGTAAACCAAAAGTGTTACTGAAAAAATCCGTTTCTTGGTCAACCTTATAGGTTAATAGCAAATTGAGCTTTTCAAATATGAAGCATTTACTCAAAATTCGCAACCACAACGCACTTGCTGCCTCCAGAATTTCTTAACTTACAAACATGCATTATATTTCGATGGAAAATGCAAAAAAAATAAGGCGTTTTCGACAAAAAAAATATTATTTGTATCACCAACGACTTATGGGCCATCCTGTGATTGTCGCAATAATTTTTTAAGATGTAGCTCAAAACACCGTATAATTAATGTATACAATATTTTTTCATATCTTGTATAATAACGAATATATTGAGCTTTATTGATTTTTTACGAAAATCGACAAAAATTATATACCATTAAACAATAAACTCTATAGCTAAGGCTACTGCCAAGCATCAGAGAAAGGGTCTATTAGAAATGAATTTTCAGGAAATATTTTAGTAAAATGAAGGACAATGACGGTTGAAACTAAGAGTTCGGTGTATGTAAAACATTCTTCTTGAGACATTTTTTTTCCATAGCCCGTATTAGATTCAAGTTATTTGCCTAAATGTTGCGAATTTTGACGTTTTCAATTGTCACTTTGACGTTTTGAGGAAACCCCCAATTTATTTTTCTTTAAATGCCCATAACTTTTTTGTCTTTTGACCTACAGAGCTAAATTTTGGTAGGTAACTTATCTATAAGGATATAAACCTGCGTACCAAATTTGGTTGCCCTTACCTCGTTAATTTTGGAGATATAAATATTTTGCGAAAGAAAACACAAATTTTTCCGGGAAAACCTCGGCGGATTTTCCTGGCTAACAAAATTATCCAAGCGACTTGCGAAAGGAATGTACTCACCAATTTTGACGTTTAAAATCGCAATTTTGACGTTTTGAGGAAAATCCAATTTTTTTTTTTAATGCCTGTAACTTTTTTATCCTTTAACCTACGGAGCTAAATTTTGGTAGGTGACTTGCCTATAATGATATAAATCCGCATATGAAATTTGGTTGCCCTTACTTTGTTAATTCCGGAGATATAATTTTTTTTCGAAAGAAAACACAAAATTTTCCGGGAAAACCTGGACCGATTTTCCTGGCTAACAAACTTATCCAAGCCATTTGCAAAAGGAATTAATTCACCAAATTTAATCAAAATCGGCCTATTATTTTTTGAGTTATCGGTGTGATACATATATATATATATATATATATATATATATATATATATATATATATATATATATATATATATATATATATATATATATATATATATATATATATATATAAATATATATATATAAACATATAAAAATTTAAACCGACCCCGGATATGTGTTCTGGGGGGCCTAATTAGCGCTCATTTGAAGAAATTTTTTCAAAATTCAAAAGTCGGGATCTCCTCATTAGTGAATTTTTTTTAAGAAAATTCACTAAAACGAACATTTTTTGTCTGTCGGTCGGTGTGTCGGCCTATACGTCTACCCCTTAGTAGGCGAAATAACTTTCGAACGGATTGAGGTATCATTTTTAAATTTGGTATCTAGTTAGCACCCCACAAAGAAATTGCTTTTGGGTAAGATCTGTTTAGGAGATAGGGGATAAATGAGGGATGATTTTCTGTAAAATGGCTTTTTTTAGTTAAAACTCGAGTAATATAATATTTTAGAAGTTTATGGGTCCAGAAATATAAATATTTTCTTTGTGGTCAAGTCATGGACCCTAAATTCATTTAATGAGAATGGCTTTCTGATGAGAGTAGATTATCACAGCTATGTGGAAGTTATGTCTGAATTTGCAGCACTATTTTATACGTGTTGACATCTTGTTGGTGACAATTGCTGCGACAATTTTTTTCATCATAATACATATTGATATATTATTCGTTAGCGTAGCCCGCTTGCTGCGTGAACTTTTCTTACATAAAACATGCTGATGCCTTACTCGTTACCGTAACACGTTTGGTGCGTCTGTATGCTTTAATTTTTAATTAAGTCTTTACGTTAGTTGTAACCATAACGTACTTACGGCGTCTGCATTTTTTCGTAATGTATATTGATTACTTAATCGTTGCCATAACACTCTTTCTCTGTTAGTATTTTGTAATTTCGTTTCATAATTAGGTCCAGAAAAGTTAAGATTAAAACTTGTGGTCTCCTCATTTGCGAATTTTTTTAAAAAATTTGCCGATAATAGACAATTAAATCACAAATCCTACAACTTAAAGTACAGCATCAGAGAAAGGGCCTATTTAAAATGAGTTTCTGCGAATATTTTAGTAAAATCAAAGCCTGGACGCAGCAATTGCATTATGATAGTCACTTTTCATAAAAATGTTTGTAATAGCAGAGTCAGGTAGTACTGTAGAATCCTTAAGGAAACCGGACGGGAGCTAGACCAACACCGGCCAGGAAACCTTGCGACATCTCGCCGAAGTTCGCCTTGCGGCGGTGGAGCCGTCACGGGGGCTGCCGACTTGGGCCGTTGGACGGTCCCGAATGCGGACTGGCAGCTGACGGAGGGGGTGGTCACAGATGGGTCTATAACCTGGGCAGTGAACGAATTTGATCCATTCAAGTCCGCGGGCTGTGATGGCATCTTTCCGGCCCTGCTGCAGAGGGGCCTGAATATACTGCTTCCCAACATAAGGGAGGTTTTCCGGGCCAGCCTAGCCTGGGGCTATGTCCCAAAAGCCTGGCGTCGGGTTAGGGGGGGGGGGGGCTTCATTCCCAAACTGGGAAGGCTAATCAGCCTTACATCCTTCCTATTTAAGGCATTGGAAAATATAGTATATAGGTTTATATTGGGAGGGGTCCTCAGGGATCACCCCTTTCATTAAAGTTAGCACGCGTACCAGCGGGAGAAATCGACGGAGACGGAGCTCCAGGCTCCGACGCGAAAGGTGGAAAGGGCCCTACACTACGGGGAGAGCCCATTAACTGTGTTCTTCGATGTGGAGGAGGAATTTAATAGGGCAAAGACGGATACGGTCTGCGCCGCCCTACAGGACCGGGGATCGCTGAGGTCCCTAATAAGCTGAGTGGCGAGCATGCTGGAGGAGAGTATTGCTGACCTTGAGGGGCCGGGTGCTGGACGTGGAGGTGACGGACGGCTGTCCTCACGGCAACTGCATTTCGTCTCATCTATGGTGTCTGGTCATGGACAGCCTTTTGGAGCGGCTCTCCGAGAATCGATTCTACGCTTAGGCGTACGCTGATGATGGGCTGGTCTTAGTTAACGGCAAATTCCTCGGCGTCGTCTGTGAGTGCATGCAAGCTGCCTATAGCATAATTGAAAGGTGGTGTGGTGAGCTAGGACTTTTCGTAAACCCGGCGAAGACGGAGATGATCCTATTCACCAAGAAGAGGAATATGGAGGGGTTCAGGGCGCCCGTGATGTTTGGAAAACCTTTAGCTGTAGTGCGGGAGGTCAAATATCTGGAGGTGGTCCTGGACTCCAAACAAACATGGGGGTCGCAAATAGAACGAGTAGTGAGGAAGGGAATAGCGACCCCCTGGCAGTTGCGTCGAGGATAGGGAGGACCTGGGGACTTTTCTTTAAAAAAATTCACTAATGAAGAGATCCCGACTTTTGAACTTTTAAAAAATTTCTTTAAATGAGCGCTAATTATGCCCCCTAGAACACATATCTGGGGCCAGTTTGAATTTTTATATGTTCGGCCCAGGTTTCCCCGGAAAAAATTATGTTCTCTTGGGCCAAAATTTAAGTCTCCAATTTTAAAGACAAAGAAGTTATGGGCAGTTAAAAAAATAGAGTTTTACACAAAATGTCAAAGTCGCGATTTAAAACTCAAAATTCGCAACATTTAGGCAAAGAATGTGAAACAAATACGGATTATGTGAAGAAAATGTCGCAAGAAGAGTATTCTGAAAACCCTTAAGTTTCGGATTCAACCGTCGTTGTCCTTCATGTTACGAAAATGTTTACAGTAAATCCATTTCAAATAGATCCTTTCTCTGATGCTTTCGCTGTAAGTTTAGTTAAGTTGATGCTTTGGCTGTAGGTTTAGTTAAGTCTATGGTTTAACGGTCTACAATTTTAGCTACTTTTCGTGCAAAAAATTCGTTAATGAGGATACTGCTACTTTTAAATTTTAAAAAGATTTCTTCAAATGAGCGCAAACTAGGTCCCGTAGATTCCACATCCGGGTTTACTTTCAGTTTTTATCTGTTTACATAGGTACAGGCTGGCGCATTTCTACGGCAAAGCTCAATGAAATTGTTATTATACAAGGTACGAGAAAACATTGTATACGTTAATTATAGGGTGTCTTAAGCTGCATCTATCGAAATAGGATGCATGCTAGTAAGAAAAAAATCGAGACGCAGTAAGTGCGTTTTGGTAACGGTTTTCATTAAATCTTTCAAATTTCAATAACCCCATTCGCTATTAACCTAAGGTTTGTCGGCTCGGAAACCAAAATTTTAAGTTTATTTTCCGATAATTTTTGTACACTCTCAGAAAATAATACAATAAGCAATTTTGATCAAACATGGTACATTGTAGCTACTATATAGGCTATACCAGTAACCAGCGTGATGCTTGTTTGCATTAGAGATACATATATGCTATTAAAAATATTTTTATGAAAATTCACTTTTATAACGCACTTGCTGAGTCCAGACTTTAAATTTCTCGTATAATTCATTAGTGATATTTCAAAGCTCCACACCTTCTAACAAAAAGACCGAATTTTAAAAATAAAAATGCAATCTATAGAGAAACAAAAGCTCCTGTTAACAAGCTATCACATGACCCCTATTCCCGATTGAAAAAAATGAAGAGGCGACACCCCGCGCTTGGGGGGGGGGGTAAAGTTTGTGCTATACTTTTTGCGTCATAAGTTGTCCCCCTTACAAGCAAACTTGACGTGTTTCAGGTTTTTTAGACAAAATATTTTCATGGCAGTTACGGTTGCCAGTTGGTTGCTGTATGTGCATTAAAAGTTTTCGAATTAGTACTGGTATTTCGAATCTAAAAATTTGCAACTCGATACATCACCATCCGCTCATTATAACTAAAATATTTTGGTGGTGTATCACTTCTGCTTGTACCGGAAGTTGCCAACAACTTTCTTAATTTTGATGGAACACCCTATATATTATTACGTATTTAGAATGTGGGCATGCAATTCTGGGGAAAATGATATGTCACTTGTCCATTCTGGTGTCAGCCGTTCTCAAGATATTCGATTTTCTATTGTTTTTCCGTCATAAAGTTGCAAATCCTTGAAATGGCAATACTCGGGCATCCAGTACGTCATGGTCCTAAAACTGAGCGCAACTATAGTCCTAGTGGTCGGAATCCTTCTCAATGTAAAAAAAAAATACAAAAATGATACAGGGTGTTGTTTAACGAAGTTCAAATTTCGATGATTTTAAACACAAAAAAGTATTTTTTCCAAATAGAACACCCTGTATATTTTCAACCCGTATCGTTCGGAACTATATGATGCTTTGATATGTTTGCATTACCTATACCTATCTTGAATTATTTGTGAGTTATATGAATGAATATGAATAAAACGGGAATATACTACAAAATTGGGAATCTACCTAGTCTGAGAGTAGGCTTTGGATACAATATTAAAACTTATGTCAAAGAGATGTATTATTAGTCTAGTTACTTGTCATCGCAATAGAGTGATCTATTTCTTTGAAAGTATTGTGAGGTACACAATGGAAAATATTGTTGAGGAATATTCTGCTGACATTTTAAATTTATTTTACATTCACGGAGAATGCAAGAGTATCCTGTGTATAACGTGTCGTTTGTCCAATGAGGGATTAACATATTTATCACCTATGAATCGGACAAACTTCTCCAGAATAGAGTCAAATTTTCGGAACAACTGGAATGGTAATTTAAATATAAATCGTTCAAGTAACGTAACCGACAATGAAACAAATGAAATGGATGTGTTGGATTATTTAACGACCTACCAACTTGATTCAATCAGGCAGGCAGTAAATGATTTAAGACTCGAACATCAATTCAAAGAATTATTTCGCAGCATGGGTGATATGAATATGCCCAGAGGACAGTGCATGGAATACGGGAGGGTGGCTACATTAGAAGGGTAGCATTTTGTGAATGGTTGACGATACGAATCCAGGAATACCCAGGTATGTTAGATAGGATTTTGTGGACGGATGTATCAAAATTCACAATAAAAGGTATGATCAATCGGAAGCGATGTCATTTCTGGGTAGATGAAATTCCTCACTTTATGCGTGAAGCGGATTTCCAGTATAAATTCAGTTTCAATGTTTTCGCTGTTATTGAAAATGGAAGATTTTTTCCATATGTACGAGGAAATGTTGACTTCAGAAAATTATCTTAGAATACCTCGTGAAGTTGTTGACTGGTGTGCCTGATGCAGAATTCTGGTACCAGTTGAATGGCGCTTCAGCACATTCTACGGCAGCTGTACACCAGGAGTTGACAAGAATGTTTGAGGATCGTTGGATTGGACCAGGCGATCCATGGATTTGGGCTGCAAGGTCACAAGACCTAACTCCCCCTTCACTTAAAAAATGAATTTTATTCCAGCCAAATAAACTCCCGAGAAGAACTGGAGGCTAAAGTGTGACAAGCTTTTAATGATCTCACTCCAGAAATGATCCGACAGGCCACTAATTCTGGATTGGAAAGAAGACTATTGAAGTGTCCTGAAGGAATGATGGTCATATAGAGCATATTTTGTATTATAACTCATACGCATTTTTTCGTAAATTCATTCACTCTTTTGTTGATTATTTTCTGTATTTAAAGCCACAGATATATTTTCGTATTGATAGATGGTTCTATATAAGGTTTTTATTATGAGTAATTCAGTTTCAGGGCGTTTCATAAACAGGCCTCACTATGTTGGATTGAGTAGAAGATGAAATTTCTCAAACAGTGCAAATCGAATCGGAATGTCTTCTTCTTAAAGGGAATGATGTGAAAACGTACTCGAACACCCAGAAAGGAAAAATGAAATGGAAAAAATATTCTTGAGAGTTATTCGATTCATCTAAAGAACGACATTAATGCCCCACAGTTAAAAAAATTACACCCACACACGCACACACATACCGACACGCACAAACACACGTCATTATAGCTCACATACAATAAAACCTAATACAAGTTTTCATTCTTTTCGTCAAGAATATGGATGGAATACCTACCTGAAAAATTCTGGGTTCTCTTTGCCCTATACCTAAAGCTTACTAGTGGTATCTATTAACATCCCCCGATACCGTTGTATAGTTACGAGTTATTATTATTATTATTATTATTATAATTATTATTGTGATTATAATTATTACCAATACAAAGAAAAGAAAAGAGTATTAACTGGGATAATACAAAATTCACATATTTTTCATCAAAACTCGGGAATCATCCGAGATACGTATATGGAATGCTGATACAGATCGAAGCAGAATATAATTCCGAAGGATATGTGATGAACATGCACAGGGTGTTCCATTTAGAGAAATACTTTTTCTTGTTTGGAACCATCGATATTTGAACTTTGTTAAACAACACTCTGTACCATTTTTGCAATTTTTTACGCGACAAGAAGAATTCTGACCACTAGAACTATAGTTGCGGTAAGTTTCAGAATCATGACATACTTGATGCCTGAGAATTACCATTTCAAATATTTGTAACTTTTTGACGGAAAAACAATAGAAAATCGAATATCGTGAGAACAATTGACACCAGTATGGGCCAGTGGCATATCATTTTACTGCATGCTCATTATAAATATACAATAATATATAGGGCATTTCATTAAAATAAAGAATGTTGTTGGCAACTTTCGGTACAACCGGAAGCGATACAGTCACCAAAATAATTTAGTTATAATGAACGGAAGGTGATACATTCAGTTGCTAATTTTCAGATTACAAATCCCAATATTTTTCAAAAAGTTTTAATGCACGCGTTACGTAAGACATGTGTATTCAACAGATACCCCAAAAAGTCATAAACCGATTTTGACAAAACTCAGCAGGAATATTTTTTTTTATAAATAGCTTGGATGAGTTCGTTAGCCAGTCCTATCGGACCAGTTTTTCTAAAAAGAGATATATACCTAATTAAACAAAATATTCTCAAAAAATAAGTTCTTTTAATGAAATTGGGTTGATATATTGCTCTTGTAAACACCTTACTACGTACCAAAATTCAACTTTCCAGGCTTAGAGAAAATTGAGCACGTATGATGTGAGTCGTTCGGGATGTAGCTTAAGGTAGTGGTTTCTTTTTTATAGACATCGAATTCTTAAGTGTCTTACCTCTTGATAACTAGTACATCTAGAAAGGGTAGTTTATTAGATAAAGCAGGAGGGATAGCGCAAAGACCTTGTCCGGCGATAAAAATACAATACACTGTGGAATTTGCCTACGACTAGTGTCTCATCTCAGTTCGATCTCTTTACCTGAGATCCGGTATATAAGTTGGTGTTAGTTTTTTAAGTATTTAGAATGTTTCATCCTCTGATGACGCTAACTTGGTTAGTAAAACGATCGTCAGGTTTTTTAAAATGTGTTGTGGTGATTTGGGTTCTCCAAGTGTACTTATTTGACAATGGCACTACAAAATAGACCTCACCGGTCGATTTCGCGTATCTCATTAGACGGGAAATATTCTTGTTAGAAGAAAATGAACGGAAAAAAATGGAAATATGAAGCATATATGAAAATGTCTATTTTTCGTTTTTTTACGTATAACCCCGGCACTATTCAGATTTTTTCTATTTAAAAGCAGTTCCCAATAACCAAAATTTCCTGCATATATTTGATAATTTAAGGCAATCTCTATCTCTGATTATAAGGAGGATAGCTATAGTGCACAATGAGAAATATTCTTGTTTACTATTTAGTTACATTAAAAATAATGAGATTACCAACAGCTACTTTGCTATTATGATCTTCAACAATGTAAAGTAACTGTCTATCTCACAATATTTTAGCACGATCTAGTTGTCTACTTTAGTACATTATGTTACAATTTGCAAGCTGGTTAGTAAAATTAATGTTCTCGTAAATTAGATGCTTTTCTATATGCCCGAAAGCATGCACTAAGTAAAGTGTATCATGTCGCATAGAAGCTTAGTCTCAATTACTGCTGCATCTAAAATTCATAGCTTCAACACCTTACCAAGTCATTACCTAACCTATAAAATGCATTGTAAAATGCATGTTCGCTTTACAATCTTTCTAGAAGGTGTCAGCGTAGATTTTATATTTATTTTAACGATCTGCCTTGCGAGTCATATTTATTTGCTATCACCTTTCAAAACTGTTCCGTCTAGATACCAGGTCATCAGTTTTAAAAGAGTTTCAAATTGCACGGTACCACCGGAAATTAAATTATATGTATGAAAATATTTTAATATTTTTATTTCTTAACCTAGACATATATATATATATATATATATATATATATATATATATATATATATATATATATATATATATATATATATACATACAGGGTGGCGCATTGAAAACGAAACAGACCGATTTGCGTCCAGAGAATTTTTTTTTAAGAAACGCTGAAACACGTCAATTTTAATATTGAGGGGGACATGTTTTGACATAAAATTCAACTTTGTCACATCAACCCCTTAAGGGTGGTGATAACAACCCTTATATTTTAAATAGGGAACATGGGTCCAGTGTTACATCATTTGAAAGCTCTTTTTTTTCTAAATTCAGCACACAATTTTTTTTGAAGTTTTATCAACTCGTTAAAAGATTATTCACAGTTGGACTTGCAAGAACGTATTTCATTCATTGTGATAAGAAATGCACCAATTAGTTAATTTTTTGTAAAAAAAAAACTAAAAAACAAAACCAAACGTTCAAAAATGTTTATTCAGTTAAGTAAGTGTTCAAATTGTTGACCACCAGCTTCCATACAAAAGTACAAATTTTGTTCAAAACGAGCTCTCACATTCTGGAGCATTTGTGGAGATATTAGACGGCATTTTTCAACAACGCGTCGTCGTAATTCTTCCAGAGACTCCGGTTCTGTTGCGTAAATTCTACTCTTTAAATGGCGCTATAGAAAGAAGTCTAAAGGAGTTAAATCCGGTGATCTAGGGGGCCACTTAACAGCACCTCTACGCCCAATCCATTGTCCTAGAAAATCTCTGTTCAAAAACTGCCTAACACGTTGTGAAAAATGCGGAGGAGCTCCAACTTGTTAAAACACTAATTGATTTTCTTGATAGCGATCATCATTTTCAACAATGTCAATTAGTAGAGGGTAAACAATTTCTTGTAGTAACTCCAAATACGTTTCGCCACTCAAATTGCCATCAAGAAAAATCGGTCCGATTAAACGGTCTCCAAAAATACCAGTCCAGGCATTCAATTTCTGTGGAGTTTGAGTGTGGACTTCGTGAAAATTTCTTGGATTATTATCTGCCCAATAACGACAATTATAAGTTTAATAAAAGAGCTTAATAAAAACGTACACTTGTCTGAAAAACAGATATTGAACAGAAAAAGTTCCCGTTATCAGCTATTCGTGCTGTCATAACTTCACAAAACTCCAGCCGTCGCACAGTGGGGCAAAAGGCCAAAAAGCTGGCCAAAACTACTAAAAATGAACCAATTTTTTCAAAACTTGGTATCAGGGGGTTTTTTGGGTTGCTGATTACGAATCTGAGATCCATTTTATTATAAACAAAATGGCGGCTTCAAAATGGCGACCGGAAATTGTGAAATCTACTCCGATTATGATAAAATTTGACATCTGGGGGTTTTTTAGGTTGCTGATAACGAATCTGAGATCATTTTTTCAAAAACAAAATGGCGGCTTCAAAATGGCGACCGGAAATTGTGAAATTTACTATGATTATGATGAAATTTTGTATCTGGGGATTTTTTGGGTCGATGATTGCGAATCTGAGATTCATTTTATTAAAAATAAAATGGCGGCTTCAAAATGGCGACCGGAAATTGTGAAATTTACTATGATTATGATGAAATTTTGTATCTGGGGATTTTTTGGGTCGCTGATTGCAAATCTTATATCCATTTTATTAAAAACCAAATGGCGGCTTCAAAATGGCGAGCGGAAATAGTGAAGTTAACTCTGATTATGATAAAATTTGATATCTGGGGGGTTTTCAGGTTGCTGATAACGAATCTGAGATTCTTTTTTTCAAAAACAAAATGGCGGTTTAAAAATGGCGACCGATTGTTATAAAATGTACTCTGATCATTGTGAATTTGGTATCCGGGGTTTTGTAGATTCCTGATTACGAATTAAAAGTCTTGTAATTGTAAACAGGATATTACTTACATCAAACAACATATACACTTATTGATCAGTGGTGAAATAATATTTATTTTTAAGTTATTTACATGTTTAAATACTATTCGTCGTCTGATGTGAGCCCTTTCTCAAGTAATGAGTTCGCGTCATTAGTCAGTTCGGATTTCTTTTTAGTTGGTAATTTACGAACACTTGAAATGTCGGAGTTTAGAAGCATACGATTCATTAAATCGGTCATTGTTGCAGTTCGACTTATTTTCCAAGTGTAGTCTTGCGTGAATTTCTTAATAAACTTATTGCAAGCCTCCTGGGCTTCTTCAGACATCATGCCTATTGGAACCAAAGCCGAACCAATGATATGTGGCCCATGAATTAACAATTTATGTACCGTAGTCGGCATGTAGTACCACGGATGCAATCGTACAAATAGTTCTGCTGTTTCGAAAGCATATACATTTGAAAACCGCGCGTTTATCTCATCGGTCACGTGATGTTAAATGAGGTTAATGCTGAATTGTCCGGCTGCTCAAGCCATGTGCTTATTTCGTCAAAGATGCTGCTAAATAATTGCTCGATTTGGCTAAATTTTCATGTGTTTACATAGTGCCAATGACGTGACGTGTCATTCGCTTTCGAATAGCATTTTCATGGAAAAACCTATCTCATTTCCAGGGTCGCAGATGGTCGCAGCTAAATTTTACATAATTTACGTAAAAATGTTTAAGAAACAAGTCTGAATGGGTCTCAAAGTGGGATCTAGCGAGAATTTTTTTTAGCAGGCTTATTTATTAAAAGACTTTTCGTAATAGTTTATTAAAAATATAGCAATGTTTAAACATTCATAAACAACAACAGTTTAATAATTAATAAATATTAATCACTAAACTTCATTCTACTTACCTTGCTGAGTTGAATCCATTTCGTCGAAAGCTATTATTTTTTACTTCGTCACAATAATTCACACAAGAAATACATTACTTTCGAGCGCTCGGAAACATGCGTATAGACGTACACTGCAACGGTCGCCATTAAAGTGATGCTACGAAGGGTGGGGGGAGCTGGGCTACTCTCACCCGAATTTATGTGTGGCCGGGGTCCCCTACTAGTAAAGTATCGCGTAAAAAGTCCCTAAATAAAACATTGAATTTTCGGGTTTTGGCCAGCTTTTTGGCCTTTTGCCCCACTGTGCGTCGATCAAAATCATCTTCATTCAGTTGTTGTACAAGATGAATTTTATACGGATAAAATTTATGATGCTTCGATATTTGCTGAATAGTTCTTCTTTTGATGTTTGAAACAATGGCCAATTTTATCGTGCTCAAAACTTCAATCTAAGTAGTCTCATTTCTTACCGGAAATTCACGTTCAGGATCCCGTTTTTTGTTGGCTACTGAACCACTTTGTCGAAACTTTGCAACTAACTCCAAAATGTATTTTCCCTTAACATGTCTGTTCGGATGTCGTTCATTTAACAAATTTGCGGTAGGGTTGGTACAGTCATCGTTTTTGAAAAAAAGAGTAATGATTTCAACTCTTTCTTCTACAGAATGCACCATTGTGAAATTAATTTTCTATAGTACTATCAAGTATCAAACCGACCGAAAAACTGAAATAATAAACCGCATTTCTCCCATTTCGATAAGAAATGTTCTGATAGTCAATTTTTTGTTTACAAACCAACAAAACATTGACTATCAGCACATTTCTTATCGGAATGAGTGAAATACGTTTTTGCATATTCAACTGTGAATAATTTTTAAACGAGTTGATAAAACTTCCAAAAAAATTAGTGCGCTGAATTCAGAAGAGAAATAGCTTTCAAATGATGTAACACTCGATCCATGTTCCCTGTTTAAAATATAAGGGTTGTTATCACTACCCTTAAAGGGTTGATGTGACAAAGTTGAGTTTATGTCAAAACATGTCCCCCTCAATATTAAAATTGACGTATTTTAGCGTTGTTAAAAAAATTCGGTATGTTTCGTTTTCAATGCGCCACCCTATATATATATATATATATATATATATATATATATATATATATATATATATATATATATTCTATAATTGTTAGATATGTATATAAACGAAGGCCAACAGCTGAATTAGATTGATTAAATTTGAGAAATTTCATCCTTGCAGTGAAAATGAAATGTTTGTATATAGTACAGTAATATATTTTTTTAAATAAGTGATCAAATTATGAATAAAAACAATGTATTTTAAGGTTACTCTCTGTTAAAATTAATTATATTATATAAGAACCTCGGTGGTTCAGGGGTAACAACGTATGCCTCTGAACCGAAGGGTACTGGGTTCGATCACAGGATACTTCTTTCACTTTTTCAGTACAAACTGTAACATTAAGATCAACCAAGGTTCTGGCGTTGTATTTGAGCAAGTTGAATGTCTGCACGTTCCGCCCTTCGGAGGGGGCGTAAAGTTGTCGGTCCCGTGTCCATGCGATGTTGGGCACGTTAAAAATCCCTACCCTCCTTACAGAAAGACAGGGGTTCGGCAAAATTTCCAGGATAGTAAGGTGAAACTGCTCCCTGGCGTCGGTGATAGACCGACGTTAAAGAAACAAAAACACACACACAATTATATTATAATAGTACTACTTGTAAATGTAAGCTAACATGTTTATGTCTTCTGATTATCAAAATTCACTAATAAACACTATGACGTCATTTTTCACTTGTGATGTCACAAGAATAGATACCACAATAAAAATTTGAAAGTGATGAATATGCATGACCAAGCAAGAGATTTTGTGCGACAACAGAGCATTAAAAAATATTTCAGAACATAAAGAATTCTAGGAGTTGGCATCGCAAGGGAACAAAAGTCTGGACGCAGTGCGTTATAGTAGTGAATTTTCATTAAAATGATTTTAATAAATAAATACCACTTCTTTTTTTTAATGAAAGCGGGCATCAAATTTAGGCTACCATTATAAGCTTTATAGTGAAAACAATATACCATAGGTATTTCAACAAAATAAAAAAAGTACAAAATTCAACAAGCAATATAAACGAAAGCATCTCTGAGTGCGTCATTTTCATGGCATTCGCTATCTATTGGTAAAAACGATAAATCATAATTTTTTGTGTGTGCCAAAAATGTGAACATTTGCAAAATAACTGAAAACAACAACACTAAAATTTTTTTCCTTACAAACAAGCATTATAATTCGATGGCAAATGCAACGTGCAATAGAATAAGGGGTTTCAATTTAAAAAAGTTCGGGACGCAGCAAGTGCGTTATGGTAGTGAATTTTCATAAAAATGTTTTTAATAGCAAATATGTGTGTGTTTTTTTTTTTCAGAAAGCAGGCATCAAATTTGTTTACCAGTATAACATATATGGTAAAAACAATGTGCCATGTTTCATCAAAATAACTTTATTCTTGAAAACGTACAAAAATTTCCGAAAGTACACTTAAAGAGTAACCGAAAAAAAACCGTTTCTTGGTCAACCTTATAGGTTAATAGCAAACTGAGCTTTTCAAATATGAAGCATTTAATCAAAATTCGCTACCGTAACGCACTTTCTGCGTCCAGAATTACTTTACTTACAAACATGCATTATATTTCGATGGAAAATGCAAAAACATAAGGCGTTTTCGACTGAATAAAATAAATTATTTGTATCACCAACGACTTATGGGCTAGCCTGTGATTGTAGAAATATTTTTTTAAGATGTAGCTTAAGACACCCTATAATTAATATATATATATTTTTTCATATCTTGTAGAATAACAGATATATTGAACTTAATTGATTTTTTACGAAAATTCGACAAAAGTTATATACCATTAAACGATAAACTCTATAGCTAAGACTACTGACAAGCATCAGAGAAATGGTCTATTTGAAATGAATTTTCTAGAAACATTTTAGTAAAATGAAGGACAATGACGGTTGAAACTAAGACTTCAGGGTTTGTAAAACATTCTTCTTAAGACATTTTTTTTCCATAGCTCCTATTAGTTTCAGGTTCTTTGCCTAAATGTTGCGAATTTTGACATTTTAAATTGTCACTTTGACATTTTGAGGAAAACCCTAATTTATTTTTCATTAAATGTCCATAACTTTTTTGTATTTAAACCTACGGCGCTAGATTTTAGTAGGTAATTTACATATAGCGATATAAAACGATGTACCAAATTTGGCTGGCCCATTATTTTTTGAGTTATCGGTGTGATACATACATACATATATATATATATATATATATATATATATATATATATATATATATATATATATATATATATATATATATATATATATATATATATATAAATCGCAACTGACCTCGGATATGTGTTCTAGGGGGTCTAATTAGCTAATTACTAATAACTTAATTCATAAAATTTTTAAGTTTGAACGCTATTGATGTTTTTGTCATAGAGTATACCTCTATAACCTCAGTGCGACTGTCCGATCCCAGACACTTATGTGTTTGACAGTCAGTATGAACGCATCTATATACATCGCTTTGACCATGGAGTAATATTTGTTTGACATTGACAGATCATATATTAGTGAAACTAACACGAACGAGGGAAATCCGGCTAATGAATTAAAACTAAGCATTATTTAACATATTTGTACATACATTTTATCTTTCTGCACTTCCCCTTGATATAAAGTTTCACTATGCCAAATTTGACACACCTTCGTTCTCGCAATGTGCTTGAAAATGGGTAGAAAGTTTTTTCTTCACGCATTAATTTTGAGCTGTACCGTTGTAGTGCTTCACACTGTATATGTGTGTTCTAGGGGGCCACGTTTGCGCCCATTGAAGTAATCTTCTTGCAATTGAAAGTTGCCGTCTCCTCAAAAGAGAATTTTTTCTATGTAAAATCGCTAAAAATTATATACCATTAACCGATAAACACTATAACCAAAACTACTGGCAAAGTATCAGGGAAATGATCTATTTGAAATGATTTTCCCCAAACATTTTAGTAAAATGATGGACAATGACGGTTTAAGCTGAAACGTAATGCTTTGTCACACAGGTTTCTTGCAACATTTCTCTACATAAGCCCTATTTGTCTCAGGTTATTTGTCTATGTTGCACAATTGTGACGTTTTAAATCGCGTCTTTGACCTTTTAACAAGACAAAGTATAAAATTTTCAAAGTAATTTTTCTAGTATTTCTGGACTTTTTGCGCTTAATCCTGGTTTGTAATATACAATAGATTTAAATGCTCGTTCCAAATATGACTTGTATTTTGACCTGCCTCTTTTTGTTTTCGAGTTACTTTGAAAAACCAAAATTTGTCGATTTCTTTTTTCTTCAATATCTAAGTAGGCGTTGATCTGACATGTCTAAGACTTGCACATTATCAGGATACTTTTTACAGAGTAATTTTTTTGTGATATTCTCAACTTTGGATTGTCATTTGTTTTTGAGCTACAGGTATCAACGTTTGTTTTTATTATAGGAGCCATATTAGATTTTTTTCTCATGCGATAGCCTGTGAAAAGTACTTTCTAATGATGTACAACATGCTTGAGAAATATTGTATTTGCACTGACAATTTTGAGATAAACCGTTTTGAGGATAGTAGGCTGTGAAATACAATACCAGAAAACAAACGACAAAAAAAATTGTTAAAAAGGCAGTAGGCCATGGAGTCTAAGAATAGACTTCTACTTTCAACATAATTTTCCGTAATGATTCACGATAAAAAAATAGTAACTTTGAGCACACCAATGAATCGGGCCATTTTTACAAATGATATTTTACATTACAACATTATCCCACAAAATTGTTATAATGTAATTGAATAGCTAAACCTAGTAAATAACTAAATTTACTAACAGAACCTAATAAAACGCAGATTAATGATTTGCGAAGGCGCCTTTGAAATTTGTTTCATTTTTTAACGTAAGTCAACTGAAAAACAACAGAAGAAAGGTTGCTATGGATATAAAACTATCGCGACAATTAAGAATACTGTCATTTCTAATTATCTGAACAATTTGAGGTGTATTTAACACGTTGCTTAAAATTTTGTACTAAATGGTATTTTTTCTCTTTATTTTAAATATTATTCAACAATATATTTAGTAATGAAGAATATTTTAACATGTGGGAATGTTATGTTCGTTCTAACCGAAATACTGAGGCAGCCGCGAATTCATATTAAAACAACTACCCTGAAAGACGACAACCAAACACAAAAATATTTCGCAGGATAGTGACCAATCAATTGAACGACGGTAGCTTCCATGCAAAAAAACTACCAATGCCTAGAAATGAAGAAAGAAATAATGCCGTCTTATGCCATATATATATATATATATATATATATATATATATATATATATATATATATATATATATATATATATATATATATATATATATATCACTATCCTGCTAAATATTTTGGTGTTTGGTTGTCGTCGTTCTTGGTAGGTGTTTTGATATGAATTCGCAGATTCGCAGATTCGCAGCTGCCTCAGTATTTCGGTTAGAACGAATATAACATTCCCACATGTCAAAATATTCTTTATTACTGAACATATTGTTGAATAATAATTAAAAGAAACAGGAAACAAACCATTTAGTATATAATTTTAAGCAACGTGTTAAATACACCTCAAATTGTTTAGATAATTATGAATGACAGTATTCTTAATTGTCGCGATTGTGTTATAGTATACTTTTATTTGGTATGCAACAATTTCGATAGCTGTGATTGATGATGGCGACTTCACCATTTGCTGTCCTCAAGCTACTGATATAGTTTATTCTTAAACAAATACTTTTATTTGGGTAAGGACGCTAGAGAGCTTCTTTTTGTTGTCCTTGCGATTTTAATTTTTCATCAGTAAACTATAATATCCATCATAAAGGTCTGACAAGATATATATATATATATATATATATATATATATATATATATATATATATATATATATATATATATATATATATATATATATATATATATATATATATATATATATATATATATATATATATATATATATATATATATATATATATATATATATATATATATATATATATATATATATATATATATATATATATATATATATATATATATATATATATATATATCCAGAAGCCGCTACTATAACGCACTTGCTGTGTTTTAACTTTTTACAATTTATTAGTTAAATGGAAAAAACTTTTTAAAAGACAATTTTTTTGACTTCGATACAATCCACTTGTCAGACCTTTATGATGGATATTGTAGTCTACTCATGAAAAATTAATATCGAAACGACAACAAAAAGAAGCTCTAGCGTCCCTACGCAAATAAAATTACCTGTTTAAGAAGAAACTATAGCTTGAGGACAGCAAATGGTGAATTCGCCATCACCAATCACAGCTACCGAAATCGTTGCATAACAAATGAAAAATATTTACTTAAAAACAAACGAAACGTGGCGATGTGAGGTAATAAGACACTGTGACGAAATAAATATGGTGTTTGTATAATAATGTATCACAAGCGGTTTAACCTTCTAATTCAAAAAACAAAAATGTTGTGTCTGCGCATGCCACACCTTATAAATTTAAACTCTACTTTTTCAGAGTAGGAACAGGAGACGTGGCGCTTGCCTCTAACTAAAAAAGTATGAACGCAGCAAGTCCGTGATGGTAGTGAACTTTCATACAAAATTTTTAATGGAAAATGTGTCACTTTTTAATGAAAGGCATCAAATTCAGTATAACTTATATTGAAAACTAAAGAATAAGAACATG
Source organism: Tillus elongatus (assembly GCA_964006375.1). NCBI lineage: Eukaryota > Metazoa > Arthropoda > Insecta > Coleoptera > Cleridae > Tillus > Tillus elongatus. The sequence continues at coordinate 207,978,990 of OZ023262.1, read as the reverse complement.
TTTTGTTTATTTATTACTATTTTACAGTTCTGTTTTGAGGATAAGTAGTAAATGATTGTCATTGAAATAGATGTAACAATTTGTACATATATTATGCTCTTAAAATTGGAAACTAGTGAATATTAACGTGTTTTTTTTTAATTATGGCTTGACAGTTCTGTTTTGAGGTAAAATAGTAAATGATTGTATGAAAATCAAAGAATAAGAATAGTAACGTAAATATTTGTTGATTAATTGTTCAAGTAAGTAAGTTATTTGTATAATGATTTATTATAATTTAATGCAATTTGTAATACTTAATTGTAATTTGTAATAGTTTCTTCTAAAGAGACTTACAACATCTAGATTCACCAAATTTTATTTTTCTAGCATCATGAAAAATTGAGTTTCGGGCTGCAAAGTTTTTTTCCCAAAACGAGCTAGAATACAAGATTTGATTATTTTTTATGATAATAGAAAGAGAGAGATTCTGCAAATGAACTTGGATTAGGACCGCGAAACCTGATCTTCGAGGTCGGTTTAAATTAACAGTATTACTTTTAGTAATATACCGTACTAATAGTATATATTAGGTAATAAATTACCTTAAAATAGGTATTTTAGGTGACTTAGTAGTCACTTTTCGTTCAAATTTAGGGCACATGCAGACCAAAAAATTACCAATTGTGGAATTGAAACTCAAAATTATATTTAAGTATATTTATAGATAAAATTCATCCAAATTTTTTTTACCAATTTAGTTACTTGTAAGTTACTGACTTTGGAGTAATTTGAGTAGTCAAAAATTGGCTAACTAGGAGCTGCATTCTCAAATTTGTAGTGAGTATGACAATCAAGCCGACATTTTGGTTAATTATAACTAAATTACAACTTGGTTAGGTTATTTGGACTCGAGTGCTAGTTAACATGCCTTAATTTGTTGCTTGGGAAAGAAACTGTATTAAGACTTTACAATGTAAGTAGGTAATGGGTCACTTGAGCCAGACAGGAAGTGGGGGTACCCCCACTCCCCCCCCCCCATAGGCGGAGCCCCACCCCTCTGGGCGGAGCCCCACCCCATTATGGGCGTGGCCACGCCCCCCAAGATGGCGTCCAAGATGGCTTCCAATGTAACCTGTAAACATTCTAAGGTCATTGACCTGTTATGTCTAGGAAACTTTGGCCAGACAGTGACGTCACACGACTTGGGCCAGACAGTCACATGCAAACATTCCAAAGCGTAAGGAAAATTATTATTTTTTTAAAAAAGCCACATGGAGCAGGTGAGTTTCGAACCCGGGACATTCAGATGGGAGGCAACGATGCTAACCACTGTGCTAAGCAGACGCTTATTAATTTACTGTTTTAGGCTGGTATATATACGACTTTTAATTAAAACAAACCATACATGTAACATACATAAAGCTTTTGTTATTAGACATAAGACATAATAATTAATATGTTTAATATTAGACAGACTATTAGATTTCGCATAGAAATTAGCCGAACGCCACAATTGTTATATGGGTAGGTTCTAAAAATAACACACAGAGGTCGTTGGCAAACAAAAGAAGGAAGTTCAGAAACAAAATAGACAACAGGTTCAAATAGGAAACCAAACTTAAATATCGTAGAGACAATAGAGGTCGCTGGCAAAACAAAGAAGGAAGCTCAGAAACAAAATGGACAACAGGTTCAACTCTTAAAAATAGGAACTTTTTTAGCCTTATGTGTGGGCGCGGCAAGTAGTTGATTTTATTTTGAAAGAGATACAGGTTCGATTCCTGATATATGCTCCTTGATATGGTAGCGTCAAACAAATACAAAGAGGTACTGAATAACTAAACAGTAAGCTTAGAAACAATGGTTGGTTACAGGTTCAATTCCCTTCTTAAGCTAACCCCAAGTGTTTAGTGTCATGTTACTCGTCTAAGTAAGCAGAATTAAAAAATGGCGACTAAAATAAGATAAAAAACTTAAAACCCTTATCGCGGAAGATCCGTGAGATGTACTATAGAACCAACATATGCACGGTGTTAAGGAGGTCAAATCAAAGTGGAATATACAATAAAATGGCCACTTCCGGTCTAAACTTTAAATCCTTATATCTTTTGAACGGAAAGTGATAGAAATGAACTGACTTTAAAAATATATCGTTTCATAACAAGCTCTACAAGAAAATGAGATAAAAAACTTTAAACCCTTATCGCGGAAGATCCGTGAGATGTACGAGAGAACCAATACATGCACGGTGTTAAGGAGGCCAAATCAAATTGGAATATACAATAAAATGGCCACTTCCGGTCTAAACTTTAAATCGTTATATCTTTTGAACGGAAAGTGATAGAAATGAACTGACTTCAAAAATATATCGTTTCATAACAAGCTCTACAAGAAAATGAGATAAAAAACTTTAAACCCTTATCGCGGAAGATCCGTGAGATGTACGATAGAACCAACACATGCACGGTGTTAAGGAGGTCAAATCAGAGTGGAATATACAATAAAATGACCACTTCCGGTCTAAACTTTAAATCGTTATATCTTTTGAACGGAAAGTGATAGAAATAAACTGACTTTAAAAATATATCGTTTCATAACAAGCTCTACAAGAAACTGAGATAAAAAACTTCAAACCCTTATCTCGGAAGATCGGCGAGACGTACGATAGAACCAATACATACACGCTGTTCAGCAAACCAATAAAATCAATAAAAATGTTACTTCCGGTAGACACTTCCGGTATAGCCGTTCTTAGAGCTACATACATGTGTGACACCTCAAAATCATCGTCTTGTTGAACAGAAGAAATATAATATTTAAGTAAGTTAGAACAAGCTGTGTTAACACCTAAAAACAACACACTCTCTCTTAGACTTAATGAAGTTACTTTCAGAGAAAATTTCAACCATACCAGAAAGAACAGTATTCAATAGCGTATTTAAATGTTGACTACATCAAGTGATGCGTGCTACAGACAAATTTTAGTACACCCTCTTAGACTTATTGAAGTTGACGGTACAGGCAGCTGTCAAGCGTAGGCAGCGTCCACAAACTATAATGAGTTTAATCTAAAGTGAATAGATATTTTTATTATTTGAATCCATTGGAGGCTAGGGTCTTATAAAACGTATATAAATTTAGTAGATATCATGGGTTATTACAAATGGAAAGTTTATTCTGAATGATCATTAAACAAACCTGGATTAGGTTTAAACAAAGACTGAACTTAAAATTTACATGTTGTATATATTTTTGTGTATGGTATAACAAAAGTTGGCAACAAGGCATGCTCAACATCTGGTGCTAGAAGATGGCAACAAGGTATATCCAACATCAGGTGCTGGTGACATCATTTCCTTCATATAACAAAGCTAGCAACAAGGCATGTTGAACATCTGGCGTTGGTGATATCATTTCCTGCAAATGATTGCTCATTTACCAACATAATTTCCCCCAGTATCGGAGAGTGATATCATTTCCTGCCGTTCTCAAGTTGTAAGCTTATTACGGTTTCCGGTGTAAGTGCGGACAACGCCAGTAGAAAACCATAAAAAAATCTGTGTCTGTTTACCATAAGACCACATGCATATTTAAGCAAATACAGAGATATGACACACCAAGCCATATAAATACATGCAAAACAAGTTACATATTAAGCTAATAGTGGGGGCCTCAAATTAAAACAAAGCTATTTTGTTTCAGCTTCGGTACTCGTAACAATGTACTTATATAAGCTCGATCCTAGAAAAATTCAGTCTACCTTCGACCGCTAGTGTGAATACTACTCGGGCTGTATCTATCTTCGACCGTTATTGTTAATACTGCCTAGTTTTGTGCCAGTTAAATTGCCATCGTCCGTGTTGTGTGTGCCACGCTTTGGTTGTAGTACCTAGTTATCCTTAGAGCACCTTTAGCATCATCAGGTATCGTTTAGTGATTTTAACTGTACTTTTTGTAAGATAGTGTAAAAACAATCTTAGTTTTGAAAACATTCGCTAATTTGTAAAACTTTCAAGTGTTTCGAGCAGTTTTTCTAAAAATGACTTACCAAATCGTTACCGACACGTGCAAAACCAACCAAAAATATAAGTTGACAAGGCGTAGTGTCACCTTTAAACTTAATGACATCCCCGATCATGTCAACGATCCAGAGAAGTGGGTGAAAAACGGCATTCAAGATATTGTAGCTCGCATAGTTGAGGATGTAGATCCTAAAGACAGGGTAGGGTTTCTCTTTACATCGGAAGGTTTCGACAAGGGGGCTGCACACTTGGCATTCAGAAAAGCATCAAGTGTGACTTTTGAAAATATTTGGGACCTGCTAGGACAAATATATCAAAGCAATTCGGAGGGCTTTCATTCAAACACATTCAGAATGACGATGACTCAAGTAAAACCGCTCACAGGGGCTGGCAGAACAAATAAGTATACTAAGTTTGAAGAGGAGTGTTCGCAGAGAAGAGGAATTGTAACCATTAATAATTCCGATAATCTCTGTCTCGTAAGAGCTCTAGTTGTAGCCATAGCTTATGCCATCAAGAGCCCCTTTATTAAACAGATGAGAGAAAATCGTCAGAAAAGGCAGGATATTGAAACGGCTAAATTGATCAGCGAAGCAGGTGTTGAAATTTCAGAAGCAGGGGCCAGCTTGAATGAGGTGAGACAATTCCAAACCCATCTGACCGAATACAAGATCACGGTGTATGAATATGGGTCCAAAGGTCGGACTGTGATGTTTGAGGGGCCCGATGCTCCCCTAAAAATAAACTTACTTCATCACAACAATCACTTTAACGTTATTACAAATTTAAAAGCAGCCTTTTGCTGCATTTATTATTGCGAGTGGTGCCATGTGCCATATAACAATAAAAAGGATCATCGATGTGCCGCCACATGCCCCCGCTGTCAGCAGAGCCCGCCTTGTGAGAAAACAAGACAAGAGGTAAGTTGTACCGATTGTAATAGAAAATTTAAAGATCAAAACTGCTTCGCCAATCATAAAAGAATTGGTAAAAATGGTAAGAGTATGTGTGACACAGTCAAAAGGTGTGAATCATGTCTCAAGACAATTAAAGCCGACCGCGACCATTTGTGTGACGAAGTCTATTGTAGAGTGTGTTCTAAACATCAACCTGCTGGCCATTACTGTTATATGAAACCCGACGAGCGAGAACCAATAACAGAGGGTACGTTGTTTGTATTTTACGATCTTGAGACAAGACAAGATGAAGAGGGACCTGACGGTGAAAAGATACACATCCCAAATCTGTGTGTGTTTCATCAGCGCTGTGACCTTTGCATGGATCAAGATGATGACGTACTCATATGTTATAGATGTTGTGCGAGACGTCAAGTTCTAAAAATAAAACCATTAGAGAGGTTTGCCGAATATGTACTGGGTGTTGCACCTGCTTTTAAAAGGGTAGTAGTGTTGGCACATAATGGAAAGGCGTATGATCACCAGTTTATTTTAAAACATGTGTTGGAAAAGACGGATTTAAAAGTCAAACTTATTATGAGGGGTACTAGTATTATAATGATGGAAGTGGGTAAAAAGGTCAAACTTATCGATAGTATCAATTACTTTCCACTGCCCTTAGCTGCACTACCGAAAGCGTTTGACTTGGGCCCTGAGATGAGGAAGGGTTATTTTCCACATCTCTTTAATACCCTGGCGAACGCTAATTACAACGGACCTCTACCTGCATTACAATACTATGACCCCGATCAGATGAGCGAAGATAACCGTCTTAAACTTATTGAATGGCACAAAGAACATCAAAACGACAACTTTAACCTGCAGAGAGATTTGGTGGAATATTGTGTAAGTGATGTAGACATTTTGAGGAAAACCTGTCTCAAGTTTAGGAAGATGTTTCTCGAGGAGTGTCGTGTATGCCCATTTACAGAAGCGACAACTATTGCCTCCGCATGTAACTTAGTTTTTCGGCGAAACTTTTTACAACCTGAAACCATTGGCATTATACCCCGAGGTGGCTATCGAAACTGCGATAAGCAGTCAAAGATAGCTACACTTTGGCTTATTTATGAAGAAGCGCAGCGAGGTATCAGTATAATACACTCTGTCAAACAACGAGAAGCCGTAGCTGCTGGCTGTAAGGTAGATGGTTTCTGTGCTGAGACACAGCAAATATTTGAATTTCATGGGTGTTATTATCATGGTCACACGTGTCTCAATGCCAAGAGAGATGATCCTCTGCCTGACGATCCAGCGGATACATTAAACAACCGCTATGAGCGTACTCAGGCAAAAACAAATCGTTTGAGACAGAGGGGTTATGAAGTTGTGGAGATGTGGGAGTGTAAATTCAGAGAAATGCTTGAAAAGAACGCACCTTTGAAAATGACGCTGGAGACAAGTCCCCTATTAGCTGGCACAGCTCTCGAACCACGTGACGCTTTCTACGGAGGCCGTACGGGCAACTTCAAGACTTACTATCAAGCAAAACCCGGAGAAAAAATTTAATACGTTGATGTGTGTTCACTGTATCCCTATGTTTGCAAATACAACGCCTACCCCATAGGTCATCCAAAAGTTCACATAGGTGATGACTGCAAACATCTAGACCTCTCCAATATGAATGGCGTCATCAAATGCAAGATCTTGCCTCCTGAAAATTTATATCATCCTGTACTACCAACTAAGATGAATGGTAAATTAATGTTCGTACTGTGTCGTACATGTGGCGTGTGTATGAACCAAGGTGCCTGCGAACATACCACTGAACAAAGAGCGTTGGTTGGTACGTGGGTGATGGACGAGGTAAAGAAGGCTCTAGAAAAAGGGTATGTTATGCTTGAAGTGTATGAGGTTTGGCAGTATCAAATAGAGCAGTACGATGTGACCGAGAAGACCGGTGGTTTGTTCACTAAAATGATGAACAAGTTCATTAAAATGAAGCAACAAGCAAGTGGTTGGCCTTCAAATTGCATAACAGCAGAAGAAAAGGAGGCGTATATTGACGAATTTTTCGACAAGGAGGGGATTAGGATGGAGTTTGGAGAAATCGTGAAGAATCCTGGGCTAAGAGCTTTAGCTAAACTGATGCTCAATAGTTTTTGGTATGTACCATGTTTCTTTTCAACACACATACATACACATTAAGATTTTAACTTGTAGCCACACACTTTTAAATTTTAACATGTCGTACAATAAGATTTCAACTTACAGCAGTAGCACATACATATACAAACACAAACATAAACACACACACACACAAAAAGTCACCAGCATCTGTAAATATATTAGGTAAGATTCGAAAAATTGCATATTATTAATTGTTTGCTACTGTGCAAGAACACGTATATTTCACGGAGTTCCATCTGTAAACTAAAAACCACCAGCTGATCTGGCCGTTCACCTTCCATATCAACCGGAAGCCCGGCGATATCAGTTTATGTAATATTAAACGCTTGAAATAAAAACACGTTTTGTTTACATGTGATTTAAAAATCGACCTAATTTTTCATTCTACATACAAGTGGTTTATATTAATTATATTGATCAAATTTAATACACATATTAGCTACCTTTGACGAGTGGTATATATTTATTACTTATTAATTAAATTTAAATTGATTTAATCAGATCAACCTAATTTTTTTCATTATACATACAAGTGGTTTATATTAATTATATTGATCAAATTTAATACGCAGATTAGCTACCTTTGACGAGTGGTATATATTTATTACTTATTAATTAAATTTAAATTGATTTAATCAGATCGACTTAAATTTCCAGTTTTCTGAACCTCTAATTACACACATTAAGATTTGAACTTGTAACCACAGACACACACATTAAGAGATTTTAACCTGTAACCACACATACATTAAGAATTAAATTTGTAATGTAGGTACTCATGATTGTATGATTTCAGGGGCAAGTTTGGACAGAGAGAGAATCAGTCAAAAGTTGACATCATTAGACAACCACATCAACTTGAAGAATTGCTCTCAAATCCAGCGATTGAAGTCACAAATATACATGGGGTCAACGAGGATACCCTCATCGCTAGCTACATTTATAAGGATGAAGCCGCCGACATTCTAAGCACTGTTAATGTTTGTATAGCAGCCTACGTTACAACACATGCTCGTTTAAAACTCTATAGTTATCTAGAGAAGCTTGGAGACAGGGTTTTATACTACGATACAGATTCCATAATATATGTTTCTAGACCTGATGAGTGGGATGTACCAACAGGAAATTCTTTGGGTGAAATGACAGACGAACTCGAAGAATATGGACCTGGAAGTTATATAGTTGTATTTGCTTCTGGAGGGCCAAAAAATTACAGCTATATTGTATTCAGCCCCAGGTACCATACATACTTTATGGTTTGTAAAGTAAAAGGTATACGGTTAAGCTATAATACCCTGAAGCTTGTGAATGTATTTAGCATGAGTGACATGATTATGGCTATTGAATCGATAGAACCTATTCCGATAACCAGTATGAATATACGAAGAACAAAAGACCACCAAGTAGTAACAAGGGAGGAAACTAAAATATATAGGTCAAAGTCTGAGAAGCGTAAGTTTGATGAATCATACTGCTCGCAACCCTATGGTTTTCAAGAAAAACGTAAACTCGACGATAACGCCGATGCTTCCTCTTCATCAACCTTTCAATAGCTTACGATATAAAGATTTATCGTAACATCCACACATGTTTCCGTTTCTTAAGTTTCAATGCAGAGAATATAAAAGGGGTTTAAAGCCAACCATAATCATTATTCGTTCAACCATCAAACAGTCAACATGCCTAGTTGTTTCTTCGGAGGTCCCTGTTCCTGTTCTCAATGTCAATCAGACGCTAAAAAACCTGTTTGTCAAATATGTAATTAATTTCACAACCTACTGCAAAGAGTGTTACCAGAAGAAGGTGAAAAGAACTTTACAAGAACGCTGAGTCATTCAAAAGCAAGAACTCTAAATTAAGGTTCCCATTCGCCATCAAACAAATATAAACGAAAAGCACCCCGCTAAAGTTTCAGTCTTTAACGAACAGCCAAGGTGAACACACTATATTAGCACGAGAAGCTCCCACTGAGTATAGGACGAGGTTAAACTTCAATTCTTGTGACAGTGAAAGGTGAACATTAAGACTAAAAAAGCACCCGTTTTGGTTTCAGTCTTCAGACAGTGAAAATACCGTTAAACTTTAGTCTCTTAATCGTGAAGTGAACACGAAAAACTTCGGTTGTGAAAGTGAACTCTTGGAAACAATGGCATTAAACGAAAAGCACCCCGCTAAAGTTTCAGTCTTTAACGAACAGCCAAGGTGAACACACTATATTAGCACGAGAAGCTCCCACTGAGTATAGGACGAGGTTAAACTTCAATTCTTGTGACAGTGAAAGGTGAACATTAAGACTAAAAAAGCACCCGTTTTGGTTTCAGTCTTCAGACAGTGAAAATACCGTTAAACTTTAGTCTCTTAATCGTGAAGTGAACACGAAAAACTTCGGTTGTGAAAGTGAACTCTTGGAAACAATGGCATTCCAAATACTTGAAGACACAGTGAATTCCAATAAGAAGTTTAAATTTGATAGACGTAGTGTTTGCTTTAGACTACAAGATATACCTGACGATGTCAACGATCCAGAGAACTGGGTCAAAGATCGTATTAAAGATGTTGTGAGCCATATAGTTGAGAATGTCAACCCCGAAGACAAGGTAGGTTTTACCTTTAACTCGGAAGGTTTCGACAAGGGGGCTGCCCATCTCCCATTTCGTAAAGCAAAGAATGTTGTTTTCGAAGACGTCTGGCACCTACTGAGCAAGATATACCAGAGAAAAGGATCCGGTTTTCGTTCTGATACATTTAGAATGACAATGACTCAGGTGAAAAACCGGTAAGCCTTCATCACATATCAATCATCATAGTGAAACCATGTACCTTACTATCTTTAAGCCTCTAAATGTTTATATGAGTTGTTCAATATAATGTCATTATTTAAAGTTGATACATAATAAGATTTTGTAAAAAGCCTTCAGCATTTAAAAACTAATTTTAATGTCTAATATAAATATAAATTTAAACAGTTTTTAGTTTGTAATTGTACTAACAAACTCATAAGATAGTATAACACCTGTTTTAGTTATCTATGTAGACAGGTCACTTGTTGATAGCTTGTTATCACTTGTCAACATTAATATAAACTACCTTGTGTAGTAACTAGTTGTTAAGATGTATTATAGTATGTATAAGAACTGGTGTAATCCTAGTCAAAATATATGTATTGTAAAAAAAAAATATTACTGATAAATTTTATTAAAAAATAGTATGTTCTCAAAATATATGTATTACAATGTTGGTAATAAATTGCTATATATGGAATAATAGTGTTTTATTTAACCAGTTGGAAATTATAAACTAAAAAATTGTAGTGTTAATGGTGAAAAAAAGTAGGTATAAAAGGCTTCGTTGAAGAATCCTTAAATGCTTGGTGTAATTTATATCATTAAAGAAACGTTTGCAATCACTTTTACTATTTAATATTAGAGTTCTAACTTGATGAACAAAGTTAAACCATACTGTATTACAAATGAATTTTTTTCATAAGTAGTTTTTGTATTTTTACTGTAATCAAATAAAAAAGATAAGAAGGAATACAGCTAAAAGCTGTTAAAAAAAAGAGCTTGCCATGAATAAGTAATTTTTAAAACTAGGCTAAAAGTTCTGCTTATATGCAAATAAAATGACGTTATTATTATTAAGTATGTCATAAACCTTATGAGGTCTTTTGCTAAACTATTACTTTTATATTATTACATTTTTTAACAAGACACCACTTTCACATTGAAGTTTGTGTCTGTCGGTTTTTTAAAATATAGTGATATTGACGGCGCGAAATTAGTCTTCATAGGTAATAGTAAATAAAAAATTTAAATTAGGTTAAAGTATGGCTTTTACATTATATACCTTAATATAATGAAAAACTTTATGAAAATTCACCAATATATGCATTATCAGACAACTGAAATTAAAGTGTTGCTCATAGGATATCTTAAATAATAGGTTTATTTCTTTGAATAGTAGTGGTTCGTTGGCGTACAGATACTTAAAGGAAACACATGTCTTTAATTTTTATTATACTTAAGCATTATGAATAACTTAATATGTGGAGATTTAATTGTTTGCTTTTTAATTACTTATATAAACCGCGGCAGCTGTTAAAGTCGAGATAAGCTGTTGTTAGATCGTCCGGACGTAAATAGTAAACAAAACTAAAGCAGATAAAGTTAACACTGGTAGCGAATTTTCAGATAAATTTTCTGACGCTAAATATTTGTAAACGTTTACATAAATAATCTGATACAAAATATTTTAGCATTGTTTTTGCTATATAGTCTCCTCTTAATATCATAAACTTACCAAATTTGTTTATCATAGATTTTCCTAAATTAATTTTCTGGCTAAGACACAATCGATTCATTGATATGGTTCATATATAAAACCAACCTCGCGCTCATTTGAGATTTTTTTAAAACCAAAAGTCAGGATCTCCTATTAGTGAGTTTTTCTAAGAAAATTCACCAAAAACGCTACAGTTAAATTATGTTGCAATAGATGTTGGAACTTTGCGTGTTGATAAACATGGACAAATATTATTTTGTTTAGCAATTAAAAATAGATCTGGCACCTTATAAACTCCCAATTTAAACTTATATACTTTTAGCATGTCCAAATATAATAAATCTCAACACAAAGTCTCAAACTATACACTTGATATCTTATAAAGCTTCTAAGTGCGTGTTAATTATCAAGTCATTTAACTTTAAAACACTGATTTTCTAAGATTGTACCAGGTATGAAAAAGTATATGTTTTCCTAATTTCTGTCGAATTGTTTTTCATATTTATCTACAGGTGTACATTTAAAATCCAAATATGAAAAATTCTTTAAATGTACACATATCAAAAACCCTGTTATATTAAGTTTTTAGATAATTTCACTACGTTCAGCAGTGGCTCCACTCTACATGTAACTTAACCATTTTATGTAAGAAAAAAATCCGTGTTTGCGTATATAAGCTATCAATTTTTCCAGTTTTTCCTATTGATTTCATTCTTTCCCCTAAACTGTATTCTCGTTGTAAACTGTTTAGTAGTTAAGATGAGATACAGTGAATCGTGCTCGTTACAAGTGAAGAAGAGTGCTTTCTCTGGACATTTACGCAGTGAAATTCACAAATCTAAAGTGTGTGAACCGTGGGAAGTTGAACAAGTTTATATGTTAACTCAAGCTTTTAAAAACAGAATGGCTACCTATCGTATTAGTATGGATGGTAGTGATATACGTCTTGCCATGGAAAGTGTGAAGCATAAATTGTTTCATTTGATGGAGGCTGCTTTAGCCAAACACGATACAGTTAAAATGAATCTAGAATTGTTTGGTTTGTATGTGCTCCAAAGTCGAAATAAAAAATAAAGTCACTAAAAATAAAAAATACAGGATGGTGCGCAGTAGCGTTACCTTCATGTAACTTAAGCATTTTATGTAAGAAAAAATCTTGTTTGTGCATATAAGCTCGGAATTTACCAGTTTTTTCCTATTGTTTTTCATTTATTTCCCTAAAAACTATATTCTCATTGTATAATGTATAATGTATATATTAACAATGAAACAGGCCAATGTCACCTGAATGACACAGGGATGTTCATGTACGTCAAAAAAAAATTAACAATAAGAACGACAATAGCACACACAATAAGCATAACAATTAAGGAAAATTTTTCCTTAAATAATACAAAACAAAGATACTTATAAAACACACTTATAATGTCTATAACGTTCAAAAGATAAGAGCTGCAGAATCCAGATCCAATTCCAATGTAAACTGCTTACTAACACTTTGGGTCTGCCGACTGCCCACTATAATTCAATTGTTTTAATTAAATATCCTGACCAAATTAAAAACGACTTAAGAAGTTATGACTTTAGATATTTTGAAAATTAAGAGAAATGGTTTTAAACAACAGGTTTAAACCTCTTTTAGCAGTTATTACATAGTTTGAGTCAACAATCCTCTCACATAAAACGACTGTAGCAATTTGCACTATTAAAACATGTCAACCATATGAGTCTTTATTGACATGCATGTTAGATTACCAAACACTACCAAAAGTTACAAGAGCTGTCTTATTCTAAAAACAGGAGATCTCTTAATGTATAGCGTGTATTTGGCCTTTTCTCGCTTTTTTTTAATGACAAGGTTGTTACTTTCCGCTGCTGTTACGAAAATGCTGTTTCGGTTATATTATTTTACTTGATCTAGACAACAGGAAAAATTTACTTACCGTATAAAGAGGGGTGGACGGTTTTGCGACAGTAGTCATCTAGATACAGACGTGGCTGGTATAAATACAGGGGAAGTGATCAGTTTTGCGACAGTAGTCTTCTAGAGACAGACGTGGCTGGTATAAATACAGGGAAGTGATCAGTTTTGCGGCAGTAGTCTTCTAGAGACAGACGTGGCTGGTATAAATACCGGGGAAGTGATCAGTTTTGCGACAGTAGTTGTGGAGAATCCTATAGAAGCTCTTGATAGAGAAAATAGCCAAACAGTTATGTACAAGTTACTGTTAATTATATGTGTGCTAAGTGTCTCCTTTGGGGAACATATAAGTGAAAAAGACAGAGAATTGGCTCTCAAGTATCTCGTCAGATATGGGTACTTAAGAAATGGTGCCTTTAACAATAGTCAATCATCAATGTTACAAAATACACAGCCTTTCAAGGATGCTTTGAACATGTTTCGCGTGCTTTACAATTTAACCGAAAGTGAGAACCTGACTATTTCAGATATTAACCTGATGAAACGTAAACGATGTGGTGAAAAAGATATAGGCAACATTTTCTTAACTTCGCAGCCTATATGGAAAAAGAAAACATTAAAGTGGTACATACATCATTCAGATCCTTTGATACGTCTGATAACACAAAAAGCATTTAAACAATGGGAGCAGTATATTGATTTGAATTTTGTAAGAACAAACATTTATTCTGAAGCTGATATAGGGATAAGTTTTTGCGACAACAACCATCGTTACTTGTTAAAAGATCAACCATGTGGATATCCATTTGGCGATTCCGTTTTAGGACATACTTATTTTCCGAATGCTGCCAACACTCCAATTGAAATCCATCTAAGTAGTAATAAATCATGGAACTATCAAACATATACATCGGAAGGCAATGACACGTCGTACTATTTAGTGCTTTTACATGAACTAGGACATGGTTTAGGACTCACTCATGCTTACGACACAAACTCTCTTATGTTCGCTTATTATGGAAACAGCATGTCTAATGACGATATTCAACGGGTTCAAGAATTATATGGACAACGTTCTACTACAACTACAGCGAAGACAACAGAGACTACAACGAGGGTGGCAAAGACTACCACAAGGTCGACACCAAAGACGACCACAACAGCGAAGACAACAGAGTCTACAACGAGGGTGGCAAAGACTACCACAAGGTCGACACCAAAGACGACCACAACAGCACCTAAAACAATAACCAAATCAAATATGGACTTGTGCGATTATATAGACAAGATCAGGCCTTTAGTTATTATTAACCATAACATGTATCTGTTTTACAAGAAATGGGTCTGGGTTGTACCATTAGATAATATGAAAGGTCCCTATACAGAGCCAAAACTTCTTACAGATTGGTTTCCATATTTGAAGGGTTCTTTTAAAGAAATTAGACATGTTTACCAACGACCTAGTGGAGAAGTGGTTATGTTTACCAACGATGGAACCTTCGCCCTTGTTGATTTTCCCAGCATACAAACAAAACACATTGCCAAGTTCCGTGATGTCAACTATTTAGGTGCTTTACAGTTTGACAAGATAAATGCGATCGTAAATACGTATACAGGAAAAACCATAATATTTCACTCGGATAACATGTACGAAATCGTTAGTGAGTCTAGAGCTGTGTTTTATAGGCAAGAAGAAGGCTATATACACTCCTTTTCTCCCGAATTCCCTGCTAAAATAGATGGAGCATTTAGGTATACAAATGGTCGATTGTATGTGTTTCGGAAAAATAAATATTACGAATTTGATGAGTTTTCCAATCAGGTAGTTAGCATAGGCCAAAAGGATTTATCGATATTTGGTATCCAATGCCCGAGCCGTAGTCTGTACGAACAACTGAGACTCCTATTACAGAAGATTGTCAACTATACAGAGAACGATCAACAATCAGATGTTGAAGATTATGATTATATATAGAGTACAATAAGTATAACCTATTAATAAATATTATTTTGGCATTAACGATGTTTTCATTGTACCCTTAAGTTTCTAATATCATCCTTTTCCTATGAAATATTTTTCACATCATTTTATACAAAATAAAATATAGCATGTGTAATCAAAGCTTTGTTTGCGATGTTTGTATCTTTTTCGTATGACTTTAAGGTCATTCAACGGAAATAAAACCGCTAACGGAGCATTGAGACCAACTCACAAGGTTATTTCAACAGCTGTGAGCAAAATATGTTGGCTAACAAGGTTAATTTCGGGGAGTGCTAAGTATAGCCGTAGTTGGAAGCGATATCGCGGTTACCACTAGAGGTATTGTTGCCAGCTCTACTTTCAACAGATTCTTTAAATCAAACCGATTTCAATAAGACTTAAGAATATAAATCTTTTATTGTACGCATGTACATTTGTTAAATTTGGATTCTGTTTACCTAGACCAGTGATATGACACCAAACATGTAGGACTTTAACCAGCAAAAATAAAAACTGATTAAGAGCATGCGCCTCACAATATATTTAAATTGTAGGCATCAAGACGTTTTAAGTAAGATCAAACACGTGGAGATTGAGTCATTAAAGAAAAAAATTTATTGGGCGCCTGCATCCCACACAATATTTTAAAATTCTAGATGCTAAGACGATTTAAATAAGACCAATACTGGTGTTTCTATACGCCTACTGCTATTTAAAATTCTAGGTAACACAGCTGTAATAAATATATATTTAACCAGCAATCATAAAAGCTAATTTTTCAAATTCGTCCATATCAACGTGTAATATCATAATTTGTTAAACTCGTTATATAGACACCGAATGTTAAATACATATTTATGGGATTACCCAGATTTTTCTCACTGTCGAACGTCTTGTCAATATTAAAGATGTTATTGTTGTCTATTTTTAAAATTAGTTAAGGAGGTTGTATAAGAAAGTTTGCTACAAGATATATTTTAAGAGTATATTACTTACTAGATATTCAAGTTTTGTCTTAAAACGGTCCTCTCTGGTTTGTTTATAGCTATACATTTTTCTTGACGTATTGCACTAAAAAAAAAACAGACGTCTGCCACACCTTACACGCACGCTCATAATCGGACTGCATAATGTGTTCACCTCTTAGATTATCATAAAATCCAGACTGTGATGGAAGCTTAGTCTCATTTAATTTATCAAAGGAGTCTACATACGAATATGGAGAAAAATTATTAATTAACTGCTTACTACTTTGAAATAACCCGTTAAAATTTTGTTGACAGCGCCCAGAATAATTGTAAAACTAACTTTGTATCCTGAACTAGGCCAGTAAATTCTGATTATCAACCCGACTTCCGTTCTATGCGAGACAGCGTTGTCAGTTTGGGGTTAAAACCGTTTATCTTAGCTTGAGCAATGTTGACATATATTTCCTTCTTTTACTCGGATATATATTATTAACAGACTTGTCTAAATGTTATGTCGTATTTGTTTAGCTTCAGGTTAAGTGTATATCACTGGTATCTCAGGTTAATATCTAAGCTTTCCAACTGGGTTTGGTTAGGTTGTGTTTAGTTTTTTATATTAGAGTTTTTAATTTTTACGTTTAACAAATATAAGCTATTACCTACGTCTTATGAGTGTCACGTATAATAACAATTATATTTAGCTTTTTGCCATAGAACTGTGTCATCCTGTATATATGTAACCAAAATAAAAACGGAAACTAAGACCTCCCCCTAAGAGTGAGCTTTTCTATGAAAATTCACTAAAATGGAGACTGTGACGTCAGCTCGAACACCTAAATAATATCGTTCTTTTAAATTTTACGCTAAACGTATTGATATATAATTTTTAAATGAATGCAGAATGAGTCGGAAGCTGATCCATCTTTGAAAATATTTGTATGCTATTAGGCGTTATTTTGCTATTGAAATATTCCAAATCTAACCACGTCAAGAGTTTTAGTAACATAACACACCTGCTGAGTCCTTACTTTTAAACGTGTTAACTATAATGTCCAGAATATAGCCCAGGCCTTGTGTAAAAACCAAAACCGGTCTTGTTTTTACAAATATAGCTTTTTTGCTATAAACAGTAGGAAGTTATCACAACCTATATGATATCAATATAACAGAAAGATCATGCTACAATAGATGCTTTTGGATAAATTTGGTCAAACATATTTTTTATCAAAAAAATAGATGACATTCCCATAAACCATACATTTTTAAACTTATACTTTTAGCATGTCCAAATATAATAAATCTCGACAAACATTAAGTGAAATAAACATGAAAAAATTCGAAACTGTGACGTCAGCGATCTCGTAAATAAATTTAAACTAAAATGTATGAATCAGGTAATTTTTTAACTCAATGAAAATATGTTATTTCTCTTCAACAAAAAAAAAACATTTTTAATATATTATATCTAATAATTCATGGGTATGTTTATAAAAACATTCTGCTATAAAATCGTTAACGGATATTTTTAAGAATAGAAAAACATATCTAAAGGTTATATTTTAAATATACTTACGTTTATAGGTGTTAAATCTCTTTCTATATATCCTGGAAATTTTGCTAAACCTCTGCCTTTCTGTAAGGAGAGTTGGGATCTTTACCGTACCCAACGACAAAGTCGTCCGTGAAAATCGAATAATTTTTAAAATGTGGTTTGTTAATGTATGCCGCCGCGCCCGGTTTACGGCCCCTCTGAAGCGTGGAATGTGCAGACATTCTGCTCAAATATATAGTTGATTACCGCAAGATACACTCTCACACGTCCTAAACACGAAATCTTACAAATTTTTAGCCGCATGTCATCGAAACACATTTTATATAATACTGTAAAATTCAACGTTTTTACAGAATAGAGACCATGGCCTCGAATTGTGCACATGACTATTAATAACTGAAACCATTCATTTCCGGTCTATTATCAGTTAGCTTTATATCTCAAAGTGAACAGTTTGACCATATTGTATTCTTAATTAACGCCAAATTGTACTGGGGTTATTAGACATATTTTAAAAACTGTCTACCGGAAGTAACATTTTTATTGATTTTATTGGTTTGCTGAACAGCGTGTATGTATTGGTTCTATCGTACGTCTCGCCGATCTTCCGAGATAAGGGTTTGAAGTTTTTTATCTCAGTTTCTTGTAGACCTTGTTACGAAACATACATTTTTGAAGTCGGTTCCTTTCTATCACTTTCCGTTCAAAAGATATAACGATTTAAAGTTTAGACCGGAAGTGGCCATTTTATTGTATATTCCAATTTGATTTGGCCTCCTTAACACCGTGCATGTATTGGTTCTATCGTACATCTCACCGATCTTCCGCGATAAGGATTTAAAGTTTTTTATCTCAGTTTCTTGTAGACCTTCTTACGAAGTCAGTTCATTTCTATCACTTTCCGTTCAAAAGATATAAGGATTTAAAGTTTAGACCGGAAGTGGTCATTTTATTGTATATTCCAATTTGATTTGGTCTCCTTAACACCGTGCATGTATTGGTTCTCTCGTACATCTCACGGATCTTCCGCGATAAGGGTTTAAAGTTTTTTATCTCATTTTCTTGTAGAGCTTGTTATGAAACGATATATTTTTAAAGTCAGTTCATTTCTATCACTTTCCGTTCAAAAGATATAAGGATTTAAAGTTTAGACCGGAAGTGGCCATTTTATTGTATATTCCAATTTAATTTGGCCTCCTTAACACCGTGCATGTGTTGGTTCTATAGTACATCTCACGGATCTTCCGCGATAAGGGTTTTAAGTTTTTTATCTTATTTTAGTCGCCATTTTTTAATTCTGCTTACTTAGACGAGTAACATGACACTAAACACGTGGGGTTAGCTTAAAACTAAGAAAGGAATTGAACCTGTAACCAACCATTGTTTCTAATCTTACTGTTTAGTTATTCAGTACCTCTTTGTATTTGTTTGACGCTACCATATCAAGGAGCATATATCAGGAATCGAACCTGTATCTCTTTCAAAATAAAATCAACTACTTGCCGCGCCCACACATAAGGCTAAAAAAGTTCCTATTTTTAAGAGTTGAACCTGTTGTCCATTTTGTTTCTGAGCTTCCTTCTTTGTTTTGCCAGCGACCTCTATTGTCTCTACGATATTTAAGTTTGGTTTCCTATTTGAACCTGTTGTCTATTTTGTTTCTGAACTTCCTTGTTTTGTTTGCCAACGACCTCTGTGTGTTATTTTTAGAACCTACCCATATAACAATTGTGGCGTTCGGCTAATTTCTATGCGAAATCTAATAGTCTGTCTAATATTAAACATATTAATTATTATGTCTTATGTCTAATAACAAAAGCTTTATGTATGGTTTGTTTTAATAGGGGCGTAACTTTAAATCATGGAGTCTTCGACCTATACCATTATTCTCGCTTATCAACCTCACTCTCATTTGTCGGCTCTAAAGGTTGGAGTGACGTAACTTTAAATAATGGAGTCTTCAACCATCTTTAAAAGCGAAAGGCACCATGTTTTATTCCGCCATTTTGGTTCCGCCATTTTGGTTCCTCCATTTAGGGTCCGCCATTTTGGGTCCGCCATCTTGGGGCGTGGCCACGCCCACAAGGGGTGGGGTGGGGGTACCCCCACTCCTACCCCCACGTCCTGTCTGCCTCAAGTGACGCCATACCTACTAATGTAGCTAGAAATAAAGTAAATACACCTCTATTTTGAATTTTAAGTGATTTTGTTCACAAAATTTTGAGTTGTTACCAATTAAAAATAAAATCTGAAAGACTTGAATTGAGGCAACTCAAGTGGTTAAAGTATGATGCCAGACAAATACAGAGTAGTCACCTGCCACGCGTAGATTGATACATATATCACAGGCATACATCATATTGCAGCGATAACCAAACAAAATAAACACGTAAGGCGGGATCGCCACAACATCCTAATGTGCAACAGACATTCATACCCGAATTGTGGCGATCCCATCGTAATGACCGCCTTCGGGTATACTCGGATTCTCGGATTTGTAAAATATTCAAAAATATCCTACTCTGAAAGTAAGAGGGGAAAATAAGGAAGTTTTGTATCAGCTACTTGAAGCAACACCCAGATGGGATAGCGTGTTTTGTTTATTTATCAAATTTTGGCAGTTCGGTTTAAAGGTTAAGTAAATTGTATATGGTTCTAAAATTGAAAACTAAAGAATAATAACGCATTTTGTTTATCCATTATTATTTGACAGTTATGTCTTGAGGTTAGGTGGTAAATGATTGGCACTGAAACAGATATAACAACTAGCATATTATGCTTTTATAATTGGAGACCAAAGAATAATAACGTGTTTTGTTTTTAGCGAATTTTTTGTAAAACAAAAAATTCACAATGAGGAGATCTGTGTTATATATATATATATATATATATATATATATATATATATATATATATATATATATATATATATATATATATATATATATATATATATATATATATATATATATATATATATATATATATATATATATATCACACCGATAACTCAAAAAATAATGAGCCGATTTTTCGGTACGTACCTTCCTTTTGTAAGCGGCTTGGATAGGTTCGTTACTCAAGAAAATCAGATTAGTTTTTCCGGAAAAATTTTGAGTTTTCCCTCGGAAAATTTTCGTATCTCCGAAAATAACAGAGATATGACAACCAAGTTTGACATGTGCGTTTCTACTGTTCAACTTACCCTACTTGCAAAAACTTAGAGATCTTTGAGTTGAAAGGAAAAAAGTTATCGAAATTTTAAGAAAATAATGTTGGGTGCCACTGGTGATCAAAGAACAAAATATTTTGTGTGAGTAACAAAACCAATTGAATTTTACATATAACGGTTAAGTTTACTTGACGCAAAAACGTCAAGAAGTAGCAGAAAAATATTTTGAAAATTGGATATTTTTTCTTCTTCAAACGTCAAAGTCGCGATTTTAAACTTTAAAATTTGCCGTTTTCAGACAACTAATTTGGAACAAATGTGGATTATGTAGACGATATGTTGTAAGAAGTGTGTTTTACAAAGCCTTAACATTCAGCTTCCACCATCATTGTCCTTCATTTTACTAAAACATTTTAAGAAAATCAATATCAAATAAACCCTCTTTCTGATGCTTCTGCAGTAGTTTCAGCTATAGAGTTTATGGTTTAATAGTCTATATTTTAGCAAATTTTCGTCGAAAAAAATTCGTTATTGAGAAGACAGCGACTTATGAATTTAAAAAAGATTACTTCGAATGAGCGCGGACTAGAACATCTAAAACCCATATACGGGGTCAGTTTCAGTTTTTGTCTGTTTACACATATACAGTGTGACGCTTTTCTAAGGCAACGCTCAATATATCTGTTATTATACAACATATGACAAAAAAGTGTATACGTTAATTAAAGGGTATCTTGAGCTGCATCTTATAAACTTATTTTGACAATCACAGGCTGGCCCATAAGTCGTTGGTGATACACACTTTCTTTTTTTAATAGAACACCCCCTTATTTTATTGCATTTTTGTATTTGTCAGCAAATTATAATGCATGTTTGTAAGAAAAAAATTGATATGGTTAATCGTTTTTGAGTTATTTCAATTGTTTTGCAACCTTTCACGTTTCTTGCACTTATTTCAAACTGATATCACAAATTGTGAAACGGAGTTTTTATCAATAGATAGATTGTGAAAAATGTAATTTAGTGTAACTTTACTAAAGGCAATTTCTGTAAAAAAAAATGTGATTTTCTGTAAAATAAATGTTTGCAAATTTTCAAATTTTTTTAAATTTTGGGCTTGAAGCTGTTTGTGAATAATTATATTTTGGCAGGTGTGTAAACAGCTTAAAGAGGTTCGTTGGCCAGGAAAGTCGGACCAGTTTTTTTCTGGAACTTTTAGGGTTTATTTTCGGAAAAATGTTTCTACTTTTTTAAATAACAAAACTTTTTTAATGCAATACCGTAGATTGTTACTAATATATAGGTTATACTGCCAACCAAATGTCCTTCTTTTGAAAACAAGACATATTTTCCATTAAAAGCATTTTTACGAAAATTCAATACCATAACGCACTTGCTGCGTCCAGACTTTTTTTATAATGGTTTGACAATTTAGTTTTTAGGAAAAATTATAAATGATCGTATAGTATTATGTTTCTAACATTGGAAATCAAAGGATAAAAATAGTTATGTTAAACTTAGTTCATTAATTTTCTAAATAGGTAAGTTATTTGAATAATTAATTTACTTCTTGACTTTATAAAATCATCTAGGCGATTTATACTTGCCACGTATATAATTTGGCAGATCATTCCTTTTATTAAGGATTGATTTTTCGGCATTCGAAGTTTTTTTCTCAAAAGGACCTAGAACACAAGATTTAAATATTTTTTATGATAATAGAAAGGGAGAATGTTTCAAATGAGCTCGTATTAGGACCTCTACACCCGGTCTTCGACGTCTGCTTAATTTTGAAGTAATACCTTCAGTAATTATTTACTCTTACCGTAAGTATTTAGTTCATTTTTGTAGAAATTAATTAGATATATTTTTTTAAATACAATAAGTAAATAAATTATAACATATTATATTCAAACAGTTTTCTAAAAATTCGCTACCAAAAGCATATCATATCGTTTCAGCATAATAAACATTGCATGAGAGACCTTAGCGTTAGAAACACGGGTGCACTGTTTTTACATTTTTAAAATTTAATTTCGAAATTAACACGTGCATAACTGTTTAGTTTATTGGGACTAATTTGCTTATGTGGCCTTAATATCATAGTCGTAAAAACAAACTGTTCAGCACATTTAATGAAGGTCCTCTGTGCACCCTATTCCGCTTTCCGTTCCTCACTTGCTCATTCAACAGTGTGTTTAAACAGTAAAATGTAAACACATCGTAAAATATGTTTTTAAAAGTACATATAATCTAATTGGTGTCTTTTGGCGTGCTCATAAAATGTTTACTACACAGCTTGAAATACAGCAAATTATGTCTATATAACTTTTCCATAAAACTAAATTTTACAGGCAGCTCACGTTAAACGAGGCATAATTAAAAAAATACTGTTGCGATACATAACGTACAAGGTTTAAAACCTCTTGATAATATTAAAGGTAAACTAAATCTGGGCGCAGCAGGTGCGTTATGGTAGCGAATTTTAATATAAATAATACAACATTTTTTACGAAAATTATATATACATATGCGCAACGAACATGTAATCCTACTGATAAATTATATTATAACCGATTAGCCCGAAAACTTCATAAGACCCTTCGTAATCTTTCAAACTCAAATTTAAGTCAATATGTTCAACATATCAATAATAGCGATGATCATGCCATCTGTAAAGCTACAAAGAACTTCAAAAGGCCTCTAGTGAGAGTGTCTCCCATGAAAAAATCAAACGAAGAATGGGCGTGCTCAAGTCAGGATAAAGCGAACGCTTTCGCAGATCAGCTGACTGGAGTTTTCAAACCAAATGAAAACCATCCAACAATATGTTAAGGAGAAATAGACTCCTTCATCGACGTGCCGTGTCAAATGTCACTTCCAGTTACGCCATTTACCAAGAAAGAAATAAAAGCCTAAATCAAGAAACTAAAAGCCAAAAAAGCTCCGGGTTACGAACTTATCACAGAAAAGCTTCTTCAATATCCTCCTGAAAAAGCAATTTCTTTGCTGACTACAATCTACAATCGTTTGATAAGCCTATCCAATTTCCCAGCCTTATGCAAATACGCCCTGATTATTATGATAGCTAAGAAATGCAAACCTGAACATGAGGTTGCATCTTATCGACCTATAAGCTTTCTATCCATACTAGGCAAAATAGCTGAAACTCTATCGCTGAAGAGGCTAAGGAAAGATGTTAACCTGCATAATATAATAGGCTTTAGACACAAACTAGGCTTTAGACAACATCACTCCAAACTGCATCAAATTCACCGAATAGTCAACAGAATATCAACCAGTCTTGAAAACAATGAATTTTGTAGTGCAGTGTTTTTAGATTCCTCTCAAGCATTCTATAAAGTATGGCACACTGGACCACGGCCATACTATTTGTTACTAAAATCATATTTGTCAGAACGTTACTTTTCTGTGAAACACAATGATGCTATATCAAGTCCATATTCCATAGAATCTGGCGTACCACAAGGAAGCGTGCTGGGAAGACTACTGTACTTAATCAGCACATCCGATATACCAGAGTCAGGTAACACAACACTTGCTACTTTTGCTGATGATATGACATAACTATAATCGCATCGAATAGGTGAGATAGCTTCACAAAACTTACAACAACACTTGGACGAGATCGGTAAATGGTTTAAAAAATGGCGTTTTGGCGTAAACGAAAGCAAATCAGTTCAAGTAACATTTACTAATAAAAATACGATCTGCCCAAGAGTAACTCTATTCAACAACCACATATCTGTAAACACTGAAGCAAAATAACTTGGTATACATCGTGATCAACGCTTAACGTGGAAAAGGCATGTACAGTCAAAGGAAGCACAAATAAATTTTAAGTTTCGTCAGATTCACTGGCTCTTAGGAAGAAAATCAAAGTTTACTATCAGCAACACGCTATTGATCTACAAGGCATTTTAAAAACCAATCTGGACCTACAGAATCCAGTTTTGGGGAGGCGCTAAGCCAACAATTATCCGAATTATACAAAGACAGCAATCCAAAATACTTCGCTCAATAGTAAATGCTCCATGGTACGTTTCCAACCTTACCTTACATCAAGATCTCAAAATCACTTTCGTTCATGAAGAAATTTGAAGATACGCCCAAAATTATCAAGCAAAGTTGCCTGGCCACGAGAATCCGCTCACAGAACAACACTCTGAAGACCCTTTCTACGAGAGACGCTAAGAAGAACCTGGCCAAGAGACCTACCAAATTAACAATTAAGTGTTGTCCGAGAGGGAGTAGCGACACTGGTGGGCTTCTCCTCACACGCTTTGCATTATTTATGATTTATATATGTGTATATTTTTAGAGTTATTTTTAAATATTTTTATTTTCCGACTAGAACATACGTGTAACATATTCCGTAGATTGTTACTAATATATAGGTTATACTGCCAACCAAATGTCCTTCTTTTGAAAACAAGACATATTTTCCATTAAAAGCATTTTTACGAAAATTCAATACCATAACGCACTTGCTGCGTCCAGACTTTTTTTATAATGGTTTGACAATTTAGTTTTTAGGAAAAATTATAAATGATCGTATAGTATTATGTTTCTAACATTGGAAATCAAAGGATAAAAATAGTTATGTTAAACTTAGTTCATTAATTTTCTAAATAGGTAAGTTATTTGAATAATTAATTTACTTCTTGACTTTATAAAATCATCTAGGCGATTTATACTTGCCACGTATATAATTTGGCAGATCATTCCTTTTATTAAGGATTGATTTTTCGGCATTCGAAGTTTTTTTCTCAAAAGGACCTAGAACACAAGATTTAAATATTTTTTATGATAATAGAAAGGGAGAATGTTTCAAATGAGCTCGTATTAGGACCTCTACACCCGGTCTTCGACGTCTGCTTAATTTTGAAGTAATACCTTCAGTAATTATTTACTCTTACCGTAAGTATTTAGTTCATTTTTGTAGAAATTAATTAGATATATTTTTTTAAATACAATAAGTAAATAAATTATAACATATTATATTCAAACAGTTTTCTAAAAATTCGCTACCAAAAGCATATCATATCGTTTCAGCATAATAAACATTGCATGAGAGACCTTAGCGTTAGAAACACGGGTGCACTGTTTTTACATTTTTAAAATTTAATTTCGAAATTAACACGTGCATAACTGTTTAGTTTATTGGGACTAATTTGCTTATGTGGCCTTAATATCATAGTCGTAAAAACAAACTGTTCAGCACATTTAATGAAGGTCCTCTGTGCACCCTATTCCGCTTTCCGTTCCTCACTTGCTCATTCAACAGTGTGTTTAAACAGTAAAATGTAAACACATCGTAAAATATGTTTTTAAAAGTACATATAATCTAATTGGTGTCTTTTGGCGTGCTCATAAAATGTTTACTACACAGCTTGAAATACAGCAAATTATGTCTATATAACTTTTCCATAAAACTAAATTTTACAGGCAGCTCACGTTAAACGAGGCATAATTAAAAAAATACTGTTGCGATACATAACGTACAAGGTTTAAAACCTCTTGATAATATTAAAGGTAAACTAAATCTGGGCGCAGCAGGTGCGTTATGGTAGCGAATTTTAATATAAATAATACAACATTTTTTACGAAAATTATATATACATATGCGCAACGAACATGTAATCCTACTGATAAATTATATTATAACCGATT
The DNA here is from genome assembly GCA_964006375.1 of Tillus elongatus. Lineage (NCBI taxonomy): Eukaryota > Metazoa > Arthropoda > Insecta > Coleoptera > Cleridae > Tillus > Tillus elongatus. Next base: position 207,952,331 of record OZ023262.1, on the reverse strand, counting down.
AGCCCGAAAACTTCATAAGACCCTTCGTAATCTTTCAAACTCAAATTTAAGTCAATATGTTCAACATATCAATAATAGCGATGACCATGCCATCTGTAAAGCTACAAAGAACTTCAAAAGGCCTCTAGTGAGAGTGTCTCCCATGAAAAAATCAAACGAAGAATGGGCGTGCTCAAGTCAGGATAAAGCGAACGCTTTCGCAGATCAGCTGACTGGAGTTTTCAAACCAAATGAAAACCATCCAACAATATGTTAAGGAGAAATAGACTCCTTCATCGACGTGCCGTGTCAAATGTCACTTCCAGTTACGCCATTTACCAAGAAAGAAATAAAAGCCTAAATCAAGAAACTAAAAGCCAAAAAAGCTCCGGGTTACGAACTTATCACAGAAAAGCTTCTTCAATATCCTCCTGAAAAAGCAATTTCTTTGCTGACTACAATCTACAATCGTTTGATAAGCCTATCCAATTTCCCAGCCTTATGCAAATACGCCCTGATTATTATGATAGCTAAGAAATGCAAACCTGAACATGAGGTTGCATCTTATCGACCTATAAGCTTTCTATCCATACTAGGCAAAATAGCTGAAACTCTATCGCTGAAGAGGCTAAGGAAAGATGTTAACCTGCATAATATAATAGGCTTTAGACACAAACTAGGCTTTAGACAACATCACTCCAAACTGCATCAAATTCACCGAATAGTCAACAGAATATCAACCAGTCTTGAAAACAATGAATTTTGTAGTGCAGTGTTTTTAGATTCCTCTCAAGCATTCTATAAAGTATGGCACACTGGACCACGGCCATACTATTTGTTACTAAAATCATATTTGTCAGAACGTTACTTTTCTGTGAAACACAATGATGCTATATCAAGTCCATATTCCATAGAATCTGGCGTACCACAAGGAAGCGTGCTGGGAAGACTACTGTACTTAATCAGCACATCCGATATACCAGAGTCAGGTAACACAACACTTGCTACTTTTGCTGATGATATGACATAACTATAATCGCATCGAATAGGTGAGATAGCTTCACAAAACTTACAACAACACTTGGACGAGATCGGTAAATGGTTTAAAAAATGGCGTTTCGGCGTAAACGAAAGCAAATCAGTTCAAGTAACATTTACTAATAAAAATACGATCTGCCCAAGAGTAACTCTATTCAACAACCACATATCTGTAAACACTGAAGCAAAATAACTTGGTATACATCGTGATCAACGCTTAACGTGGAAAAGGCATGTACAGTCAAAGGAAGCACAAATAAATTTTAAGTTTCGTCAGATTCACTGGCTCTTAGGAAGAAAATCAAAGTTTACTATCAGCAACACGCTATTGATCTACAAGGCATTTTAAAAACCAATCTGGACCTACAGAATCCAGTTTTGGGGAGGCGCTAAGCCAACAATTATCCGAATTATACAAAGACAGCAATCCAAAATACTTCGCTCAATAGTAAATGCTCCATGGTACGTTTCCAACCTTACCTTACATCAAGATCTCAAAATCACTTTCGTTCATGAAGAAATTCGAAGATACGCCCAAAATTATCAAGCAAAGTTGCCTGGCCACGAGAATCCGCTCACAGAACAACACTCTGAAGACCCTTTCTACGAGAGACGCTAAGAAGAACCTGGCCAAGAGACCTACCAAATTAACAATTAAGTGTTGTCCGAGAGGGAGTAGCGACACTGGTGGGCTTCTCCTCACACGCTTTGCATTATTTATGATTTATATATGTGTATATTTTTAGAGTTATTTTTAAATATTTTTATTTTCCGACTAGAACATACGTGTAACATATTCCCTTAATACTCCTTTTAGAGTAGATTGTAAAAATTAAATAAATTATATATATATATATATATATATATATATATATATATATATATATATATATATATATATATATATATATATATATATATATATCTATATATATATATATATATGCATACAAAGTATTTAGCTAACCTCGGAAATTATACCTACATTTTTACTCTCCTTAACGGCCAGATTCTTGTGTTTCAGGTTCCAGTCTACGAGCTGTTTCCACTCTCTTTCTCGAATTATATTATAAGACGCATTATCCTATAATTATAATTTGATGAGAGTAATCCATATAAACTTGACCGCTTTATGGTTCCCTCATGACCTGCAATGACTAAATTAAAGTATATATATATATATATATATATATATATATATATATATATATATATATATATATATATATATAGGTATATACATTTACATTATATATAACCATAACACACTTGCTACGTTCGTATGTTTAAATTTTGTCTTTAATTAAATATTTACCTTATTCGTTACTATGATGCACATTGATATTTTATTCGTTACCATAACGCACTTGTGAAATGAAATACTTTAACAAAAATTTGTTGAAAAAAATTTAAATAAAAAAATCTATTATATATTTTTCACCAAGATTTCCGGAAACACAGAGCATAAAAATTCCTCAAAACATTATTTTCCACCAATATGGTTAAAAAATATTCCATGAAAACTTCCCTAAATATTATTTACAGAAAAATTGAAAGCAATTTCTTTTTTAAGAAAATAAAATCCACAATGCGTATATAAAATGTCGCAAATATAATATATAAAAATTATACAAGCTGATCTAAAAAGAGACTTAGGGATATTTCTGTGAATTTACAAAGAAAATTTTCGTTTTCCTGATGATGTCGTAAAAAGCGAAATCGGTTGCAGGAAAAAACATGCAATTGTACAGCTACAGGAAAAGTATCTACCGCTGTATTAGGTATGAAAAGGTTTCAGCAAGTTAGGTAAATAACAAACAACCAGGTTAGCTATTCAAATTAAATTATTAATGCTTAAAAGTTTTCATTTCCTCTAGTGGATTTTTTAATACAAAAATTCGTTAAAAAATTCATCGGAATTATACAATCTAATCAGAGAGAACGCTAAAATAAAATAAAACACTAAAAAATTATTTAAAAAATTTAAGTTGCTACTAGGATTATAAATCGCCTTATACTCTTTCACCGCTGAGCTATGCTCTACATTACAGGTTTAGTGTACGAACAGGTATATAACCTCGATTGGTAATTTTCTACAGTCTTTACTATTTATAGCAAACAATTTTTCTTTTTTCTATATATTTTTTATTTGAAATGGAATTTCTGTACACATTTTCATTAAATAAAGGAAAGCAACAGCTGATACAAAAATATAGTATTAAATGACTTACTAATTGTAAGTCATTTAATACTATATTTTTTCCCCACCAAGCGCATTAGTAGGCCTACCAGAATTATCAATTTTAATATCTCAAATATTTTGAATCAAAGGCTTATCACTTTTTCATCTTTCAACCTAGAGATATTTTGGTACATAGAATACTCTTTATGATAGAAATATGGTTGATATAGCTTTATTATTTCCCGAGAGACTTATATTTTCCGAAAGAAAATTCATTTTTTCTTGGAAAAACTAGTCCAATTTTCCTGAATAACGAACTTGTCTACGCCACTGACAGAGGCAAGGTACTCACCAAATTTTATTAAAATCGGCCTAATAGTTTTTGAGTTCTCCGTGTGCTACATAAATGTATATATATATATATATATATATATATATATATATATATATATATATATATATATATATATATATATATATATATATATATATAGGGTGGCGCATTGAAAAGAAAACAGACCTATTTGCGTCCAGAGAATTTTTTTTAAGAAACTCTCAAACACGTCAATTTTAATATTGAGGGGGACATGTTTTGACATAAAATCAACTTTGTCACATCAACCCCTTAAGGGTGGTGATAACAACCCCCATATTTTAAATAGGAAACATGGATCGAGTGTTACATCATTTGAAAGCTATTTATTTTCTGAATTCAGCACACTAATTTTTTTGGAAGTTTTATCAACTCGTTTAAAAATTATTCATAGTTGGAGTTGCAAGAAGGCATTTCATTCATTGTGATAATAAATGCACTAATTAGTCAATTTTTTGCTAAACAAACTAAAAAACAAAACCAAGCGTTCAAAAATGTTCATTAAGTTAAGTAGGTGTTCAAATTGTTGACCACCAGCTTCCATACAAAAGTACAAATTTTGTTCTAAACGAGCTCTGACATTCGGGAGCATTTGTGGAGTTATTAGACTGCATTCTTCAACAATGCGTCGTCGTAATTCTTCCAGAGACTCCGGATCTGTTGCGTAAATTCCACTTTTTAAATGGCCCCATATAAAGAAGTCTCAAGGAGTTAAATCCGGTGATCTAGGGGGCCACTCAGTGTCACCTCTACGCCCAATCCATTGCTCTGGAAACTCTCTGTTCAAAAACCCCATAACACGTTGTGAAACACGTTGTGGAAACACTAATTGATATATTTTAAACAATGTCATTTAGTAGAGGGTAAACGATATCTTCTAGTAATTCCAAATACGTTAGGCCACTCAAATGGCCATCAAGGAAAATTGGTCCGATTAAATGGTCTCCAAAAATGCCAGTCCAGACATTCAATTTTTGTGGAGTTTGAGTGTGGGCTTCGTGAAAAGTTCTGGGATTATTATCTGCCAAATAACGACAATTATGACGATTGACTGTAGAGTTTAATAAAAACGTACACTCGTCTGAAAGACAGATATTGAACAGAAAGTTCCCGTTATCAGCTATTAGTGCAGTCATGACTTCACAAAACTCCAGCCGCCGATCAAAATCATCTTCATTCAGTTGTTATACGAGATAAATTTTATATGGGTGAAATTTATGGTGCTGAATAGGTCTTCTTTTGATGCTTGAAACAGTGGCCAATTTTCTCGTGCTCAAAGTTGGGTCTGCAGCAATTTGTCCTAAAACTTCAATCTGAGTAGTCTCATTTCTAACCGGAAATTCACGTTCAGGAGACCGTTTTTTGTTGGCTACGGAACCACTTTGTCGAAACTTTGCAACTAACTCCAGAATGTATTTTCTGTTAACATGTCTGTTCGGATGTCGCTCATTAAACAAATTTGCGGTACGATTGGCACAGTCATCGTTTTTGAAAAAACAAGAGTAATTATTTCAACTCTTTCTTTTACAGAATACACCATTGTGAAATTAATTTTCGGTAGTACTATCAAGTATCAAACCGACCGATAAACTAAAATAATAAACCGCATCTCGCTTATTCCGATAAGAAATGTTCTGATAGTCAATTTTTTGTTTACAAAGCAACAAGACATTGACTATAAGCACATTTCTTATCGAAATGAGTGAAATGCTTTTTTGCATTTTTAACTGTGAATAATTTTTAAACGAGTTGATAAAACTTCCAAAAAAATTAGTGTGCAGAATTCAGAAAAGAAAGAGCTTTCAAATGATCCAACGCTCGACCCATATTACCTATTTAAAATATAAGGGTTGTTATCACCACCCTTAAGGGGTTGATGTGACAAAGTTGAGTTTTATGTCAAAACATGTCCCCCTCAATATTAAAATTGACGTGTTTCAGCGATTCTTAAAAAAAAATAATTCTGGAGGCAAATCGGTCTGTTTCGTTTTCAATGCGCCAGCCTATATATATATATATATATATATATATATATATATATATATATATATATATATATATATATATATATATAAACATATAAAAATTGAAACTGACTCCGGATATGAGTTCTAGGAGTGCTAGTTAGCGCTCATTTGATGATTTCTTTTTAATTCAAAAGTCGCGATCTCAACAAGAGTGAATTTTTTTTAACGAAAATTCGCTAAAAGTGAGGATGATAAATGCTAGAATTTAAAATACCATGTATATGTAAGATGTCGCTCTTTCTAATACTATAGAGGTGGAGGGTGGGTCAACGGTTGAGTAAAGTAAGTTTGTCGTTTATGGGTGAACTTTTAAATAAGATGTATTTATTATATGGTTCCTAAGTGTGCGCATTAAGTGAAGATTGTAAGCTGTTATGAGTACTGATGGACACTTTGAGAACCCAAATTACCACAACAGATTTCTGAAGAACTGACGATCGTTTCAGTTAAAAAGGTACAACATCAGGGAATGAAAACTTCTAAATTCTTAACTAACTACTGAACATTGTGTTTATATCAGGTCTCAAGTAAAACACAGACACCCTGGAGGGAAAATAATCAGAAACAAATTTTCCTTGTATGTATTTTTATTCTCAGGTGTATTATCGAAGTCTTTTTAAAAATCCAGTGAATTATTAAGAACTATTGGGGCCCGGTTCAAACAAACTTTGTTGTTTGTGGGCTTAGAGATGTAGATATTCCTGTAGGCGTCTAATTTCACTGGTTGTCTAACCTTTTTGATAAGCTTCAGATTTTCTTTACCCATGTGATGATTATTATCCAAAATATGATGTGCCACACATGACTTATATATAGTACCGTATCACAATTGCGCCAGATGTTTCTTAAGTCTGGTCTGAATTGTTCTTTTAGTTTTCTTATTTTTATTATTATTATTATTAATATTATCATTATTATTATTATTATTATTAAAATTTGCGATAAAGTATAAGCTATTAACCGCAAACTCTATAACTAAAACTACTGCCAAATCATCAGAGAAGGGGTCTATTTGAAAGGAGTTTTCGTGAAAAAATGTTTTTTATTTTTCCATTGTCTGAAGATGCTGTCAAGCAGCGACCACAGAAACGTTGAAGAACATCCTAGAATATCTAGAATTCAGAAGGGCCATTTGTTCCAGTTAGCTTACGCTCTGACTACGTTCTTCACTAATATAAACGAAACCCAACATTCAAGCCGGAGAAGTAGTCTCCAAGTCTGTATGTAGTAAGGACCAGTTTCATCAAGTATGAGCAGCGGAAGTCAATGAATGTTTTTCCTATTCTTTGTAATAATTTTCGATCAAATTGAGCTACTTACTTCCTACGGCTATAATGCAGTTTACCCATTTAAAGTGGATCCACAAGTTTTAAATAGAAAACAAAAGTTGTATCATTTTCGCCTGAAAATAAAAAAAAGTTATTGAGTTGTAACAATTTAAAGCGGAACACACTGTATGTCAACATAACCCCTGGTTTTCTAATTAGCGAATTTTTTCATGAAAATTCGTCAAAATTATTCAAAACATTAAATTGCAGCGTTAGTTTATTTTATTTCTTAATCTTGGAATACGTTGAAAAGTAGCTGTAACAAGCACTTCAGTAGTATCATCCCTAATCTAAGAAAACAGCCCATTTACAAAGAACTGTTGCTTCCTAGGTACTTGTCTACGACACTTAACAGAATTATCATAGACCATGGTGCTTTTAAGTCTCATTTGTATAAAATAAAAGTTGAAGACAATCCATTTTGCTCATGCGACAATACCATCCCAGCTGATTTAAATCATTTGATTTTTTTCTGTATTATGCATCATGAACAAAGAAAAATATTATTTTGTAATTTGATAGAATACAATGTTTCCTTTCCACTTGATGTGACATCACTTATGTATGAAGCTGTTTGTAATAAAAGTGTCATGGTAGCTTTCATGTGTTTGGGTTAAAGACAACAATCAATGACTCTAAGTTAGCTAGGTTTATATAGCTCTTAGTAAAAGGATGATATTCTGAAAATTGGATTGCTCCAATAAATATTGTACTAGTGGCAATATACTATATAGTCTTAAGGGATACTAAATAAACTTAGCAGATTAATGTATAGCCAGAGAGATAAAAGTAAGTTCCGTTGTGTCTTTCCTTGTGTTAACGTCTTTTGACCGCAGCCTCCCCAGTATGTTAAAAAGTCACCATGACAGGCTCCATTGGTGTGAAAAGTGTCCCAGTGTTTCTCCTGCAACAACTTGTAGCGTAGATGTGTGCATGCATATGTATGTGTGTGTATGTGCACATGAAGAAATAATGTGCATTTTCTGTCCTGCACCTAGTGTTAAGTACTGGACGTATAAAGCCTATTGACGTGAGTGCGTATACATGAGTGTATATGCTCTCGCGTATGTGTGTGGGTGGATATGTATGTAAGTTTTAATTTTATTATATGTTTTTAGTAAACAGCAAGTGTATAGGGAGATAAAAGAAGAAACAAGAAAAAAGTTAAAGAGCTTGTTAGATTAACATCCTTAAGACAGGTTTTTCCATTGTGAAAAGCAAGGTCAGATGCGTCCTTGTTCATTTTAGAGATTGACAGGGACTGAGTGAGCCAGTTCTCAAAGTCAAAGCTCTAATTTTAAAAAAAATCTCAATCTTATTGTTCTAAATTTTTATCACAATTGAAAGACTAATTGATATTTAGTGCAAATTATACGCCAGCCTACTAAATATATAGAACTTTTTCTGACAGTAACCAGAGAATTTTGTTTATCTGTAGTGTAACCGTACCCGATTACAACTTGCTATTCTGTATGATGTATGGTTCGAAATTAGTTAGGTAATAACTGTACGTCTTGCGTAATAAGAGTAAAAAATACATGTTTACTCTTTAGCCAATGACTTATTTACGTACGTTACCACACAACGGTAGCATTCAAAAGAAAGTTTATTCAGGTTAAACAGTGTGCCCAACGGTTTTTGGGATTCCAGGTTAATTTCAAGTTGATTTTGCGTAAAATTGTCTATACCTAAATTTACTTTATAAAAGTCTGGGCGCAGCAAGTGTGCTATGTTAGTGAATTTTCATAAAAATATTTTTAATTGCAAATATGTCTATATTTAATGAAAGGCGTCAAATGTGGTATTACCTACATAGCAGAAACAATGTACCATATTTTATCAAAATCACTTTATTGTTTGAAAACGTAAAAAGTTTTCCAAAAATTATCTTAAAACGTTCCAGAACAAACTGGTCTGATTTTCCAGGCCAGTGTTATTCACCCACCTGCCAAGATATAATTATTCGCAAAAACTTTTTGGAGACTGCAAAAAAAATTACACGAAAATTTGCACACAATTTCTTTCGCCAAAGCTCTCAATATTTTTTTTCAATTTGCTTAACATTCGTCTGCATGACAGAGTACCTGGGTACCTATTCTGTTTCAAACGTGATGTATTTATTTGTTAATGTTGATATTTGTGCCTAAGGCGTTGTGACATCACAGAATTTATTATAAACAACCATTTTCTGCCAATGTAGTATTTTTTGTAACTTTTGAAAATTATATAATGGACATTGAAATTTTGTATACTTATTCCTCACATCAGGGGTACCCCGGTACCTACTAGAATAAAAATTTATTTTGTGAACGCAGTTATAAAAAAATTAACATTCTTTATTTGAAAAAGTATATTAATTTTATAATATTTTTTTATTACAGTAATTCCCTTACAGTTTGCAATTGTAACACTTATTTATTTTCTCACAATGGTCGTCGCATATTGGGCGGCTACAAACGTCACACGATTTTCTGGTTTTTCTCTGCCTTTTTATAGCAGCTAGACCCACGTAACATTTACCTGTTACTTGAAGGCGACCGGTTTCATCTCTGGGATGATTCCTTTCTACAACCGGCGGTGGCAGTTGGTATGCTAATGGACCTCCTAACACGCACTCAATTCCAGATTTGGTACTAAAATGTTGTAACACTTTTGGTGATTTGGCTCTCAATTCTATGCTCGGTCTAGATAATTTCTTTCCAAGTTCTTTAAGAAATTTTCGACGATAATTTTTTTGCATACAGACTTGGAGAATACTTCTCTGGCTTCACTGTTGGTTTTTAGTGGTGAAGGACGTAGCCAGCGCGTGAGCTAACTGGAGCAAATGGCCCTTCGAATTCTGGAAGTTCTAGGATGTTCTTCAATGCTTCTGTGACTATAGTTTCGCTGCTTGACAGCATTTTCAGACAGATTAAACTTGAATTAGTACGAAATCATGACAACTACAAATAAATATCTGTTGCTATGTTATGATATGATGTTTTGATCAAAAAATTTTATCAAATTGAAAATAAAATGAAACACAGATGACAGATGAGGTTTTCAAAATGTCTATGTCTCTTCGACTGGAACGTGTAAAAACCCATTTCTTAAATCGATGGTGCTGAAAAACCTGGAATTTTGTAACTTATCTAGTACATCTTCTATAAATATCAAAGGAAACCGATCCTTAATTATTTTCCGATTTAGTTTCCTGTAGTCTACACAGAGTCTAATCTTGCCATCTTTCTTTCTCACCAAAACTATAGAACTTGCAAAGTCTGAAAAGCTGGGTCTAATAATACCTTGATCAAGCCATTCTCTACTTGCCTGTCTACCTCCTGCTTTTCTGGCATTCCCAATCGCCTGGGAATTTTGTAAATAAGTTCCTTGTCTTTTAATATAATTCTCATTTCAACATCTTCAGATTCGAACTTTTCCGGTTTATAATTTTCCATCATCTTTTCTACTGTCGTCTTGAGTTGTTCGTCTTTGATGTGTTCCGTCTCAATATTTTTGCGGGTCTCATCTATGGTCATTTTCATAAGAAAGTTGGCTTTCATATACAATATAATTTCATCTTCGCTCATAATTGCTTCTACTTGAGAAAGGATAATATTGCCTATAACCGCTTTAAAGTCTACCTCCTTCACTGGCAAAATGCGGAAAGTCAGATCAACCTGCTCATCGTTCACTGTGACATTCCTTCTAAATAAACCAAGAGTCTGGAACTTATTGCCCCCATTTCCGGTAATGTAAGTCAAATCTGGCACAAGATGAATATATTTGAGATAATGTCTGTGAATATATTCTCTTATGCCGCTTATATCGCTGCCAGTGTTGGAGAAAGCATCAATGGCAACATCACTGACTTGCAGCTTGACTTGAGTCAACGTCGATGAAACCATGTTTTTCACGTTTGTCGCTGTTTTTGTTTCGCCTTTTGTAGTTTTTTTTGGACAGGCCGTAGCAATATGACCAAACCCATTACAACTAAAACACTTGATTCATTTCTCTCTGGATGGACACTGCTTAGACTTGTGATTTTTGTCTCCACAGTTGAAACATATCAGCTTGGTCTTCTAGCCGGACTTGTCCATCAAGCTTCCTCTGTTCATTCCAAAATTCTTGTTAACTACCTAATGTTCTAGAGTGCCTCCCTTAGATGTTGTGGCCGATAGCTTTGAAAATATCTTCTCATACATCTTCACCTTCACTTTAAAATCGCTAAAGGAACGTACACCATACAGGATGACTTTATTTGCAGAATCATCTGGAATGATCAATGATGTATTGAATTATAACTTCAACGTCTATATTTGCACGGGCTCCAATTTCGCGCATTACTAAGGCAAATATTCATCTTTCTTTAGCTTACGAAACATGAGCATCCTACCATTAGCAATATTATATCCTACTTTGGGAAATACTTCTAAAGTTGTCATCTTTCCTTATTAAAAGAAAAATCCTCACCGAACACATAGGTATAACTTTTTGAATAAAGCTTAATTAAAAGTGTTTACTTCTAAGCTTTAAATAAATCCAAGCTAGCTTATTAACTACGTCTTCCGTCTCAAAAGTCGTCTAAAGAAATTAAAATTGAGATTGCCGCTCAAGAATTGCTTTGTTACGACCTTATTAAACAAAGTGCTATGAGTTATTGTTTCTTCGTTGGCGTGTAAGCCTTGGAAGGACCCCCACAGATAAACTTTTATTTTATTTTTAATATATTATGCATTAACCAAAATGTAAAGGTGCATTATAACATCTTCAATGAAAACCTTACTTTCCAGAAGTATTTAGAGAGTTTGAAGCATACAGTAGTAAAATTCATCAATAGCCTACCAGGAAATTTACGTAATAATTGTTGGTATCAGCTAGATGGTGCGCCTGCCCACGCTACTAGAGTAGTTCGGCAAGACACATATGACACATATGGCTGGAAATAACTGGATTGGTCCAAATGAACCTTGCATTTGGCCTTAACGCTCACCAGATCTCACCGCCTTAGACTTCTACTTGTAGGGTCATATAAAGATCAAAACTAACAGTCAAGCTAAAACTAAGAGAGTTACAATGAAACACAAGCGGTTGCAAGCCAAAAAGCTATGTTTAAGCTAAAACATGCAGTCAAAAATGAATAAATTAAAACATCAGAGCAAACTGACAAGTGTTGAACGCTACAAAAAATGCAAAAAGTCTATTATTTGAAAATTAAACATTAAAAGTCTATTGCAGAAACAGAATAAGCCAAGGAGTAAAACTGGCAGGGTAAACACCAGAAGTGGCAAGCATAATCAAGCAGAAACCTAATGAGAACCATCAAGGGGAAGAAATTTATAAGAGACTAAAAGAGAAAAACAAAATGGAAACTACTCACTTGATCAATTCTTGAAAATTGAATTTGAAACTACACAAAAGGTTCAATAGGCAGAAACTTCATCTACTGTACTAGATGTTCTGCAACACTACATCTGAATTCGCCAGAAATTTGTCCCCAAACAAAAATCAATGAAAAATATCGGCGATTTAAATGAAAGCAGCAATGAAGGTCCGCCATTATGCCAACTTGAACAGGTAGGAGGCACTGGCGCAAGTGCAGAAGGGTGAATCAGAAACAAGTGTCAGAAGCGACATATGTCAATGACAAAATATGCAGAAATGTCCTCCCTCTTGATGTCTGGGTTGGCTTTCCAGTCACCTTATTATGTCGAGAATTCTTCAGAATTGATAAGTAGACTCAGCAACATAGAACTGGGAGATAATTTTTTGTTGGTATCTTTCGATCTCTCTAATCTTTTTACCAGTGTCCCGGTGAATCAGATTATCATACTCTTGAAGAGTTTGCTTGCCTCATCCTCATTCAGTATTAATCCCAGAGGACTCTCCATACCTTTGTCAAGGTCTGCTTGGCTCAGAATTTCTTCTCGTTTGATAATAGAATTTTCGTACAAAAAATGGTCTCTCCGTGCGTAACCCCTTGTCACCTTTGTGCAGAGGTGTTCATGAGTTTCTTTGAGAGGGGACTGGTTTTCAGAGACTACAATCCCTATTTGAGATGTGTTTCTTCCTGGTCACCTTATGTTGATGACATTCTAGTGCTTTGATCGGGTACCATAGGGCAGCTCCACCTGTTCCAGGGTTGGCTGAATGCCCTACACATCAACATAGATTTCACAATAGAGTTAGCAGTTGAGTCGTCCATAAGCTTCCTCGAGCTGAAGTTGAAAAGGAGTAACCACACCATAGTATTTGACATTTACAGAAAACCCACTCAGACCGACCACCTATTCCATTCAAGGTGGCTTCATTCAGATTTTTGGTTGACAGATTGTTCAGGGTCTCACTCTCGGGCACCGATTTCATCAGAGAATTAAACCTCATTAAGCAACTCGCAGTCAATAACGAGTACCCACTCAATATTGTTGATAAGATCAGAAAGAGCCGTCAGTTCTTGATTGAAGCGAACACTAGTTTACCGCTCGCTCAAACTGAAAGGATATCTTATTTCCCTTTCACCTATTTTGGTCCATGCGCGTGACAGGTCTAAAAATAGGTAGTCTGAATATCATATCTCTGGTTATTTGTATCATGGGGCGAACCAGCAGTCAGTCGAGTGTGCACTCTGTTAGAGGCAACAGCGTCATTCGGCTGGTTGCAACAAGTACGGTAACGTCGGTAGAAATGTAAGGTTCGCTATTTCACATCTCATTATAATTATAGTAATTACTTTTTTAAGTAATAAATGAGTATCGCAGTCAAAGTAAATAGATTTGTGACTTTGATTTCTGTGCGAAACAAACCTCGTCTTAAACGATGTAATTTTAGTTTTGGGTTCCCATGAAATTATAACTTTTGGATTTTTAAGTGTTGAGGTTTAGTTACAGATTTTTTCCGTGTGTTTGACTGTTGAATTTTGGTCTTAAATGGGAAGCACAAAGTTTTTGGGAAATTTTCTTGAAGGCAAATGAAATGTTTGGGTGAGATATAGCGATGCAGTGCACTCCAGCGCCTGGTTCCAGACAGTCACCGAATCATGTGGGTCGAACCTTTAAAACTATTCGTTTAGCTATATATTTTTTACCCTTTTACACTTTTTTTGGCAACCTAACTGAACATTTGCCAGTTAAAAAAATATTTTTTTTAGTAGTAACATTGCTGTTATAAACATATACATTTATATTTGAAATTGTTTTTATTTAATTTGTGATCCAGTTTTAAAATTTTAAATGAAATTAACGTACCGTAATTTATTACTAAAATATATTGTATAATCACAATTATAATCTTACGAGTGCTTTCAATCTACTTTAATTTCATCACTTTGATATTTGTTTTAATATTCACTTTCAGTCTTTGATAACAGAATTGTGTGTAAAATTTAATCGTGTCGGGAAATTTCAACCACTGAGCATAAGGTATTTATTACTGCAGCATTTCTCACTAAAAGTAAATTTGGCCTGATCGCAAAAATAACAATTGTTAATGTACAACTTATTTTACAGCTGATTCTATTGCCAATATCAATGCATAATAAGGTTAAGATTTAGATAATATAGTTCACCTAGGAATTCATGAGGATCGGATATTTTCATCATATGTTAATATTTAACCACTTAATAAAAACTACCGCTGTGTTTTACTTCCGATTTTCTAGCTTCCTTAACAGTGTCCTATGTTGATCATAAGATGTTACCTCATGTAATCACAGGATGCGGAGCTTTAATACTCTGATTTTCAAAGTGTCAGTTGTTAATAAGTACAAGAACCGCAACTGTTTTGACTATCTAGATTTGGTTATTTTACGTATTTACCGACAATCTGATGCAGCACTAATGGTCTGGCATACACGAGCCTTTAGTTAACATTAACCCTAGAAGTGTAAGTATTCAGCTTAGAATTAACTTTACTTTTGTTCCATCTTTGAAACCAATTTTATAAACGAAGTGCGAACATAATTAATTTTTTTAATAACATCACGGAAGCCCACAATTATTTTTAGTTAATAACAAATAAATCGACAATAAAATATGTTTAATTAGCATCACACTCACTAGTTGGTTTTTCTGCAAATTAAATAATATGTACTACTCTCTAACAGGAGTGACGGTGCAAAGTGTAGGTCTTCGAGACATAGGTACCAAATTTTCGGAAATACCCTGTATATACTTTACCATATGGGATTAGCGACGCTTCTCGGTGGAACATTTCGTAGTGTTTTATGTGCGTATGTAAAGGCTATAAAACAAAAGTTCAACAGAGTTGAACAATGTGAAATCATAAAAAACGGAAACTTTTTAATTGAGTTTTATGTCACGTCTGCAGCAAAGCCTTAATACAACAAGTTTTAGTAATAAATTTTATTCTCAGTAAAATTTAAAATGTGCGAATATTCTACTTGAAAAGAACAGAGTATAAAGTATCCTTATTATTGAGCAGAATGTTTTATAACTTAAATATTGAGCTAGAAAACAACATGTGTTAGTTAAAGCTTTAAAATTGTTGAAAATGTTCAATCAATGGCTCTTTTGTAAGGGTCCGTTTTGTCAGCGAAGCTTATTCAAAAACGCTGGGTTACAGCTCTCGAAAAACAATAAAAGTAACATATAATTTTAATGTTACTCTACGGATATCATTATTATGAAAATAGTAGATATTGACAGATGCGTCATGTTTTATCGGCTATGATAGCATATTCTATGGCTCAGATATAAACCTTCTGAACATCTCAAGACTGCAGGATAAGGCGATCAAAATTAGTCTTGGCGTTATGAAGTGATCTCCTATACCAGCGCTTTATGAAAAGGCTCAAGAGCCACCACTGCACATAAAAGGACTGTTCCTGGCCCAAATGTTTTGTTTGCGTATCACTGGTTACGAAATAGAGATGGTCAGCTAAATCGACGCACTGTAATGTGACTATTACATTAACAAATTCTGGCACAAGGAAACTAATCTTCCTTTAGGCATGGCTATAAATCTATAAAAAAATTCTGGACGCAGCAAGTGCGTATGGTAGTGAATTTAGTGAATTTTCATACAAATATTTTTAATAGCAATGTATTAAAAAACACCTGTTCCTTGGATGGTTTCAATATAAATATGACAATTTTAAAATGCATTACATACGCTATAATAGTCCCACTCACAAAGTTGATTAACATTTGTTTATCTAGGAACATATTTCCGGTCGCCTTGAAACTGTCTAGGGTCATCCCGGTTTTCAAAAAGGGAGATTGGGAGTTATTGGAAAATTACAGACCAATTTCTATAATTTCATTTTTTCCAAAATATTTGAAGTTGTGTTGTACAACCAAATTAGTTCATACCTAGAGGATAACAATTTACTGTCACACTCACAATTTGGTTTTAGGAAAAATCGATCTACATCTCTATCAGTAAGTAGCCTGGTGGATGATGTTTGCATGGGCTTCGAGAGGGGTGAGCATACCTATGCACAGTTTCTTGACATGTCTAAGGCATTTGACTGTGTCTCTCATGATATTTTAATAAACAAGCTTCAGTTCTACGGCTTCGATACCGACAGTATCACTTTTTTAAAATCATACCTGGAAGACCGATCTCAGTTTGTGTCAGCTAATGGTGAAAAATCACCTATATCAGATCTAAAATACGGTGTGCTACAGGGATCGGTCCTTGGCTCTATTTTATTCTCGATATACATGAACGACCTACTAAAATCAACTGACTTGGGTAATTTTGTTCTATTTGCTGATGATACGACTTTTGTTTTCTCAGATCCAAATATCAATACAGTACACTCTACCATTAGCAGAATAAAAGATGTCTGTCACGATTGGTTCTCGACAAATCAGCTTAGCTTGAACAGCCTAAAATCGGAGTCCTTATTGTTTTAGTTAAAGCACAATCTCGTCATTGGCACTAACACCGAGCCTATGAAATTCCTTGGAGTTATGGTCGACAGCAAGCTAATTTGAGACTCACATTGCATCTATACATGTCAGAGAGCATCGCGTGGCATGTTTATCCTGTGGAGTCTTTCAGCCCAAGTCTCTACTCCTACCCTAGAAAGTGCATACTATGGATATGTGCACAGTATCTTAACTTATGCCATTCTGGTATGGGGGCACTCATCACACTCTGAATTTGTTTTCGCAACCCAACGTAAGGGAAGTCGACTCCTGCGCAGTTTTGGGTATATAGATGATTGTCGTGGCCACTTTAGAAGCTTTCAGATACTTACAATACCCTGTGTCTATATTTTGCAGTGTACTTTATATGTTAAGTGTCACGAATCAGACTTCACTGTACCATTCACAGTCATCTTACGCGCGGTAAAGATAACTTCGCAGTCGATTTCTCGCGCGTATAAAAAACAAGGAACAGAACCAACCACTATGGAATGAAATTTTATAACAAATTCCCTAATAATATAAGAAATTTATATTACAACAAATTCAAGTCTGCCATTAAGAACATTTTCATAAGCAATGCTTTTTATTCATTTGATGAATATTTTGCTTATCGCATAAAATAAACGCTTCCACGCCATGCATGGATATTGTTATATCGCGGGACTTTTGTTGACTTGTTCTGTTTTGTGCTGTTTTTTTGTTTTGTTTTTTGTTTGGATGTTAATCCACATTTTTATGTTTCTGTATATTCATGCAGGTTTTAATTGTGTGTTTTGACCTATGCTGCTGATTTGTATATATATTTGTGAATAAGATGTATGTTATCACTTTCGTAATTTCGTTTGTATGCCTAAGTACATGACCTGTGTAATGCACCACTGTGCAAAGACACCAATAAACAATTAATATTATTATTCTTATTATTATGTGTGTTTTTTAAGAAAGCAGGCATCCAATTTGGTTACCAGTATAACCTATATAGTAAAAACAATGTGCCATGTTTCATCAAAATAACTTTATTGTTTGAAAATGTACAAAAATTTCCGAAAGTAAACTTAAAGTGTTCCCGAAAAAACTCATTTCTTGGTCAACCTTATAAGTTAATAGCAAAAAGGGCTATCCAAATATGAAGCGTTCGATCAAAATTCGCTACCATAACGAACTTACTGCGTCCAGAAATTCTTTTCTTACACACATTTCGCTGGAAAATGCAATAACATAAGGCGTGTTTGATTAAAAAAAAAAGAAGAAAATCAACGACTTATGGGCGACCCTGTGATTGTAGAAATAAATTTCTAAGATGTAGGTTAGGACACCCTATAATTAATATATACAATTTTTTTCATATCTTGTATAATAACAGACATATTGAGCTTTATTGATTTTTTACGAAAGTTTGACAAAAATTATATACCATTAAACGATAAACTCTATAGCTAAGGCTACTACCAAGCATCAGAGAAAGGGTCTATTTGAAATTAATTTTCTGGAAATATTTTAGTAAAATGAAGGACAATGACGGTTGAAACTAAGACTTCAGGGTTTGTAAAACATTCTTCTTGAGACATTTTATTTCCATAGCTCGTATTAGATTCAAGTTCTTTGCCTAAATGTTGCCAATTTTGACGTTTCAAATCGCAACTTTGACGTTTTGAGGAAAACCCCAATTTATTTTTCTTTAATGCCTATAACTTTTTTGACTTTTGACCTACAGAGCTACAGGTAAGTGACTTACCTATAAGGATGTTAACCTGCGTACCAAATTTGGTTGCCCTTACTTTGTTAATTCCGGAGATATAATTTTTTTTCGAAAGAAAACACAAAATTTTCCGGGAAAACCTGGGCCGATTTTCCTGGCTAACGAACTTACCCAAGCCATTTGCACAATAAAAATCTGCCCATTATTTTTCGAGTTATCAGTGTGATACATATATATATATATATATATATATATATATATATATATATATATATATATATATATATATATATATATATATATATATATATATATATATATAAACATATAAAAATTGAAACTGACCCAGGATATGTGTTCTGGGGGGCCTAATTGGCGCTCATTTGTAGAAATTTTTTCAAAATTCAAAAGTCGGGATCTCCTCATTAGTGAATTTTTTTTAAGAAAATTCACTTTAAAAACTATTGTCTGCCCGCATGGCGTTCCACTGTACAAACTAATATCGAGACTCTATGATGCAGAAAAAACGTTTTGTTCCACTTTACACAGAAAACATGGAGTGTAACCAAAAATTGACATTTGAGATGACAGTAAATTCTAGATAACACCTATATATCTACACGGACGACTCCAAGACTGAAGAAACTAGTGGCTGTGCTTTTTACATACCTTTCCTTAAGATATGTTTTACCAACAACCTAACGAATAAAGCCAGGATTTTCACAGATAACGCAATTGCCACACTTAAAGTCCAAGAATCGACCCTGCTAAGTCAAACAAAGAAAATTACGGTTGTGTCAGCCTTACTGTGAGTACTCAAATGCATGAGGCATTTTTCTTACAAAAAACATGACAATAAAAATATATGTTGTATAATATAATGCCTTGGATAAATTCATCAGACAAGATGGCAATGTAAATTTCATATAGTAAAAGTACAGACAAGGTGGCAATGTAAATTTCATATAGTAAAAGTACATACTGGTATTCGAGGAAACAACGTAGCTGACACCCTGGCAAAATAAGCTAATAATAATACCCACTTTGGCGGTGTTACCAGCCAAAAGACTTGGTCACTGTCATAAAGCTTAAAGCTCGTGTGCTATGGTAGCAAGAATACAGGAACTATGTGACTAATTTAAATAATCAATACACCCTCATACATGAGGAATTGCCAAAAATAATTCCACATCGACGAAAACTTTTTCTTACAAAAAAAATTACAGCAAGCATAACACAATTAAATTAAATCCAGGGAAATACAATTTTTATTTATATAAAATGGGCATAACTGTCGAACCCGTTTGCTCATGTGACAGAGTTACGTCACAAGCTGTAAACTATATATTGTGTGAATGCAGCTTGTAGATTTCACAGAGAAACGACTGCACATCTCGGTGTAAACAAATGGCAACCCCCTTTTCCACCAGCATATTATGTTTGCTAATTGCAGAAGACATGGTAGTGTACAATTCAATTACTTTATTCTTAAAGGAAGCCAGGAAAAATATTTGACATGATTTAAAAATAGTTTCTATATTTCAACCTAATTTTTTCTAAACTGGTTGTCCGTTTTTTCGTCTTTGCGGAACTCCATTAAATTAGATATTGTATCATTATTACTGTATTTAAAAAATCTCCATGTGTCTAATTCTTGTCTGAATTCCGCTTCCTTAGTGATCTTTCTTGTTTGTCAAAAGAGAAATAATCAAGATCGACCTCTTGACATGGAGAATTATGCCCTCGTTTATTAGCGAATTTTCATTAAGAAAAAATTGCTAGTAGAGAGGTCACGAAGAAAAGCTTTCTTCAGATGAGCACGAATTTGGGTCCCTGGAACCAACAACCAACAACCAACGTCCATTAAAATTTTATATATATATATATATATATATATATATATATATATATATATATATATATATATATATATATATATATATATATATATATATAGACGACACACACACATACACACACACAATATATATATATATATATATATATATATATATATATATATATATATATATATATATATATATATATATATATATATACATATAAATGTGTGTGTGTGTGTGTGTTGTACGTATGTATGTATCCGAGCAATAACTCAAAAAAAACTAAACTCATTTCAATCAAACTTGGCAAAAAATCTTGTATGGCCGAAAGCCGAGGTCGAGTTTGTTAATCAGCCTTCATACTCTAGTATCAGAGTAACCGGAATGAGACTTTACATGTGGCTAGAAATGTTGCAAATAAGCCTATGTTGTGAATTTTAAGTAATTTGGTACAAAATATTTTGAGTTTTTCCCAAATTAAATATAAAATCCCAAAGACATGCGTTTGAAACGACTTAGTGATTAAAGTCCAATCACTGACAGACAGAGTAGTTAACTGCCATGCGTAGATTGATTTATACAACAGGTATAAACCATACATCAACGGTGACCAAACTAAATATATACCATGCATAATACATACTAGCCGAACCAACAATCGTGAAATCTCGGCCGCAGTTATGGAAAATGATAGACATGAAATTAAAAATTTTCCAATTGTTATTTAACTGGGAGATTCAATCAATATATATATATATATATATATATATATATATATATATATATATATATATATATATATATATATATATATATATATATATATATATATAAAAGCTGCTTCAAATACAGTTTTAGCGCAGCATGGCTATATTATGCTGTCGTATAATATATGTACTGGAAATGTAAACAAAATCAAGCCACGTCTCTAAAAAATGATTCCAAAATAGTTTGTTTTATTTTTAAACTTAAACATAAGACGTCATATAAGACCAAAACCGTCTTAAGATGCATTTCAATGCTAATTCTACTAATTATTTAATTAATTACGAATACTTTGAATATAATATCCCGGAATGAAGCCGATCTAAGGTATGACGCCAGTAAAGAATTTGTTGACGCGTGCCTAGATAGGGCAGGGACTACCGTGCTTCCCTCCTAAGCAGAATGTTACGCGATCGAATCCAGTTTGATGAATGTTTTATTTGGAGAAACAGTAGTGCACAGATTTCATACGTTTTGAACAAGATCTCATTTTTGTTTAAAACGACAAAATAAGTTTGTCACCTTTGAGTCTGAAATTATAATTTTGTTATTGTTGATATTGAAAAAACTGGTTTGATTAGGTTGACTAAAACGAAATCATACTGGCGATTAATAAGGAAAAATAACTGCTTCGTTTATAGTTTGGCAGAATCTTTACTTTTCTAAATATGAATTAGGTTCCATTCTGAGAGTCTTTTGTATAACTTTAATGATATTTGTAATACAAGTTTTTTAAAGAGACTTATAGTATCTACAGATATAGCAAAACTTAATTCTTTAGCTTCATAGAAAATTGAGTTTTGGGCTTTTTCCTCAAAAGAAGTTAGAACTCAAGATTTATTTGATAATAGAGAGACATCGATGGTAACACATTCAAAAGAATTCTTCAAATGTGCACGTACTAGGACCTCTAAAATCGATATTCAAGGTCTATGGAAGTTTAAAGTATTAACTTTGTATAATAATGTACAATTCTTAAGAAAATTCGCTACTATAACGCACCTGCTGCGTCCCGAAAATTTTCCTAATTAGTTTAAGGGGAAAAATAAATATGTTGTGAACGTCCTTACACATATATACTATATCAGGTTTATATATATATATATATATATATATATATATATATATATATATATATATATATATATATATATATATATATATACATATGTGTGTGTGTATATATGGGGCATTCTCCTGTAATTTTACAATGTCTTATGAAAATTTTTGAAAAAGTAAAATTTAAGTATGATCAATTTAATTTGCTTCAAAACACGTTCTAATATTATATTTTAATAGTGGCCGCACTATATTTTTGGTTCGATATAAGATATTTCAATTTAAGTTCGGTATTTTCAGAAAAAAATTTCGCGATCGTCCCAGCTAGAATTAGTTTTTCTGCGGTTACAATAATGTTGTCAGATAACATCTTTCTCCATAGAAACGTTAACCATGTTTCTACTAACACATTGCATCTTATACACTGTGTCTATAGACTGACACATAAATTAAATAAAATGAAAAGTGACTATTATTAGGGAAAATTCAAAAACATGTCGATTTTTATTGTCAGATCACTCTTGGATATAGAAATCTCACATCTATCGTTATACCTCATCAAGGGGTAGCCAGTAGAAATTTTGAAATTGGATGGCGGGTAGTGTGATACATCTTTGTAAAGCGAATCCAGTTCTCTATTCAGTAGCTCCATTTTTTTTTGTAGGAATAACATAAAGTGAGTAATAACATTTTTATTATCAGTAACACCCAACACAAGTGAAGTCTATAAAGAATTACATAGTTTAGTCTTATCTAATCAAATGTTCCAAAGGCCCGCCTTATTATGCCTGACAATATCCCAAACGGTCCTTGTTGGACTCTATTTATAAACTCTGGAGAAATGTTTGTATATGCAGTTCTAATTCTTGTTCTTAATTCGTCGATAGTACCTGGTTTACTTTTGAATACCACATTCTTCAAATGACCTCACAGAAAAGTCTTGGAATCAAGTAAGGTGATTTTGCTGACCTCTCGATTGCACCACGCCTGCCAAACCATCTGTTAAATAATTGTTGATTTACATACTGTCAAACATTTAGATCATAATGCGCGGGGGACCATCTTGTTGATACCACAAGTTATGGTTTACCATACCATTGTGTCTATCAGGAAATAAGTTCAGTAACGTATGAATGAGGTATTGCTGTAAGATATCGTGTTCCATTTTTAGTTGCACCAAAAAAGTAGGGACTAGTAATCCTACTCCTAACAATTCCCGTCCAAATATTTACCTTTTATGGATATTGTGTGTGATTCTGTCACATCCATCTTATATTTCTTTTGACAAAATATCTGCAGTTGTGACGGTTAAGTTCTCCATGTAGTGTAAAAGTAGATTCGTCCGAAAACAGAATGGTTGGTACTTGCAAATGTTGCACAAAACTGCAACCTTCGGTCTGAATCGTCATCCTGCAAAAGCTGTATTTTATAAGGATGAAGCTTTTCCAGTTTTGACACCTTAATTGCCGTCTGAAACGAAATTTCATGGTCTCGGTTAATTTACTGAACAGTACTGTAAGAATCGTCTTCCATTGCTAATAAGACGCTTGATTCCACTTCTTCACACATATAGACCGGCGACCTGTTTTTGGCAAATATTCCACGCTAGATGTTTCTCGAAATTTCTTGTCCATTCGACTCACTATTGATTGACTGATATACATATCCAGATATTTTGTATTAAAAAGAATACACAGCTATGTCTGAGTTCGAATCCGGCCACCATAATCAATCATCATTCGAACTTCAATTCTTTGAGCTATTGACAAATGCATTTTACCAACCATTTAATAATTAATTTGGAAAAGCAAAAGTTAAAAATTATACGTATTTACTTTGCACGTCAACGAAAACGTGAATTTACTAATATCATCTGCAGATTGTATGCAAACAATTATTAAACTTATGCCTGATTAGCTTTTATGAGACATATCACACAGCAGGTAATTATTATGATCAGTCGATTGTTACAGATACCACATAGTATACAACGAAGTTCTTTTCGTACAAGAAGTCCAACATTTTGAACGTTGTTTACGGAGTTTGAGATATTGAAGTATCATATTATAAGTATCATATCAGTATCAGAAGACTGAACTATGTAATTCTTTACATGCTTCACTTGTGTTAGCTGTTGCTGATAATAAAACGTTATTACCCACTTTATTTTATTCCTAAAATAAAAAGCTGGTGTTGCTGAGTGGAGAATTGGATTAGCTTTAAAAGGATGTATCACACAACCAACCATCCAATTTCAAAATTTCCTAAGGGGTAGCTACCCCAGGAAGAGGTATGACGATAAGGGTGAAGTTTTCATACCAAAAAGTTAGGTTTTGAAAATTGAAATTAACCTGTTTTTCAACTTTCGTTAATTATGGTCACTTTCAATTTGATTGAGCTTAGGCGTTATTTTATAGACACGGTGTATAAATCACGTAGATGCATACAGGCTTTTGAAAATATTTTAAGTTTATTTCTCAATGTTAGGATTTTATAGAAAAATACACAGTTTAGATAATGATAAAAATCAACTAGCCATTAACGCAACACGAAAGGTAATTTTCTCAATGACAGTCGATGGAAAGATTATCGTCAGTCAATATTACTTTATTACAGGTTTCACTTGTGTTAGTACTTTTTTTTATACTTCGTTACAAATACTCAAAATTGTACACTAATCACGATGCACGGCGTTGAGAAAGTGGAGCGGACGTGGAAAAATTGGAGATAAACTTGATATTTATATAATAGTTTAAGAACCAGACTTACAGTATTTTATAAAACCGTATATTTTTTTCTTTCACTCTCTTATACCTGCTGTACATGAGAGCGGGGCTCGTTAGTTCGACCGGCGGTCTTATAGTGTCACTCAGGTATGGAAAGTGTAAAAATTTGACAGAGTTTAACTTCATGGTATAAAGGCTGCCGCTTGGATATTTTATAATAATTACTTATTGTTATTGCAAAATAAAAATGGCAGTCGGTTATGGCGGTTCTAAGGTCATGGTAGACACTTTGGAAAGTCCCAAAAAAGTAAGGTATTTTATAAAAGCTGAAATTTATATATTATGTTAATAAAACGATTGTTTGCTGATATTTAGCCCGGCAGACATTTTCCACGGTTCTAACATCCCGGCAGACAACCGAACGTTACCACCGACACGAGCATAGGCATGTATAATAGTATCGTACTCACTCCAACATCCATTCGATTTGCATGCAATTGTACGAACATATATATTTACTGATGACATTTTTTTAACGCGGTAAATATCTTGTAGCAACTACGAGGATATCCTGAATCACAAATTTCCCGTGGTAAAATAACCTAGTTGCGGAACCAAGTAGTATACTGTCACGCATATTACTTTTTGTGCATTTTTGCTACATTTAGTATGTCGTACTTAAGAGCTCTAATGAGAGCGAAACCGGTCTACGGTTCTAATTGTTGCGAAAATGCATCGAGTCTTACATACTTTGTCCCTATATTGGAGTAGAAATGGGCCAGGGTTGACAATTTTCTAAATTGTTAGTTAGCTGTATTAAGTCTCTATTTTTTTAACACTTTGTGTTATTTGGATCTGGCATGACAGCATACTACTTGGTTCCGCAACTAGGTGGCGGAACGTCAACCACTTACTGAGTACATAAGATATACAAATGCAAAAACATTTTCACAGGAGAAACAAAAAGAATCATTGTAACAAGGGTACTAAAACATCAACCATGTCCACGGTTACTGCAGCCAGAAAATTTGGCAGAGCATGCTGTTTCTAAAAACCATAGATTTCTATTTAAACCAACAGAAGTAGCGAAATACAGAGACATCCTAATTATCTGGACACCAACTGCAGTTTCAGGCTTACAGGTCAAACCTGGGCTACAAGCTCCTGTCAACAGAATTAATCCTACAAGCTGCAACATTATGATACTAGATATAACGTTGCAATCATTCACGGTGGTTGCCTCATCGACAACGATTTGACTGCTTGTTTCGCGTACTACGCTTACAGCCACGCAATCCATAGTAGTGAATATGTAATTCTCAGATGTAAGAAAAATTACCGGGTCTGCTGAGTTTCAGTCCAACTACTTAAGAAGCCACAAGCTATGGGTTGCTAAACGCCTATCACTCACCAAGTGAATTTGACCAAAACATAATAGCCAAAGCATCATTCAACAGTACAATTTATCGCCCTGCAATGAGAGCCTGTTATTAATTCTTGTTCATAAAATCTGGAACCACAATATGAAATCTAAACTGACCTGAGATATCTGTTCGAAGGTTATAGGTAAAGCCTATTTAAAACAGTTTTTGTAAAAGCCTTACAGTCATAAACTTTGCTGATTAACTTTTCCTACAAATATTCGCTAGAATTCCCAATATCTATCTTAACTTAAACCTACTGTTACGGAAAGTTTTTACTCCTTTATTGGTCACTATTGCCCAAATACAAAGTCTAAATATCTGCAAATAGCCTATTCATTATAAACTATCCCATTTGAATACATGCTTTTAAATTGCAAACCTCCGATATGTAATTATATAGAACGACAAGCCTTTCGGATGTTTAATGCCCCGCTGACGCACCGGGGAGAAAGGAGTTAAATTATTTTCCTATGTTGTGTTACTATCCTTGTCCTTTTATGATACTTCCATTTTAGCATAGTATAAGCAAATACTATATAATGACAATACAGGACACTCATATGCTTTACCATTGGTGATATTTGTGACAAGTACACTAGCGCCACCTCGCGTGAAGTACTGACAACTGAGCGGGTAATTTGAATTGTATATTCACCTGCATATTCTTAAATTAGACAATTGGTTTATTATAGATGAATATAAAAACTTGTACATGACAAAACAGTGAAAATTTTCTTATTATATAGTTATAAATAGAATTTGTATCAACAATCAGCTTGAACCCTAAATGAATTTAGCATGAATAATTCTGCAAATTTCTCTTACCCATAATCTTATTTCATCATAATTTAATGTACTACCTTGAAATCGTCGTTAAACTAATATTTCAAGGGTATGTATAGGAATATACTGAAAGGTGTTTCTGAGGATATTAAGTTACAATCTGTACTTACCTATAAATAATTGTTCTAGGTATAAATGGTAGCACAGTACTCAATTTGCCATATCTCTACATGAAAACTGTCTTAATAATCTAATATTTTAAAATATGTAACTGATATAATTAGTATATAATTAAGAAATTGTGCAGATGAAAGGTGAGACTAACCCTTACTTCCGTGAATAAATATATTATAGGGCTGAATCTGCTATTTCTACTTGTCTCTTTAAAAATTTGTCTTGGAAAGATAATTAAAAGCCTTTACCAAGTAAAATAATTTTAAATGGAAAAAATGTGACCATTTATGCCATTCTGAAATAAAAAAGGACACAGAAGAAGATATAAGAAAAACAGTTATCTTATATCATTTATTATTAATGCAAAACTTTTTTTGCCTTCATATTTCTTTTTTTTTGATGCACTGGAAGACAAGTTATGATTGAAGCTTTTCAACTATCCCTACATATTGGCATAAAAGTGATTCTGAATTTGTCTTCTGCTTCAACAAATTAATCATTTTGGAAGTGACATTGAAATGTAAAATGCACCTTGTGTCTTCAGTACTATATCCAAATCAGTTCTTTTTAATAACAGTACCCTTCTCTTGCATCTATAATACAAAATTATCGCCAATCCATATTATAGTTATTGTTTAATATTAATTATTAGGCGAATTTGTAAAAAAAACGCTGGCAACACAAGAAAACACAAAAAAACATATTCACGTTTCGCCATTCTTTGGAAACCTATGAAATGTCTTTGATAGATTTAGCACGTTATAATTCGAACAATTATAGATTGTCCACACCCAACCACTAACATTTATTGTAAAAAAAATCGCTGTTAACAAAATAAAACAGAAAAAATCATATTTACGTTTCGCCATCCTTTGGAAACTTATGAAATGTCTTTGATAGATTTAGCACGTTATAATTCGAACCATTATAGACTGCACACACCCAACCACTAACATTTATTGTAAAAAAAACACAGCTCAAACTTAATTATACACAGTTAAGCAGCAACAATTGCTGGTGTTAAACGTTCTCGAACGACGTGACATCAGTACTATCCGCTAGTCCTGTATTGTCATTATAAAGTGTTTGGTATAAGTTAACGGAATGAACATTTGGGCCATAGAGAATGTTCTAGACGCACCTTAGAAGGTGTAGCCAAAATAATAAAACCACGACTGGCTGGAGAGTCTGTGCAGCTAAGGCCAATACAAACCAGAACATTGAACATTGAACATTATAGAACGACAAGCATCGGTTGAAACCAGCGACTGTTATCTAAATTACGTATTCATCGCCGAGCATCATGTGTAGGCTTTGATGATTTGCTAACTATTAGAGATTGTTAATTTATGTGGCAAAACTACCGAGGCTCCTTCAATGCAGTATTGATGAGGTAAAGCACTTGAGAGCTAAATGCGGACAGTCCCATTAATGCTAATGCAAGATAGCGACACAATATAATTATTTAAAGGAAATTGAGAATACAAGGGGGAAAATTTAAAGCCGCAAAATAGACCGCTGCGGTGTATCATAAAATTAGGCAAATAGATACCTTATGTAAATCGGAACAATTACGCCACACAAGTATAGGTTTTATCACCTTTCAGCTTTCAAAGTAAATACAGTTTTGCATACAGGGTGAGCCAGTTGAAACTTCCCACCTAAAAAATATCGGAATTAAAAAAAGACGAGACACGTCGACTTTGTTTTCAAGGGGGACGCATGATGGCGTATGTTTTGGTGTCCTGGAACCTACCACTTAAGCAGGGGCGTAACGTACCCTTAAATTTTAAAGGGCACCTTATGTTGAGTGACACCTTATTTCAAGCCTCCCTCTTAATTGTGCCACATTTATGATTTGGCAGGTACATTCCCTTTATAAATATTTTTTTTTGGTAGAAAACTGTTGTGAAGTTTAATGAAATTTATAACAATCTTTTTTTAAAGAGACTTGCAGCACTTACATATATCTCTACCAAACTATAATTTTCTAGCTCCATAGAAAATAGAAACTCATATAAATAATCGCTAACTGGGACCTCTAAAACTGGTCTCCCAGATCCATTTCAATTTAAAGAATTGGTTTTAATAATATATCTTACTAATAGTGTACAATTCTTTTGAAAATTCACGACTGTAATGCACTTGCTGCGTCCCTAACATTTTTGGTTTGGATATTGCAGTAAAATCATCAATTAACGAATAAGACAAAATATCAATTAATGAAAGAATGTTATTTAATTAAATGTCCAAATTGTTTTCCCTCCACTTTCATGCAATTGTAAAATCTTTGCTCCACTTCTACAAATATTTCTAAGCATTTTGGGCGTTATCTGGGTATTTTGTTGGCAATTTTGTGATAAGAATATTTTGTTTATTTCTTAATAAACTTTATCAAGTCAACTTTCTTGCCCATTTTACTTTAAACGAGACAAGAAAATATTCCGTAGGATCATCACAAAGTCGATTGAATTCCAATTCATGAAAATTGTTTATACAATCGCTAAAAAAATCTGGACGCAGCAAGTGCGTTATGGTAGTGAATTTCCATTGAAATGATCTGGCACCAAATATTTTTTATAACTCTTTACTTGTAACACATAAATCTAAATTTTGGTATGTAGTTTATTTTTATATCACAAACCTACGTACCAAAGTGGCTACCGTAGCTTTTTTATTTTTAGAGATGAAAAATGTATATATATATATATATATATATATATATATATATATATATATATATATATATATATATATATATATATATATATATATATATATATATATATATATATATATATATATATATATATAAATTGAAACAGACACCGGATATGGGTTCTAAGGGTCATAGTTCGCTCTAATTTGAAAAAAATAATAATTAAAATTCAAAAGTCGTAATCTCTCCTTTAGTGATTTTTTCCTACAAAAATCACAAAAAAGTTAAAATAACTAGTTGGATGTACAATAATGACAACTGTGCAGCACAAATTTTTATTATTACCATCCTGAAAAAACACTTCGTATCGGTACGTCCTCGATTCAATACATAAATTTGGGGAGACGTTTTAGGAGAAAAAAACTATAATATTCTCAAAGTAATTTTTCTGGCATTTCTTGACCTCTTTGCGTTAAAAAACTGAATCTGTGTCTAATATATAAGAGATTTTGTTATTCGTACAAAATACTTTGTTGTTGTGCGTTGATCTGGTGGTCAGTGGTACCCAATTATTTTTCTATTAATACCTATAACTTTTTTCTTATAACTTACCGATCTAAATTTTGGTACATGGTTGACTTTTTATGATGTAAACTCGCGCCCCAAATTTGGTTGGCATCTAAAAATTGAAACTGTTCGTTGATACGGGTTCTAGAGGTCCTAGTTTGCGCTCATTTGAAGACATTTTTTAAATTTAAAAGTTGAGATTTCCTCATTCGTAATTTTTTTTAAAAGAAAATTCACTAAAAAGTAACAGGCAACACCCATACAAAATTAATTTGGTACAGGACCTTAATGAAGACGATACTGAACTCCGTGTGCAGTTTTGTGAAGAGAGGAGTGATGGTGCCAGAAGGAATCCAACCTTTTTGTACTCAATCTGTTTTTCCGATAAATGTACGTTCCAACTGGATGACCAAGTCAACTGTCATAATTGACATTACTGGGGTAATAAAAATCTAAGAATTTTTCGTGAAACTCATACGCAGCATCCAAGGAAATTGAATGTTTGAGCGGGCATACTGAGAGACCACCTCATAAGGCCTTTTGTCCTACCAGAAAATCCGGATGGAAACATATATTTGGTTCAACTGGAAACGTATATCTAGCCGAAGATTGTGTAAGTATTGTAAATGACAACTATTTGGCAGAAGACAATGTGTGGTTTCAGAAAGATGGTGCTCCACCACATTATGATGTAGCTCTGCGTGATTTTCTTAATCAGAACTTTGAAAATCACGGAATAGGATGCAGAGGTTGAACTTAGCGGCTTCTCAGCTTGCCAGATTTAACATCCTTAGACTTTTTTCTATGGGTACACTTGAGGTCAATAATTTATGCAACACGACTAAACTCATTTAAGCAACTTTTTCAGCGAATTGTTGAAGCATCTCGTCAGATAACGCCCGGAATCCTTAGAAATGTTCATTCGGAATTGAATCAAAGATTTTAAAATTGTATGGAAGTGGAGGAAAAACAATTTGAACATTTAATTAAATAACATTCTTCAATTCATTGCTATCTTGCCTCCTTAGTTGATGATTTAATGGCCATATCAACACAAAATTAAAAAAGGCGTATGTTGTCGTCAGCAGCATTGAGAAAGCTTTAAAATGAGGTGTCACTCAACATAGAGTGCCATGTAAAATTTAAGGGTACCTTACGGCCCTGTCCTAAGGGGAAGATTCCAAGACACCAAAATTTACGCCATTATGGGTCCCTTGAAAACAAAGTCGCCGTGTTTCGCCTTTTTCTTTTCCTTTTTTAATTCCGACATTTTCTAGGTCGGAAGTTTTAAATGGCACATCCTGTACATGAGTATGTATGGGAAAAATAAAAATGTATGTATATTTACGTGAAGCGTCTCCGTGGCCGTGCAGGAAAGTCGATGACTTTCCAATACGGACTCGGGGGTCGACGGTTCGAGACTCACTGGCAGCGGATGACTTTTCAAATCACTTCTGTCGTTGAGATCGAGCTTAAGGTGGAGGGTAGGTTAGTTTAGATAAGCAAAAAGGGTCAGCAATGGCCTAATTGCCAGTAAGAATCTTACCTTTACCTTTATGTATATTTACATGAGTGATCTGACACTACTATTGATTGTTAATAGATAATAATTATCTGTTGGGGTAGAAATAGGAAAAGTGTGGATGCAGCAAGCGGGTTATGGTAGCGGATTTTCGTAAATATGTTTTTAATGGTAGATGTGTCTTGTTTTTAGAAGAAGGACACTTGGTTAGCAGTATAATCTATATTATAGTAACAATGTACCATATTTCATTAAAATAGCTTTGTTGTTTCAAAGAAGACAAATATATTCCAAAAATAAACCTGAAAAATTACAGAAAAAACTGGTCCCATTTTCCGGGACAACAAATCTCTTTAAGCTATTTACACTCCTGCCAAGATATAATTATTAACAAAAAACTTTATGGCCAAAAATTTAAAAAAAAATGTATGTGAATTTGCCAACAATTTCTTTTACAAAAATTTACAATTTTTTTCACGAACATTGCCTTCAGTAATGTACTATACTGTATTTTTCACAAAATTTCAAAAACTTCTTTTTACAATAACGTATTATTATTAATTACCAACATTTCACAAAATTCTTACAAAAAATTAGTTCTCCGGAAACACTAAAACAAATTCTGCAAAAACTTTTCAAATTCAGCTACTATTTGAGAGCGCCTGTCTATGGGAGCTCGTTTTTTTCGAGGAGTAATAGAAACAAAAAGCACTCTGAATGCGCCATTTGCATTGGGCTCCGCTACCTGTTGGTAAAAACGTCGTATCACAATTTGTGATATGTCTTTGTAATATATGCCAAAAATGTGAAAAGTTGCAAAGCAATTGAAATAATTAAAGAACGACGCGCAATATCAATTTTTTTTCTTACAAACATGCATTATAATTCGATAGAAAATGCAATAACATAAGGGGTGTTATATTAAGAAAAGAAAGTTTGTATCACCAACGATTTATGGGCCACCATCAAAATAGGTTTATAACATGCAGGTTGAGGCACCTATAAATAACGTACAGAATTTTGTCTCATATCTTATATAATAACGGATATATTGAGTTTTATCGTAGAAATGCGCCACCGTGTATATGTGTAAACAGACAGAAACTGACACTGACCCGGTGCTTTAGGGGTTATAGTTCGCGCTGATCTAAAGAAATCTTTTCAAAATTCACGGTCTTCTCAATAGAAAATTTTTTCTACGAAAATCTGCTAAAATTAGAGACTATTAAATCATACACTCTAGAGCTGAAACTACTGCCAAAGTATCAGTAGGAGGGTCTATTTGAAATGGATTTTCTGAAATTATTTTAGTAAAATGAAGAACAATGATGGTTGAAGCTGAAACTGAGGGCTTTGTCAAACACACTTATTATGAAATTTCTTCTACATAATTCGTATTTGTTTCAGGTTATTTGTCTGAAAATTGCAATTTTTGACGTTTTAAATCTCGATTTTGAAGTTTCAAGAAGAAAAATCATAAAATTTTAGAATATTTTTTCTCCTATTTCTGACATTTTTTGCGTCAAGAACACTTAACTTTTGCATGTAATATTCAATTGATTCTGTTAACTACACAAAATATTGTTCTTGTGCTTTCCTGTCATAGCCAGTGGCACCAAAATTTTTTTCTCCAAAATTCCAAAAATTTGAGTTTCTTTTAACTTAGAAATCTGAATTTGTGTGTGTGTCAAATTTGGTTGTCGTAGCTTTGTTACTTCTGGAGATACAAGACTTTTCCCCGAAAAACTGGTTGAATTTTGTTGGTTAACAAACTTATCTAAGCCACTTGCAAAGGGAAGGTACGTACAAAATTTTATCAAAATCCGCCCCTTACTATTTGAGTTATAGGTACGACACACACACCTACACATACACACACACATGTATAAAAAAAAGGTATATTGCTTGTTGAGTGTAGTTAAAATCAACCGTTTTAGAAATATTTCCAATTTTAAAGGTAGCTGCAGTAACATATTACTTGCAAGCTTTTAGCACTGAGTGAGTCAAAATATAAAAAGAAAAACCGTCTTTAAACTTGGTGGGTCATAAACGTCAACTTAAAATAATACAAATCTACAACATTTGTTTAATTTATTTATTAGTAAATTTCCAAAAAAAAAAATCACTAATGGGGAGATTGCGACTTTTGAATTTTGAAAAACATTTTTTAAATGAGCAAACACCAGGATTATATATATATATATATATATATATATATATATATATATATATATATATATATATATATATATATATATATATAATAGAGCCTCGGTGGTTCAGGTGTAAGAACGTGTGCCTCTGAACCGAAGGGTACTGGGTTCGATCCCAGGGTACTCCTTTCACTTTTTCAGTACAAACTGTAACATTAACATCAACCGAGGTTCTGGCATTGTATTTGAGCAAGTTGAATATCTGCACGTTCTGCCCTTCGGAGGGGGCGTAAAGCCGTCGGTCCCGTGTCCATGCGATGTTGGGCACGTTAAATATCCCTACCCTCCTTACAGAAAGGCAGGGGTTCGGCAAATTTTCCAGGATAGTGAGGTGAAACTGCTCCTTGGCGTCGGTGATTGGCTATAGTCGCGGAAATAGGCCGACGTTAAAAAGAAAAAGAAAACAATATATCATTTATTATCATAAATCGTACAACATGTCTAAATAATAAGCCAGAAGCTTGTGCTGTATATTAATATAATTTGATAAAATTCTCCCAAAAACTGCTTAAAAGATCCATCCAAATGTAACGTACTTCTAATTTTGACATACCAAATTTGTTCGGCTTCTACTAATTACATCTAATTAACCACTCTTTGCCTTCACGCAAACAAAATTTTTTTTATAGCCGATATATTCATCTAAATTGTTAATTTTTAATTTAACTAAACATGACAAATTGTTTTGACATACACAAGTTATATTATATTATAACGCAGCGTCATCACATTGTAAGGCACACGTGTTGTTTATTCCATCTAGGATTCTTAGTATTGTAAGATAACATTTATAGTAGAGGGAATTATTATGCACTAAAATAATTAGATTTTAGTTTAGTTTATAGCCAGCTTCTGTTGTGTAAACTCCTGCTTCAGATTAATAAAGTTTTTTAAAAGAAGTTCTCTGAACTTAAGTACATTTGTGGCGCAGTCGTTAGTATTTTTGGAAACGGGCTTAGAACAAAAATTGTCGCGGTCCGGTCTGTTTTAACAGTTTATTTCAATCAAAAAGAACCTTTATAAGTTCGAGGACGTTCGATTAACGGTTATCTGAAGCAGTTTCTTAGGGATCCAGACAAAAATCGCTGGTTCCTTTGGAAAAATTATAATTAAGAAAATCTGGGAGTCCAGACAAAAATCGCTGGTTCCTTTAGAAGTAAATTTAAGAAGATCTGGGAGTCCGAACAAGCATCGCTGGTTCCTGTAGATCAAAATAGGGTTAAGAAGACCTGGGATTCCGGACAAGCATCGCTGGTTCCTCAAGGCACTAAATGAAGCTTTTAACAATATTAATGTAAGTAGTGTTTTCCTTTATATTCATTAAATCCTGTCTTATTCGTATAATTGCAGTTTTCTGTTTTATTAAAAATTAAAGAAATATAATATTTGTAGCATAACACGTAATTAATATATTTATATAGTTAGGAAAATTTTATGTCTGAGCTTGATATAGCAAGTTTAATTGAAAAGGTAAATAAATTAAAACTAAATATGCCTAACACACAAGGTGTTTCTGCTACAATTGTAAATAACACAACAGACATGCAGTTATTAAGGTGTCATGCAGACAGTATTCCTGTTTTTGATGGTAATTCTAGACAGTTAAATAGATTTTTACATTCTTGCGAAGCATTTTTAAGAAATTTCCAAAATACTCTGGAAGCCGATCATCCAATAAATAGTTGTCTGTTTAATATAATTTTGTCGAAGTTAAAAGGTAGAGCAGCAGATCTCATTTATCCAAGACTAGAGCTCAATTCTTGGTTTGCAATCAAAGATGCGTTAACTTTAAGTTTCTCTAACCAAAGAAGTATAGATTTTCTGATACAAGATTTTATTTCAATAAAACCTTTGAAAAATGAATCACCTACTCAATTTGGCATGAGAATTCAAGATTCGCGAAGTCTGTTATTTTCTAAATTAAATATGTCTATAGATGACGAGAACGAAATCAGAATAAAAATTGAACATTATAATGATTTCGCTTTAAAAACATTTATCAGTGGTTTACCATATGAACTAGAATTAGTGGTTAGATTAAGATATCCTAGTAGTTTAGAGAGAGCTATGTCTATAGTGATCGAAGAAGAAAACTTTAAGAATTTCTCTAGACAAAATTCTAGTGCTTTTTACAAACAGCAACAACCACATAAAAGTACTGCTTTTAATTCTGTACCGACTAATGTAGGAACGCCTCAGCAGTTTAATATATTTGCAAATTCGAATCACCCTATAGGTAATTTTCTAGCGAATAATTTATATAATCCGGCAAGGCAATTTAATAATTTTCCATTTAGGCAAAACCCTCAAACACATTCTGGAAGTAATCAAGTAAGACAAAATTTCCAGTCGAAGCCATTTAATGCATTCGAAAATAGATCGAATAATTTACGGCATAATTATACACCAGAAAATTATCATCAACAAAAATTCATTCCTAGAAATAACGCCAATTCAAACAGATATCCACAGCAGATGGATACGTCATCAAGTAACTCGAGAAATATTACGCAATTTGTACCGAGTTCAAGACCAACGTTCACTCATCAGGAACTATTTGCACAGCAAGTGGAAGATGAACCCAGTAACTTATCTCCATATGTACATGAAAATGAAAACGATACCATGCACCTACATAACGTTCCAAATGCTTACAGTAACACGTTTGTAGATAATTTAGGCTTAGAAAATAATGTAAATGAATACGCCGATATTAGTCATTATGATAATTATGCAGAATATTCACAGAGAGGTATTAATCATTTCTTTCAGGGCGAATTTCAAGACCCAGAGAACGAAAATATAAATTTCACAGGCCCAACCGACCCACAGTGTAACATAATACAACTTAATAATATAAGAACAGATCTCTCCTATGTGTATATATCTTATTTAAATTCTTACTTTCTTTTGGATACAGGTAGTTCTAAAAGTCTTATAGATCCATACAAACAGCTCATGCAATGACGTGTCATGATGAAGTAGCTGTTATTCCAACCTTTAATTTATTTAATAATAAAGGTATGCACAAATTTTATATATTTAAATTCTCAGAAAAATTCGATGGTCTCATTGGTGCTGATATATTAAATAAATTAGGCGCAAACATTGATTTACAAAATTGTAAATTAACTACTAAAGACATCGAAATTCCAATAACATATGAAAGTTCACTAAATTTGGTCGAAAACAATAATCACGCCTACAAATTCCAAAACTTTAGTATAACAATCGAACCCAGAATGCAAAAAGTAGTTAGGATTCCTGTAAAGCAAAATCAGGGACTCGGAATTCTAAATCACGAAATTTTTGGTGATGGCACAGAAATGCCATTAGCACTTGTAAATGTAAAAAATAATTTCGCTGTAACAACAATCACAAACTCTAAAGATAATCCTGTTAAAGTAACATTTCATGAACCATTAGACATAGAGCCGATTAATTGTTTTGACGTGAATTTTTATGAAAAAATGGAAGTTGA
Organism: Tillus elongatus; assembly: GCA_964006375.1. Taxonomy (NCBI): domain Eukaryota; kingdom Metazoa; phylum Arthropoda; class Insecta; order Coleoptera; family Cleridae; genus Tillus; species Tillus elongatus. The sequence continues at coordinate 207,914,613 of OZ023262.1, read as the reverse complement.
CGATATTATGTCTCAAGAACAAGATAATCTTTTAAAAAATAATTTAAAAAATATAAGATTAGATCATTGTAACATAGAAGAGAAAAATGCTATTAGAAAGTTATGTTACGAGTTTAGGGACATCTTTCATTGTGAACAAATCTCATTAACATTTACTAATCAAATTAGACATAAAATAAATTTAAAAGATGATACACCTATATTTACTAAAACTTATCGATATCCAGAAATTCATAGAAATGAAGTTAGACAACAAATTTCAAAAATGTTAGATCAGGGAATTATTCAAAACTCGACATCCCCTTGGTCAAGTCCCATCTGGATAGTACCAAAGAAACTCGATTCCTCTGGTAAAAGAAAGTGGCGAATCGTGATAGATTATCGCAAATTAAATGAGCGAACTATTGACGACAGATATCCTTTGCCTAATATAACAGAAATTTTAGACAAATTGGGCAAAAGCCAATATTTTACAACCCTAGATCTAGCAAGCGGTTATTATCAAATAGAAATGCACCCAGATGACATTCCAAAAACCGCGTTTCAAACTGAGCAAGGTCATTATGAATTTAAGATGATGCCGATGGGCTTAAAGAGCTCTCCTTCTACATTTCAACGCGTAGTCGATAATATACTGAGAGGTTTACAAAATGAGATATGTCTGGTATATTTAGACGATATCGTAATATTTAGCACGTCTTTACAAGAACATCTCGATAGGTTAATGAAAGTTTTTATGCGGTTACGAGAGGCAAATTTTAAGTTACAGTTAGATAAGTCTGAATTTCTTAGGAAAGAGGTTCAATATCTTGGACACATAGTCACCCCATCCGGAGTCAAGCCGAATCCTGACAAGATATCAGCAATAAAGAGTTTTCCCTTACCAAAAACCCGAAAAGACATTAAATCGTTCCTAAGTTTAGTAGGATATTATAGGCGATTTATAAAAGACTTTGCAAAAATAACAAAGCCAATGACGGTTTGCTTAAAGAAAGACATGCAAATTAAACATACAGCAGAATTCATACAAGCTTTCGAACATTGTAAAAATTTACTTATCAATTCCCCTATACTTCAATATCCCGATTTTAATCAACCTTTTGTGCTTACAACAGATGCAAGTAATTACGCTCTAGGCGCAGTTTTATCTCAAGGCAATATCCCTAATGACAAACCTGTAGCTTTTGCTAGTAGAACTCTGAACGACAGTGAAACTAGATATTCTCTCATAGAAAAGGAACTGTTAGCTATTGTATGGGCATGTAAATATTTTCGACCGTATCTGTATGGTAGAAAGTTTAAAATTTATACCGATCATAGACCCCTTGTTTGGATCTTTAGTTTAAAAGAACCTAATAGTAAACTTTTACGGTGGCGTTTGAAGTTGGATGAATTCGATTATGACATCATATATAAAAAGGGTTCTCAAAATAAAAACGCAGACGCATTATCAAGAATAAATTTAAATCCAATCGAAACTGAGAGTCTAATAAATAATCCTGGTGATATTAATCAAGATCTTTTAGAGTTGTTCCCAGAATTAGTAGAAAATACTGCTAATTTTAACGAACCTCAACCCTCAACTTCTTATGCACATAACGATAGCAATATTGAAGAGATGCGACTAAGTTCACCAAAAATAATTATTCAAGGTGATGTACAAGTAAGACCGCCTCATAATCAAAACGAAAGTAATACTCTTTCTAAACCTCATTCAAGTAGCAATCAAACACTCAATAATGGTATTCCTATACTGGAAGATATTGTCAATAACAAAAGAAATGAAATTTTAATAGCAAAAAATCCTCATAATTTACTTGACGTCAGTCAAACTAGGTTAGATAACTTAACCACAACAAACGTAAAAATTCCTAAATCCAACGCAAAATTAATAATAGAATTTTTGAAAAAATATACTGGTTCTAATAAAACCTATCATTTGTATTTTTATGACCAAACAATGTATTCGGAATTTAATAAAGTGTACATGAAACATTTCCAACCCTCTAGTCTCAAGCTAGTTAAATGTACAAAATTAATTAATACCGTCATCGATAAAGACGAAAGGACCTTAATAATAAAATACCAGCATCAAGGAAAATGTAACCATAGAGGTATAACCGAAACGTTAGATCGACTAAAACGTAATTATTATTGGCCTTCAATAATTACAGATGTTACAAATTATATAAACAATTGTGAAATTTGTCAAAGGACCAAATATAGTAGGAAAAAACCATATGTCCCAATTCTTTTAACAGAAACGGTAGGTAAGCCATTTGACTTATTACACGTCGATGTTTTCAAATTTTGTCACAATCTTAGATGCTTTTTCCGAATTTTTCCGAATTAGGTCAAGCTTTTCTAATTCATGGTAAAACCGGCATAGAAGTATCTAACGCATTAATTCATTATTTTTCATTTTATGGGTTACCGCAACGCATAACTATGGACAATGGTCCTGAACTAAAAAATCTGACAGTACAAGAGTTACTTAAATCGCATAAAATAAAAGCACATTTTACCACACCGTTACATCATGAATCTAATGCACCGGTAGAAAGATTCCACTCCACATTGATCGAACATTTGAGAATATTACGGGAAAAATATAAAAACGAGAATGTAAAAACTTTAATGATGTATGCAGTAATAGCCTACAATAATACTATTCATTCCGCTACAAAATTTACACCCTTAGAACTAACTCTAGGTCATACAGATTCCCATGATCCTTCCGAATTAATTGATTCGAGTTTTTATGCAGATTATGTAATAAATCATAGGGACAAATTGAAAAAATTATATGAAAACATTTCGGAAATTTTGGAAGATGGTAAGAAAAAGGTAGTTGAAAAACGAAACACGTTAGGTCCAGAACAATATCAATATAAATTAGGCCAAACCGTTTATAAGACAAATATTAAGAGAAATAAAAAATTTAATAAGTTTACAGGTCCCTTTGAAATCACAGAAATGTTAGAACACAATCGAGTAAAAATAAAAAATAAGTCCACCAATAAAGAGGAAATAATTCACTTAAAGGAACTAAAAATGCCTGTTGTTACAGAATCGTCTCCACAGCTGGAGCAGAACTAGCCGTATTCCATGACCTTTCAAATAATCCTGGCTTATTACCCCTAAAATTAGGTAACGCCCAAAACATAGTTGATTTATGGTCATTTGTGCAAGTATATGACATTACACCCATTGTCAATCAATTTTATACAATACAACAAAAATTTAATAGATTAAGATTGCATTTTAAAAATTTTACAGAATATAAGAGAGAATTTCACAACTCGTATAACATAGCTTTAGTTTTAGAAAATAAAATAACTTTGCAAATAAATCAAGTCAATCCAAATATAACTAAAAGACCAAAACGTGGTTTATTAAATCCTTTGGGATCTTTTATTAAGATTTTCACCGGAAATCTCGATCAGGCAGATGCCGAAAGGTATGACAACGCAATTGGAATTTTATCGGAAAATCAAAGAAAATTAAAAACATTGGTAAATGAACAAATAACCCTGTTACAAAAGTCGATGGAAAGTTTTAAAAATATTACTTTAACTTTGCAGCATAATGAAATTGTACTTGAGTCTCGGTTGCAACAAGTTGAACAGGTGATAAAAAGAATTAATTTACAGAGCATAGAAAATTTTAGTTATTTTCTTATTCAGATGACAATATCACAAATTTCTACAATGTATCAGATTATCTATGATATATTAGAAAGAATACAGTTAGCAATAACATTTTCTAAAATAAGTACTCTTCATAATTCTATAGTTGAGCCGAATGAGTTGTTACAAGAAATTAAATTAGTCAGCAATTATTGGATGCAAGTAAAAACAAATTACCTTTTGAGCCGGTATTAGAAAAGATTCTGCTTTTGGAAAGGATAATTGAAATTAAAAGTTACAGTAAAGGTAATCAAATAATATTCATAATAGAAATTCCGATTTGTGAAATAGAAGGCTACAATTATTATCATTTATATCCACTACCTACTCCAAACCTTAATTCATTTAGAGCCATTATACCTCACTCGAAATACCTGCTCCTTAATGAACACTATTACATATATACGGAAGAAAAGTGCCGAGAAATATCCAATGAAGAATTTATTTGTCACGAAACCAACTCCGCTGGTATTCAAGAAGATCCACCCTGTGAAGTCAAGATGCTGAAATTCATGAAAAATGTAACCAATTGTCATCAAATTCCAGTAGAAGTAGTCAAGGCCAAGGCCCAAAGCTTAGAGAAAAACCAATGGATGTTACAGTAGCTGTCCGAAAATGTGGCAACGACCGAGACAACGTACCCCTCAAAGGAACATACGTTTTTGAAGTGAAACCACAGTGTGAAGTGCAAACTGAAGACATTCACATTCAAAGCCATCAAAGACTTGAAACACAATATACATACAGACACATTGAACTTCCCAATTTTAAAACTGATAGTGAAAGTGACGAAACCTATAATCCCCAATATAAAGTAAACTTTCAATCTCTTAGGTTAAATTCCATTAAGTTAGATGAAATAAATAATATACAAAAAGCTCTTGTTGAACAGAAAGAAAAAATTAGTAATATATCAGATAATGTTCCAATACATTTTTATAAAGTTAGTTTTTGGACTATATTAATTTACATTGTTATTATATTTGTCATTTGCTGTATTATTTATAAATGTATTATTAAGAAAAGGAAATTAACCAAATCAAATAAGTCCGAGGATATCAATCAAGATATAATAATTTAAGTTCAATTTTTATTACTTTCGCATTTTTTACCCAATGCTCCAATCTGACAAGGGAGGAGTTATATTATATTATAACGCAGTGTCATCACATTGTAAGGCACACGTGTTGTTTATTCAAACTAGGATTCTTAGTATTGTAAGATAACATTTATAGTAGAGGGAATATTATGCACTAAAATAATTAGATTTTAGTTTAGTTTATAGCCAGCTTCTGTTGTGTAAACTCCTGCTTCAGTTTAATAAAGTTTTTTAAAAGAAGTTCTCTGAACTTAAGTACATTTGTCACATAACCTAACTTATATATATATATATATATATATATATATATATATATATATATATATATATATATATATATATATATATATATATATATATGTATATGTAAACACAGATCTCCTCATTAGTGAATTTTTCGTTTTCCGAAAAATTGGCTAAAAGTCAGCAAATGGCAAAAAGTCACAGTCACAATTCACGAAACAACTATACATACCTACATGAGGTACAGTGATGTGTCCTTCGTCATTAAATAGATATAAAATGCTTGACTAAAAATTGCTATTACAAATTATTTGTTAGAGCAACTAGAATAAAAAAATTCGGCTTGTTCTCGCACAGAATATGGTTTATAGCTACATATCTTGTTTTATATTTCAACCTGTACAATAGGCAAAGAAAAATAACTTGGCATTTTTCGTAACGATTATGGTATATATTATTGACGTAGCCTAAAGCCCCTCGCTGTTTCTTAAAAAAGTAGAGCCACCTACCTATTCGTAGTGCCTATGATACACAGGGGGTTTGCTTTAATATTTTAGCGGGTGGCGCATTTTTACGGTAAAGCTCAACATATCGATTATTATACGAAGGTACGAAAAAATATATATACGTTAATTATAGGGTGTCTTAAGCTTCGTTACATAATTTTATTTTGACAATTACAGGTGGCCCATAAGTTATCAACGGTAATACAAGATGGCAAATTATTATGCTTGTTTCTAAAAAAAAATATTGATATCGTTGATCGTTTTCGACACATATCAAAAATGGTGTCTGTATAAAAAGCACGATGCGAAAATGGCTGCTCGTTTTCCAACTTATTTACGAACCACTGACAAAATTCTTGTCTAAGCTCATAATCTCTTATTAAAAATTCTTGTGTTGTCACAGGTTTTCTTAATAAAAGATAAAAATAATGAAAAGCTTGCCCGGCTTCTGGTCCGTTACAATTTAAGGAAAGCGAGGTTTTGGAAAAATAAAGAAAGAAGGAAAAGGAAATTAAACAAACCACAGGGAAGAGTAACAGAAAATGAATAGAGAATGGTTTCACGCTACACCCGGGAATTGGGAACTTCAGCGTCGGCAATTGGTACCAGGCTCAGCAGGTAGGTCACGACTATTTGCCTATTTCCAGTGACAGATGCAACAGATGTTATACGGTTTTGTGGGGTTAGAAGTCTATAAACTAATAAATTATTTGACACAAAGATTTTAGTCATTTGTCTGATAGTTAAATAAATACGACATCAACGGTAAGTGAAATTTAATAGATGGAATCACAACACTATAAGTGAGGAATGGTTACATTAATGAATTGTTGTATTTTAGGCTGACACTCAGCGATGGTAAAAAAGTATTACTGTGTTAGAGATATAATTGTTAATTTTACATAACTTAACAGAGATGCAGAGATCCCCCTTACAGTCGACTGTTCAAGTTTACACACAAAGACAAGGTTAAAACGTCAACTTAAACGTATGTATAGCTTAATAATCATCTGATTGTAGGTGTACTACTCAAAATTCAACAACAGTTTCACAAAATAAACAAACAAAAAAGCTTCGTGGACTTATCTGGAACTTAACCTTGTCCTTCAACTTCTTTGGACCCGGAGGTGTGAGTGCTGACCCAGTTAGAGCAGAAAACACCACCAGATTTCAGCTCCAGACAAGAAACCCCAAATAGATGAGGTTTCTTGTTTCACAAAATATAAATAATTCCACTGAACCTTAATAATTAAAGTAATTAATTGTAAAGTTGTAACTAAATAAGCTTCTAGCTGCAGTAAACTTTCTTGTTCAGTTACAGGAATCTTATTAAAAATATAATTTCATGTGAATATTAACCTTTTTCCAAAGAACAAAAACTTGTTGGAATTTGACAACAAGTGATAAGAGAGATTTTAATATTTCATTTCAAATGAATGTTATTAATTTCAATAATTATATCTGGGAGAAAGACAGAGAATGAAAAAGATGATACTATACACTGAAGAGTGAGATAGAAAAACATGGATTGTCATAAGAGAAAAGGAGACAGTACATACCTAAGGGCAGTTGCTATTACTAAAAATGTAAACAAAACCTCAAATATAAACATGTTTACTGTTTTGGAATTAGGTTAATTTTTACAATTGAACTTAGATGAAGAGGGTTGTTTATTGGTATTAAACCTTAAACTACAACAAAAGTGAAAGTGTAATTGGCGCCTTTCCAAGGTTTTACAAGTATACATTACAAACAAACTGTTTATATACCAAAACATGCAAACTATGAGCTACAGAGTGTTCATAAATGAGTATTATGTCCATATATTAACTGTGTTTTACACTCCTGAAGTTAGCAAGCTGTCAGAAATATAAGGAGAGGTCTAGAACCGTCTCAGTGTAGAGGTATGGTTTTAATTGCTACTTTTGCCAGATCGGTGTACAGACGATGACGATGCTCATTTCATTTGAAACGATTCTGGTACCTGTTGTTGGGTTACGTTCCGCTGCACTGACAAGAGACTCTTCAACTTAAACAGTTCTTCGATGTTTTCTGCGTCCAGAATTTGTTTTAGGGTCTTAAAGCACCGGTGTCTCTTAAACGTCTGCAGATATGTTCAAAAATATTTTTGCCTGGTGCTATTAGTCCGGGAAAGCTGTCATGATAAATTCTCGCTGCTTCTCTTTCATTTTGTCTTGCTTTACCATAAACTAATAACATACCGGTTCAATCAGCCAAAGTATAATTGAAAAGGGGAATTTTAAAGCAATAAACAGCGTCTATCACTTTAATAAGTAAACGACAATAACAACCTAATTTTACTTCCACATCGTAAATACGCGGGGAAGTGCGTTATCGCTGACAGACATTTCCAACTTTTTTTTTTCCTCTAAACGTTGTAAAAAGTGTCAAAACGTACAAGACATGATCTGGAAACGAATTTCCTTTTGTCTGTCGGTCTGTCGGTCTGTATGCGATTTCTGAACGGCACAACGTCTGGGTTAGACATATTTCCAAGGTAAATAAGAACAGTCTGTATGCATGTCTGTTTGTAGCCACCATAATAACGTTAGAACGACATAAGACATGGTTGTCAAATTTGGTATACATCGCTTAGGGCGATAGGGGATGAATGGCGGGTGCAGATTGACATTTTTTTGTGTTAAAACACCAAGTAATATAATGTTTTAGGGTTTGCTTATTAGAAAACTTTCAATTTCATCAAACATCTGGTATTCACTGGGAAAATTAAATTAGGGATAGAATGTGTGAGGGTCGAATACCGGTGACACACATTTCGATTTATTTTTTGCTAGAATACCGTAAAAATCTAAAACTTGATTTTGGAACGAAAATTTCTTTGTCTGTCAGTACGTCGGTCCGTCTGCCTCTATGTATCTCTTTTAGTAGGTGAAATAGCTTTCAAAAGAATTAAGATATCATCTTTAAATTTGGTATATACTTATCACCCGACTTCCTTTCAGGGGAAGTAACCATTCAAAGACATTTGCATGTCAATAGCTAACATATCTCTTTAGAAGTTAATTGGTACAGGAATACGAATAATTTCTTTGTGATCAAGTCATCAACCCCAAATTCATTTCATGAGAATGTGTTTCTGAGGAGAGTAAATACTACAGCTATGTGGAAGTTATGATTAAATTGGCAGCACTTTTTTATTCAGCCCAAGACATATTGAAATCAATACATAACACAACATAGTTGCATTTATTTCATAGAACAGATCGAATTCGACAAAATTTCGGGAGGTAACTTTTAACAGGTACTAAACGACCCACATAAATGTGTCAATCAAAGAAAAAAGTTGTGGCGCACAGGTTTCGTTTAGAAAATTATTGCAGTGATAGCACATACGCACGGCTCTGGTAAAGCTGTCCGTGAGCAGTAAAATATTTACTAGTTTAAATAATTTTGACCTTCCAAATTTTATTCAAATTGCGACAGTGGTTTTGGAGAAATCGTGAATAAGCCATATATATATATATATATATATATATATATATATATATATATATATATATATATATATATATATATATATATATATATATATATATATATATAACACACTGTGTCTACGAAAAGAAGCAAAATCGAACCTATGTTGATATGAAAAGAAAATATTATTTTTACGTAAAGAAACGAGCGATGGCATGATATTTTTGAAACATCCCATATATATATATATATATATATATATATATATATATATATATATATATATATATATATATATATATATATATATATATACATAATTAGAAGAAGATAAAATGGAAATGTGAGCGGAAAGTGAAAAAAAAAACAGCTTACCTGGACCTCTATAAGCTGGCTTTATGCCATTTTGCAACTATACCATGCAGAAGAGAAAGGGAACCCCTGCGACAAAGCAGCGAACCAAGATTTTCAATTTATGTTAACATTGTTATTCCATTTTATTTCTTTAAAATCTTTTTCCAAAAATGGAATTTAGGTTGCCTTGTTTGTCATTCTTATTTAGAGAGCTACAATATTTCATCATTTTCAAAAAGTGTGAATACAGCAACAGTAAATAAGTGTTGAAATAGGTCTGGGTGCAGCAAATACATTATGATAGAGAATTTTTGTGAAAATATTTGAAATCCGATAACTCAATTTCCTAGTAGGCCAGAATCTTCAATCTTGAATCATAGTAACACCTATGCAAACGCAGCGTGGGTACTAAATTAAAGAAAAATAACATAATAAGCTTCCGGATAACTCCAAGTTGGTTTTAAAAAACCTTTTTTGTTGTTTTGTTTGCAAAAACTAGTTCGATTGGGTTGACTAAAATAAAACCTTCTAAGCAATTAAAAGGAAAATATCTGCCATACTTATGATTTTTCAGGTACAGTCCCTTTGTGAATAATTTTTTTTTTCTAGAAAACTTTTGTCACTCTAATCAAATTTATAACACAATTTTTTTGAAGAGACTTGCAGTACTTACACCTCTACCAAATTATAATTTTATAGCTCCGTAGAAAATAGAAACATCTTCAAATAATCGCTGGTACCTTTAAAACCGCTCTCCCAGGACCATTTAAATTTAAAGAATTAGTTTTAGTAATATACCTTTTTTCCCTCAGGGCTCGTCCGCGGCCTGGCAGCCCCGATAGCACTGCAACCTTTGGTTGATTGTGCATACCCTAAGTCTTACTCCACCCATTCCAGAATCACTGTGCCTCGAACTAGTCTGCACAGCGATTAGTAGGGTGTAGTTTTATATCGCTCTGTCTCCGGTCTAGACTGACCGTAGATCAGTTGTCTTTTGCGGTCCAGAGCTTTACACTCGCACAAGATGTGCTGGGCTGATTCCTCCCCCTCGCCGCGGAGTCTGCATGCGAGGTCCTCTTCGAACCGTCCCATTTTATGCAGGTGTTTCTTGACGGCCATGTGTCCCGTCAAGAGACCTGTTGTGTTTCTCAGCTATCCTCTGCTAAGATTTAGCAGATCCACAGCTCTCTTTGAACTGGGTCCGTCAATTATTGACTTCCCATGTCTGAGCCCTGGACAGTCCGCCCAGTACACCTTGTGTTGGTTTCTCACACAGGACTTAATGGCTCCCCTGGCAGTGCTCTTTGTCACGCCCAGAGCCGGATCTGGTCCCATAAATGGTTTTGCTGACCCTCTCTTAGCCAGACTGTCAGATTCTTCATTGCCTTTGACCCCGGAGTGACCTGGCACCCAGATGAGGGTCACCTCATTCTGCCCAGCCAGGTCGCTCGTCTCGTCTCGGCACTCACTCACCAGCCAGGAATTTACCCGTGGGCTACTTAGTGCCTTAAGAGCTGCCTGGCTGTCTGTGGCTATGAGGATCCGCTTGTTGGTGTAGCCCCTCCTCTTGTTCTCCCGCACACAGTGCAGGGTGGCGTACGTTTCGGCCTGAAACACCGTTGCATGAGCTTCGAGGGAAATACAATGCCTTACCCTCGGTCCTTCCGAGCAAACACCTGCCCCCGTCCCACGCTCCCCGCCGGATCCGTCGGTGAACCAGACGAGCGCGTCCCGTGGTATTCCCGGGGTCTCCTCCCGCCATGCCTCGTGGTCGGGTATTTCCACTATAAAGTTGTTTTCCCTGCACATTCACGGAGTCGCGAAGTCTGATCTCATTTCAAGCATAATCTGTATAGTCCTAGCCTGGCCTCCCCCATAATAACTAAGTGTAGGGGGGGAAGATCCAGGACACCTCCATGGTGGCTGTTGGGGTTGAAGACATGGTCCCTGTGATGCCTAGGCAAGCCATCCTTTGGATCTTGCGTAGTTTTTGTTTGTTACCAACAGTAGGGTCCCTCCCGCGAGTGAGGTGAACACCGCCCTGTCCCTGAGCATGGAACCGATCCACCTGCAGCAGATCTCCTCTGTTTCACGCTCCCGGACAGCTGCCAGAACCGATCCAAACTAGGTGTTGCTAATGTCTAGGAAGGCCCTCAGCGCCACCTCCCTGTTCTCCAGCGTATCCGCCAGTTTCAGTACCAGTTGGTGCAGTGCTGTTTCTGTTGAGAATCCTGCTCTGTATGCATATTGTCCGCAGTGTAGGGGATATGCTTCCAGTACACCGCCCCTAAGGTGCCGGACGAGCAGTAATAATATACCTTACTAATAGTGTACAATTCTTATGAAAATGCACTACTATAATGCACTTGCTGCATCCCGAACATTTTTTTCTTATTGTTCTTCCTTGCTGACGGTCTTTGAAAAGTACTTATTCCAGCTTTATTTGTTGCGTTGACAAAACACAATTGTCACATTATTTGTTTCGGCTCGTATATTCTTGCTAAGGTAGTAGTCACTTTCTACATGCTTAATTTTGATAAAAGACCGTTTCCCTGGCTTTAAATATAAATTACTCATTACCATCATTCCTTTTACGTTAACTTGACCCACTTTATATTTCAATTTTCAGCTACCATTTTGATAAAATTCGTGTTACAACTTCTACCACAGTTTGACAAGAGTCTATTCTAGTGAATTTTTATTTTTTAAAATTCACTAACGAAAGGTATCGATGATAAGGTTTTGCAAAAATTTTCTCAAATAAGCGCGAACTAGGACCCCTAGAATTTATATCCGGGGTCAGTAAAAATGTATATATATATATATATATATATATATATATATATATATATATATATATATATATATATATATATATATATATATATATATCTTTGTGTGTGTATCCACCGAATACCTCAAAAAGTAATTAACGGATTTAGATGAAACTCGGCAAGCACCTTTCTTTTATTAATAGCTTGGAAGAATTTGTTAGTCAGGAAAATCGGACATGATTTTCCGGAAAAATTTTGAGTTTTCTTTCGCAAAAATTTTTGTCTCCGAAAGTAACAAATATATTTTAATGAAATTTGGTTGATATGTTGCCTTGTGAAAGACATTACTACCTACCAAAACTCAGATGTTTAGGCTTATACAAAATTGAAATATTCAAATTTGAATCTGTTAATGAAAATTCACTACCATAACGCACTTGCTGCGTCCCGGACTTTTTTTATTTTAATCTTGATACCTTATTTTATTAGTTTTTGAACCAATCAGGTATTAATCAAAATCTTTCATTCACAAAGATTAATCAAAATGGCGTTTCCTGCTTCTTTCCCGGAAATGTGGTTTGAGAGTTTAAATAATTAAAATTTATATTTAATCCACCGTGAATTTAAAATTTTGACATATTGTCATTTGTTATTGCTTAGAATGCCTAGATTCATTTAAAATGCTTTATTTCGCATCTATAATGCTACCCGTTGTAAATTTCACTGCCAGTACACGCAATCTCAATTAACTTAGGCAATTTTATTATTAACTTAGATTTGGAAATGTTTCTTATAGAAATATGTTTTCTTTATTAAAAAAAAAAATTGGTCATGTAATTATGATTTCTAAACCGTGATTTTTCTTGTGTCATTCACAAAATCTTACATTTATGTTCTACCTATGTTGAGGAGATTTATTTCGCGTTTATTCAAATATATATATATATATATATATATATATATATATATATATATATATATATAGCAAATATGTCAGAAAATTAGAAACATTATTATGGAGTAAATCGGGCCATGTACATAGAATTAATACGTCTTAATATTTAAATGCCCTGTATAATTGAGAGTGTAAAATATTTTAGGTTTTAATAAGGAATAGCAAGACAGCTAAAATAATACAGAACAATGATTTCTTTTTTACATGTAGTACATTTTCAATTTCACGAAGCAAAGGTCGTTAAAATACAACAGAACTCAGAACAATAGCCTTGCTTTATTTATAGTTTTAATAGAATATAGCGATTTTATTTGTATCCTTGGGCAGTAAGTACATTTACTATATTATACATTTATAATATTAAGTTTAAAATCAGTTTTTTTGTAAATACTAATTATAAGAAAAGACGCAGTGCTAGTTAATAAGGATAGTTTTTTTTTTGTTGTTTCAAAAGAGTGCAACGAACAAAAAGTTGGACAATGGGAAAACACAAGGCCTATAAACTTTGTTTTCCCGAGGTACAGCGAGAAAAGATTTTTTGTAACACAGAGAGGGCAGGTCGATGAGAAAGATTGGTAATTGAACTGTGGCAAGTGAAACTTGAAATTCGTTGACGTGCGACGACACGGTAAATATGGAAGTTGGGAATTAAACGTGAAAGGCAAGTGCCTGATAATAAAATCGTATTCAATTTTTGTGTAAAGAAAATAAAAATAAATACCTAGTACACGGTTTGTTAAGACCGTTTTAAATAAAATGGGAATTAATTAGTACTCACAGGCAAGCTACAAAAGCCAAACACTAGATCAAATGGAAAGCAATAAGTACACATCAAATGGAAGAAGCAATTAAGACACCATGCAGTGAGTCGTTTTATCAACTTTATCGTAATAAATGTGCTGACTCTTTTTCTATGGTGTGAATAGTTTGTAAGAATATTTTTGTCCCATTGATGGTTTTAGCGCATATTAGTTCATTAAGGGGGATATTAGGTAAAGGCCGAATCACTAGATCATAGTAAGGTAATTCATTGTTTTAAATAAAATGATTTGTATTGATTTATCGACAATCTGTGATGATAAATTTGATATAACCTTTTTAATGAAGATTTGTGAATTTAATCAATCAAAAATAAATCATACTAGATTGCACTTACATAATCTGTTTAATTTTGACCTCAAATCAAACAAATACTAGTTATAGGATAAAGTAAGGCCATTTTTCACCGTTAATTAAAAGTAAAATCAAAAGAACCCTTTACATATAATTTTTCTTGAAATTTCCAAACACTCGGGAGTACTATAATTAATAAAAAACATTTATTAAACAAAAATGCTAGCCCAAGCACAGAACCCTACCCATGAGATGAGAGAAAAATTTAAAATCACACACACACACACACACACATATATATATATATATATATATATATATATATATATATATATATATATATATATATATATATATATATATATATATATATATAAGACCGAAGAACATATATATAAATAAGTAATGTCATCCCTAATAGCGATTTCTTTGAGGATTTTTCCTTTATTAATCTGGTGGACTACAGCAGGCTAAGTTATTATAAAAATGTAAGTGCCCAATTTTTTTAGTAAACTTTTATAAATGAAATGCTGGCTATCTGCTAATTCGGGCTTCAGAAATATTTTAAAATTCAGAGTGTGTCATTTAGGGTACTTAACCCTAGCTAATGGGAAATTTGTACAACAGTTTTTGGGTTTATAGCATGTGCTATAAATTTACCTAAAAAGCCGTAAAGCCAAGCTATAAAAAATTCATTTTGCAGTTAATGCAAAAACAAACAAGATTTGCGATGTTTCATCCCACTACGAGTTCTACCCTAAAGATTACTGCCTTTTAAAATTAAATTTTAAACCAAATCTGTAAACTTTTAATAATATAATTCAGTTTGCAAAGTAGAACAAACTTGATTCTCTTATTCCGTGTTCTGAAGTGAAAGTTAATCCAGTTTGCAGGATGCGTCTCCTCGAGACTGCTTAGTTTCGTGTTCATTTAAAATTATTTCCTTATTCCCTGTGTATGAGATGTTTGATCTTACTTCTTACAAACACATTTCTTATCAGTTGCGAAACATGCACAGTTGTTTTAGTAGGAATTTCGTAGGTAAACATGCACTGTTATTTAACTTTAATTGTAGAAAGTCATTATACGGTGTGTTTTGTTAACAACAGGACACAATATAACTTAATGCTTGACGTGTAAGATATAAGTTTATATAATCAATTGTATCATATTAACGCCTGAAAAGGAAACCTTCGCGTGGGTTCCTTAATTTAATGCACTACATTATTGTTCAAAGTCTTCTATGGTTTACACTGCAACGAAAAAATAGTTCCGGTGATGTATTTCGACTTTTTTTTGTATTATTCGGGTGCCAAATAGTAATTTTTTGTTGATAAAAAAATTTTAGTAATAAGATTTTCGAAAAAAAATTGCTAAAACCTTCTCTCTCAATTAATATTTTTATAAAAAATATAGTAAGAATGTTTTTGCCAAAAATTATATTGAGCATGAACGATATGACAGTAAAATAAAAATAAAAATAAAGATTATTCCTACAAAACAAAAACAATATTTTTCATTTCACTACATATATAAGCTTCAAAATGGGGGATATAACGACTTTTTCTTTGATATTGGCCACATCGATTTCGAATGAGATTCCACACATGATTTTTATCATTACTTCATCCCATTTACTTTGTTAGCGCCTTTCCATTGCTCTAATGTCTTGATGGAACCTTTACCCATGTTCCTCGATCACATCTCCAGAGGTTTCTTGAAAATTTTTTAGATGGAATGTAAGAAATGCATTGTGGTTGTCATGCAACAGCCCATATTTTTTAAAAGCTGTCAAGACATCACAACAACTTTCACGTAGTTGTCGCTTTTGTTATTGCCCAGAAAATATTTTGTGAGGGCAAGAATTCTCTTCAAGCCTTTTTTAAAAATTTTCAGCCAGTCTTTGCAAAGTCTTCGGAAAATCACATTTTTTTATTTATGGCCTTGTGAAAATTTCTACCTTTAGCTTTCGTGTGAACATCCTGGGAAACATTGATTTAATTTGTTCAAGGACAAGTGAATTTGTGTCAAAAGCCTTCACGAATTGTTTTGGCTCGCCCTAATTAAATATGTAAAGTGGGAAAGTAAAATCCCTTCTTTGTAACCAGAGGTCTTGAATAACATTGTGTTTTCCCGCTATAAGATTTTCTATAATAATCCATAAGCGCCTAGCGTAGTGTTCACTATCTGTACGTGTGTCCTACATGGGCAAGAAATGCGAAAATTTAGTATACATGCCTTGCAGTCCATGGAAAACAACCAACATGTTAAAATCCCCGCACACATAGCGATGATATTGTACTTTTTCAAGAAGCGTTGTAATATTTGCATGGCCCTCTTTTATGTGTGCAGAATATGCAACCGATAAGGAGGGTAATTTATTTCCATTGTGTAAGAGAACCGCTTTTAACCTGGGGATGGAACTGTCAATAAATGAACGCCATTGCTTAACATCATGAACTTTTTTAAAAGCAAATATCATCTTGGACAGAATGGAAACCAGAAAAATTTTAATGACGTTTAAGATAGATATGTTTAAATCCTTGTTGAACAGATACCATTGGTTAAGCCACGATCCAAGAATTTTTTCTTTTTCTTTTGTAAGACCTAGATCTCTTACCAGATAGTTTAAGTTTTGTTGTCTTAGAAAACGTGGCTCACCTTCAGGTATATATTCTTGGTCCTGGCTACATGAATAGCCGATTTACGTTTCAGTTACTTCCAATTCTTGTCCCTTGGAACTTGAAGTGCCTAGCGGGAAAGGAACAGGGAGCATGTCGCCATGTCCAATTGGTGCACTTGTAGAGTGTAAGTCCGGATAATAAATGCTTTCAAGATCAGAAGACTTTTTTAAGTCGACTAGACAATAATAAGAATCTGTGACATGATTGGTGGCTCCTTCCAAATACTGCAAATGCCAAAATACATTTTCCTGTTCTCTCCCCTATACAGTGCCTCAAGAGTTGATCGACAGCTGCCACAAATTACATTTTGTGTCCAATTTTTGTCTCAGTTCGAGGACGTTATGCCAAAATAAGATTCATAGGCGACCCAAAGCTTTGTATTCTGCACTACTTCAATTTTCACTTGCTTTCTTGACATGCAGTGACCACAAACATAACAAAAACTATATTGAGGATGTTTGAAAATGCGTCTGGATGACAGTTTAAGGCAAAATGAACAATAAATACTCGCTGCGAAGACCAAAAAACATAAAGTATCTGTCAGGTTTAGATTTGACCGCTTGGCAAAAAAGTATTAAATGTCATCAGGGTAATGGTCTAACAAGATTCGCATAATAAAATCCAGATAAACAAATATCATGTCAAATAGTGTAATTTGCGCAAATTTTAAAGGTCGATAGGCCTTATTTGGGTTCTAAATTTTGATAAATAACAGTGCAACCGTTATTTTGGGGTTGTCTATTTGTTGATTAACAAAACACAGCTTTCTAAACAACGAATTTTCTATAACTGACGATTTTTCAACAACAAACACACCAACTAAAATATTTCTCTATTACCAAATGTCTATAGTTTATACTTTGCATCCACTATTCCGCACAATCACTGCTACACAACTGCTCTATTTGTGGCTCGGTTATTTATACCGTTTATAGTATTTCTAGACTTTTATAAGTTGTTCAATATCTTTCACCTCTACTGCCTTCTCGAAAAAAAATTCTGAGGATTTGCTGTTACCAACATGCTCCACAAACTGCCTGTGACCATACAAGTAATATGCTCCATAGAGTTCATAATTTTGAATCTCATAGGTACGAATGTGACACTGCCCCCTTCTTACTTTCGAGCGCCCTGGTCGAATTCTCACATTTTCTGTTATGGCGTAAGTCTGTGCATATGGACCACCCTAATATTGCTTCTTGGGATCCTTTCAAGGCGATAGACGCCATAGAGCCATTTGACCACCTTGTACAGACCTTCCCGTATTTTCTGTAGTTTTGGTGACCGTCCCTTGCGTCGTAATGGATTGTCACCCGATCTCCTTTTTCAAAACCAACCGAATTAGCTCGCACGTCATATCGGGTCTTCATGAGGCCGCTTTCTACCCATATATGCGTTTTGGCAACAGAATTGATGGCTTCCATCTTCTTTCCAAATCCTTGATGTATTCGTCAGTTGAACGTGGAGCATCCGGGCTTCCCAAATATGAGATGAGGAGGAAGTCTTAACTCTCGATCGAAAACTGTTCCACCTGGGGATCGTTTATTTTTACCGTCTATAGTACTTTAGACCTTTCAACATTGTTTCATATCTGTCACTTCTAGTGCTTTCCCGAAATATAATTCTAGCTATCTATAATTAGATGTATGTGTGTGCTTGTGAGTGTATGTGAGGTTGTCCTTTCCATTTCAATATATATATATATATATATATATATATATATATATATATATATATATATATATATATATATATATATTATTGCATTCATAGATTTAACTATGTTTTATATATAAATACTTAAAAAAACAAATAAACACCTGAAAATATGTAATCCATGTTGTTGTCACAGCTACATTTAGAGTAAGGGGGTAAAAGTACAGACAGTTATCCAGCAGAACCTGAAATTTCAAATAATTAACTATATGCATTTGCCAGTGAAGGGATGATGACGTTATTAAAGTTACCTGATAAGCAACAGGAATTTTGTATTTCCCCTATAACGGACAATTAAAGTGAATAATGAACTGCATAAATACAGAGTAAAAGATGAAATGAACCCCAAGACAAAACGTTATAACCAATGTTAAAACAAGTCCGTGAAAGAATAAGTTTAATAAACTGTTTTCGACCAAGTGCAGGTGATTTGTTTAGTTGTAAGTTTGATAAAAATTTCCTAATAATAAGGCTAAGTAAGGTTTGACATTTAATGAAAATGTATAGGTTAGAAATTTGAACGTACAAACATATTTTGACTAACCTGACTTTAAATCCAGTTATTTAATTAATATGATCAAATGGAAGTAGCTTTCTCTTGACTCATTTTGTAAAATCTGCCATGTGATTGGACTCATCTGAAAATAAAAACATGAATTGGTTAAAAAGCAACTTCAAACACAAATTAGCAGATTTTATTGGTGATATAAACAAAAGAAACGTATGATGATAGCCGGGAGGATTAAGAACGGGACTGTGAAGAAGAACCAAAACGGAGCAAGACGCTAGCAGCGTGCAAATTCGTAAAAAAGTCTTTAAAAAGTTATAAAAAACGCCAGAATAAAAGTAAAAAGTGTATGGAAGCTGTATATTTACCAAGATGTAACAGTTGAAGAACTTTAAGCAAGGCTATTAGTACGTATAACGAGAAAACAGCCAATAGTGGAAAATCCCAACAGACGCCGCAGTTTGAAATCTAGGTATTTCATCAAACAATAACAAAAATAGTAATATAATACCAGTCCACGAGTGAGAGTAACATTATTATATCAATCTGTCAAATTGGAATGGTAATGACATTTATGAACAACTTTTGCCAAATTATATTAGTAAAATCCGAGTTCACATAAGAAGAACAAAAAGATACCAAAAGAGGGCGCTACGCGGAAGTTTAAAGTAAGCTTATAAAATTTAAAACAACCATTTTAAGATCTCATATCCTTAGTTACCAAACCTAGAAAAGCGCGGATCCCTCGGTAACAGATATCACATATTAAAATTAACTGAAGAGTCAAACAAAACAGGGTCGATTTTAAACATTGCATTAAAATAATAATAAGTAAATTTGTAATCGTCATAAAAAACTGTCAGATTTAATTAGTTATAAATATAACGGATCCAAATAAGGCCCATACTTATAAAAGAAATAAATTTTTGTAGGTAAGTTCATTAGTAATCAGTAATTCAAAATAAATGTTTTAAAGTTTTTATTAAAAAAAAATTCTTTAATAATTTACTGTCATCTTCCATTGACTAAGAAAGCATAAAGTCAAGTAAAATAAGTTCAACAACAGCACCATAGATGCTGCCAGTGTAAGAATTTTCATCTTAGGGACCCAACAATAAAATATTCCCTGTAGAGAAGAAAAGACTCAAAGGTGGCCGTGGTAAATAAATAAAAAAGGAACAGGCAAATATTTATTTTATCAGAATATATCTGGATTATATATATATATATATATATATATATATATATATATATATATATATATATATGTATGTATGTATACATTTCAAATTTATACGTCAATTATTAGCACAAAAGAAATTCCACAGACTAAGAGCTATAACAATAATAATAATTTGATATTTAAAAGAAATATTAGTTTTGCTGTAAAGATATATGCAACGAGTGTCCTAAAATAAATAGATACTGTTGGTAAATTGGTAAATTAAAATTACAGTCATTTTGAGTAAAACAAAAGGCTCCCAACTAAATTAAATAAAAAAACAGTCACTTATTTACGAATTAAATACTAACACAAACATTTATTAACACCTAAAATAAATCAGATTTACATAAACACATTTACTTACTATAAAATACATAATTACATATCTGATTTAAACTATACAATATGTACACCTAAATATGTAATAAAAAACTATAAGCAACCTATATACAATATTTACAAACACCTCGTTTACAATTGTTTCCACATTTAAAACATGTTTTTCAAAATTCAAAAGTCGCAATCTCCCCATTAGTGATTTTTTTTTGAAAATTTACTAATAAATAAATTAAACGAATGTTGTAAATTTGTGTTATTTTAAGTTGACGTTTATGACCCACCCAGTTTAAAGGTTTTTCTTTTCATATTTTATACTTCAGCTACCTTTATAATTGGAAATATTTCTAAAACGGTTGATTTTAACTACACTCAACAAGTATTATACTTTTTGTTAAAAAGAAAATACAAGAAAAGATAATTTTGTAATCAAAAGTATCATAGCGACCCTAACAAAAAAGATAAGTTTTTAAAGTCCTAAAGTGTATTGCTAGCAGTGCCATCTATCCGGTAGAGCTTAAATGGAAATTAATAATTTTTTATCGCAATAAAAACTCATTTATATAAAATTTTGGACAATACGTAAAATAATTTCTTAGGCATCAGGGGCTGACGTAGGCTTGTATACATCATAATATTTTAACGCCAAGAATGTACTAATTTCCTGTGTACAATTACTTTTGGAGGATCTGTATAGCTTGCAGCAATATATATTTTTTGTTTATTTTCTCGGTTCGATATAAAATTAATTCTGTTCGTATGAAACTGTTTCCTTAAGTTTTATTCGTAAAGAAACAATACCGTCATCGATGGTAAACATAAGGCAGTTATACTGGCCAATTCCCGAATGGAATCGTTATGTCCAGTTAATGCCTGCCATAAAAGAATAACACGCCCATTTAGCAGCATCTCACAACTTTTCTCTTGAGTCATTCATGAAACTTTTTATATAGGTACGTATTTTAGCAATTTTGTTGACAAAAGCAATATATATATATATATATATATATATATATATATATATATATATATATATATATATATATATATATATGTGAACGCAATAGGTGATAAAGGTTACAATCGTTTTCATACATAAAGCTAAATACTGGTGTGACTAAAGTTTACGAATATTTTAACACTGCTCCTTTGTTACAAATGGCTTTTAGTGAATTTTAGTATAAAAGATTTACCTGTGAGCAGATCGCGACTTTTAAATTTGTACAACATATTTTCAAACAAGCGCAAACTAGGCTCCCTAGTGTAATATGCTAGACCTACGGTGGTTCCGTGGTAAGAACCTGTGCCTTAGAACCAAAGGGTACTGGGCTCGATCACAGGTTTCTCCTTTCACTTTTTCAGAACATACTGTAAGATTCATATTAACCGAGGTTCTGGCATTGAATTTGAGAAAGTCAAATCTCTGCACGTTCCGCCCTTCGGAGGGGGCGTAAAGTCGTCGGTTCTGTGACCATACGATTTTGGGCATGTTAAAGATACCAATCCTCCTTACAGAAAGGCAGGGGTTCGGCAAAATTTTCAGGATAGTGAGGTGAAACTGCTCCCTGGGGTCGGTGATTGGCCATAGTCGCGGAAGTAGACCTACGTTAAAGTATCATATATTAGAGAGATCAAGGTTTTAGGAAGGCACTAAAGAAATATTTCGCTTTTATAAAAAAATATGACGTTTTTGCCAAATCATGATTTAGTAAATTTTATACCAAGCAAATACGAACGAATGAAATAAATACTACAAACAAAATCGGCTCTATCTATCACGTAAACAAACTATTTATCGGCGCATCTCTGGTGCAGTGGCAACATTCTCGCGGGCGGGGTTTGACTCCAGCTAGGTCGCTGTAACATTTTGTTTTATTTCCCTTTAATATTTGGTGATTCATAACTTGATTTTATAAAATTTTCTTAAAAAAATTCACCACCGCGGAGATCCTGACTTTAGAATTTGGAAAAAAAATCTTCAAATAAGCGCGGACTATGACCAGCACAACCAATATCCTAGGGCAGTTTTAATTTTTGCATGCTTATGTATATATATATATATATATATATATATATATATATATATATATATATATATATATATATATATATATATATATATATTGGGTAGTTTTATTTACGGCTGTGATTATATCTTGTATGCTTATATAGAGTGGTAAAAATGCGTTATCGCCACCAACAAAAATATTCACAATCTTACAGGTACGCTCGTGAATTGTAGTAGCCGTAAGTTTACTAAAAGCAATTTGTATTATGTCAATGTACGTTTTAGAATAAAACTTATTTGGGGTTACAAGGTATTTAATTTAACTTGTAAAAAGCCACTACAAAACGTTACATAAAAATGGCGACGAGGATAAGTGACTCAAATTGGTAAAGATAGTAAAAAAAAAGATAAAAGTGATATAAGCTCTAAAAATGTTAAAAACGCAGTAGGTACTCTGTTAAGTAAAAAAAAGGCAACAAGTACGAGCAGTGGGCATCTAATCCCAGTTTATGTGAATACAAAACATTTTAAAGATTTAACATTACTCAAAACAGAGAAAATTTTATGTACCTATGATAGTACAAAAATCAAACCTATGGGAAAAATATTGGTAAATGTTAAATATAATTGAATAAATGATGATTTATATTTGTACATAATAAATAATGGCGGACCAGCATTACTTGGCAGAGATTTTTTCAATAAATTCAATTTGAATATTAATAAAATAGAATCAGAAAACTATAATGATAATGGATCCATTGTTGAATAATATAAAGAATTTCTCGCAGTATTTAGTTCAAAATTATGTCATTTTCATAAGGGTCGAATAAATTTAAATTTAAAAGAGAATGCTCAGCCAAAATTTTGTAAAGCTAGACCTCTACTCTTTGCCCTTAAGGAAAACTTGGAAATAAAATTAAAATACTTCTTGATTTAGGTATATTGACACCTATCGATTATACTGAATGGGCTACACCGGTAGTTCAAGTCTTAAAAAGTAACATGACAATAAGGTTATGTGGTGATTGTATTGTATTGTATTGTATTTTGAAGGATGACATGGCTGCGGCTTGTTGCCATTCGCACATTTTTCCGTGATTATAGCTTTCTTCCTCATTTGATCTGTCCCTGATTAATTACGCGTGAGCTAATATCTAAAAGATATATAGCGTCTGTATGTATTATTCGGATCACTTTGTATATAACCATTAGCTATAATTTAATTATAATGTTTGTCTTAGTGTATATATTTATTACATTTTTTATATTCAAGTTAATAGGCCCGCTATATTGCACAATAAAGCACACAGTTTTGTACATAAAAATTAACTGTTTAGATATTGCTAAAATTAAATTAGAATCTATAAGGATAGTCACTGGGACACATATCTTCATGTCTTGGGGTCGATCAAGACAACTTTGTACATAAACTAGAAGACCACAGGAGAAAAGGGGAAAACACAAGGAAAGACAATAGGAGATTTAAAGCTAGAAAACTCACGTATACTTACATCCATACTTCGTGCCACCCACACGCATATTTACATAATCACTCTCACACAAGTTTATAAAATCTATAGACTATAATATATGTATAAACTAACGTTACAGTTGTAGCTCAAGTCTTTTTGCATGTAGATAGATTTTTGTATATATATGTACGTTTTTTGTCTCTAACAAATATGACAGGTTAAACGGAGAAGAAACAATATCAAGCCTAATTATTTCGTTCAAAAAATTTTGAATATAAATATATTTGGAGGGTATTGTGCAAGCAAATAGCATATGTTCTGGATCACCAACCTCCCCACATTCGCATAAAGGAGTTTCTCTTATTCCAATTTTAAACAAATATTGAGGTACTAATGAGTGTGCAAATCTAAGCCTACAGATGTTAACTACTAAGGGTCTACTCAGATCGGTTGTGTTAAACCAAGGCTTTGTTGGGGGAAGTGGTTGTAATTTTTTGTAATATTCACCTCTCTCGTCACTCTTATACTGGTGTACCCATTTTTTCAAAATTATTGTCTGATTTAAATTAGAATAAATGTCCGAGACTGGACAAAGGTAACTTTTATCAGTGCCTTCACTTGTAGCGCGTTTTGCTAGATTATCAACCTCCTCGTTATTGTCGATGCCACAATGAGCCTTGACCCACACCAAAGAAAGCTCCACATTTCTTGACATTAACTCCAGGATATCACAGATTAATTTAGATATTAGTAAGTTGCATTTTGATGTTGGTGTAATCTTTTGTATTTTCTTCAAACAACTTTTGCTATCTGTAAATATGACCACTTTTTTAATGGTATGTAGTTTAATATATCCTATGGCTTCGATCAAAGCTATTGTCTCAGCCGAATATATAGATAATGTACTGTTTAATTTGGTAAGTTGTTTGTGTTGTTTTTCCGGTACATAGAAAGCGCAACCAGTACCTACTTTTTGCTTTGATGCATCTGTGTATATATGGAGTGTATTCGGAAACATTTCAGCTACCTGAGAAACAAACATATGGTTGCGAAGAGAAATGTGGTATTCTGAGTAATCTGGTAGGTATATTATACGAATATTACGTAGCAGTCGGAAATCAAAGCTGTAGATAGGATCTATGGAACTACTGTAAAAACTTGTCCTGATGGGGGCAACCCCACCGTAAGCACCGACAATTAACTGGCTCGGTTTTCGTATCCAGTGAACAGAAACAAGATCTTGTATTAAACCCTCATGTAATTTATTGGTAATATAATCATTTTTAGATACTGTTTTTAATACAAATTTCAACGCGAGTTGTTCACGTCTTAGTTTAAGAGGCAATTCGCAACACTCTCCCAAAAGATTTGTGACAGGGGTGCTCCTAAGCGCACCAATGCACAGTCTCAAACATTTATTCTGGATAACCTGTAGCTTAATTAGGTGGCATTTTGCTGCATTGCCATATAATATTGAACCATAGTCAATTACAGACCTCACAAAGGCTTTATAAAAAGTAATACAAACGCTGGGGTCTGCCCCCCAGGCGGTATGACATATATATCGTAATATGTTATTGCCTTTTTCAGTTTTACGTACGATCATGTTGACTTGATCTTTCCAAAGAAGTTTTCGGTCCATAATAAGTCCTAAGTATTTTACAGAAGGCTTAACATCATAAACTATTTCATTGATGGTCAAGGTCGTTGGTATTTGCCGTTTTTTTGTATATATACAAAGCTGTGTCTTGTGGTTACATATTGTTAGACCATTTAATATTGACCATTTCTCCAAACCTTTCATGTCACGCTCTAAGGCAGATTTTCCTTCATCTATTTCGCATGAAGTTTTATATAAGCATATATCGTCTGCATACTGAATAATTTCAGAGTTTTTTATATAAGAGGTTATGTCAGATGTGTAAATTAAGTAAAGTAGTGGGCTTAATACACTTCCTTGGGGAATTCCATTATTGGTAATTCTAGGTTTCCACACATTTTGCGATGTTTTCAGATACACCACCCTATCCTCATAAAGCTTAATAATTTTTTTCGCAAAAGTTCTGGGAATATTTAAGCCTACCATCTTGTCGTAAAGAATTTTAAGATTAACATTGTCAAAAGCACCTTTTATATCAATAAACATTGCTACTACCGATTTTTTGTTCGTAAAGGATTTATATATGTCTAAAACAAGAGCGGTAATTCCATCTATTGTGGAGCAATTTCGACGGAAACCTCGCTGGGTTTCTGATATCTTTTGCTTGGTCTCCAGCCATTTTTCAAGCCGGTTTTTTATCATACGTTCAAAGGTTTTTTTAATGCATGATGAAAGTGAAATACCCCTATACGATTCTGAATTAGTCGGATCTTTAAATGCCTTAAGAAAAGTAATCACAATATAAGTCTTCCAATCATCTGGATAGTTCTCCATTTGCCATATGTTATTTAAAATTTTTAATAACATTTCTCTTGAATTTGTTGGTAAGTGAAATAAAATTTCATATCGAATACCATCCGGACCCGGTGCAGAACCATTTTTGTTACTGTTTAATGCAAAATCAAGCTCGTCGATAGTAAAGGCTTTTGATAAAAACTGATCTTCCTTAGGTTC
Organism: Tillus elongatus; assembly: GCA_964006375.1. Taxonomy (NCBI): domain Eukaryota; kingdom Metazoa; phylum Arthropoda; class Insecta; order Coleoptera; family Cleridae; genus Tillus; species Tillus elongatus. The sequence goes on along the minus strand of OZ023262.1, from coordinate 207,887,855 downwards.
GTGGGTAAGTTCATGGTTAGGTTCATGATCATATTCGATTTTTTCTTTTACACTAGCTGGTACTATATTATTTAGGAACTCCTCGGCCCAGATGCCATCCGATATGATAGGCGACTTTGATGCTTGTGAATTACTTAACTTTTTAGCCATTTTCCAGATCTCTTTAATTGGGGTATTTTTGTTGATTTGGCCGCAGAAATTTTTCCAAGATTCTCTTTTGCTTGTTAGTATTGTTCGCTTCTTAACTGCAGACAACCTTTTGAATGTCATGAAATTTTCAAATGTAGGAATTCTTTTATATTCTCGAAGCGCTTGCTTTTCATTATCTACTGCTATTTTACATGAATTATTCCACCAGGCTTTTCTGAAAGCAGAATTAAAGGCTGTACTCCTCCGAGGGATAGTTGACTGACATACAGAGTTGATGTTTTGTATAAAACTTTCATATGTAAGATTATTTGAAAAAGTCAGTTCTGTTATTATTTCCATCAGTATGGTGAACAACCTCCAATTTGCTTTATTTATATTCCACACGTTTGCAGTATTTATAAAAGGTTGAGAAAGTTGGAAATCTGAGTTATTATTTGAACTATTGTAAGAATATTTTATACTAATTACAAAGTGATCAGAACCAAGTGTTTCATTTTCTACACACCAGGAAAATTTGCCGGCAATTTGCGGAGAGCACAAGGACAGATCAATAGCGGAAGCATTCAAATGATGTGGATTTTTTAAAAGGGTCTCAGCCCCCGTGTTTAAAAAAGTAATGTTACAGTTTTCAATAGCTGACAATAGTTCGTCTCCCTTAGGGTTTGAAATGGAACATCCCCATCCCGTATGATGACTATTTGCATCGCCGCAAACTAGATAAGGCTTGCTTAAGCCACCGAAAAATGCCTCCCATTGATACCGTCTCAGGCTTATCGATGGCGGTACGTAAAAAGAATATACATTTAATTTATTTTTTTTGTCTATAGTTATTGTGACACCAGTGTATTCCAAGCCAGTAACAGTGCGAAGCCCGTTATTAACAACACAATAATATTTGCTTTTTGTTAGAATGGCAACACCGCCGTAGCCATCCGCTCTGTCACTTCTATAAAGACTATATCCAGAAAAGTTGACAGAGTCTGAAGATTTAAGCCATGTCTCGCATATTATAGCTATGTCTATGTTATTGTCAAACAAATATTTTTCAAGATGGCCCTTATTACTTTTTATTGACCTAGAATTCCACTGAAGTATATTCAAATTGAATTTTCAAAATGAATAAGTGAATCCTGAACCAGTTCTTTAATACTATTTACAACTTGACTATTCAGTGTGTCTACGTTTTCTTGTCTTAGAATGTTAACGATTCTTGATATTAATGTTTCGGCTACTTTATTTGCATTTGAGGCTTTACTAGAATTACTATATAACGGGGGAAATGGATTTATTATTCCCCCACCACGAGTCACGCCAATATTATCTAAGATTTTTCCGCGGCTTTCATTGAGTTTTGCTACTGTGGGAGAGTCTATGGTCTGCCTACGTTTTGGAGGAAATAGAATATCTCGTGGTTTAGTGTTTATAGCCTTACTACCGACACGAGGCTCAATGTGACGTGAATGGGCCCATGGAGCTGGAGGTTGTGCCAAACTTGATTGTTGGCTACGTTTGGGTTCTACGCGATTGTCGGATTGAGTGGATTGCTTTTTGAGAACTTGTGCATAACTCCTGTTTACCGTATCCAGGGCATCTTTATACGAAATATTAGCATTACTCATTAGGGCTTTTATGGTTTTTTGTCGATCAAATTCTGGACAAGCAGTCCTATCAGTGGCCATATGTGCCCCCTTGCATAACACGCATATCGGAGTAGCCTGCTTTTCACATACATTGTTACTATGATTTTCTCCACAACATTTACATCGCTCACTTGCCTTACATTGTGAGCTAATATGGCCGTACCTTAAACACTTTAAACACTGTATAACTCTTTGGATATATGGTTCAACATGAAAAAGAATTTTTTCTATTAATACTTCGGAGGGAAGTACTTGTCCTTTAAATTCTACTAAGATAGATGACGTATTGATATATTCAGTAACATTATCTTTTTTAGATTTCCGCTTTAGTCTTATTACATTCAGTATTTCTATTTTATTTTCATTAGTTGTAGTTATCATATCTATTAAGTCTTCTTCCTGCAGATCAAGGTCAACAAATTTAATTACTCCTTGTCTACGGGTTAAGAATGTAGGTATATATGCTTTAAAACCTCTAGCTTTAAGTGATTCAGAATTTATTAAAATGTTTGCACTTTCAGCGGAGGACAGTGTAATTTTAAGTTTATTTCGTCCTATACTTGATATATTCAATATTTTATCTTTAATAAAATCCGAACAATTATTTATTATTTTAGCGGTGGCTATACGATGTATTCTACCAATACTATCATCTGGATTTTTACCTTCTAGATAAACAATAAATGGACCTAAATCCTTATCATCATAAATGTTTATTATTTGTCTCTTTCTGTTGTCAGTTCTTTTATTAATTAAATTAGCTGGATTTTTGTCACGATTTAAACCAATATTAGATACATCATTTAAACTCTCAATTAATTTAGCATGCTTTAAATAATCTTGTTTTTTACTTACTTCTTTTCCTTTCATTTTAATTTTCGACTTTCCTATTTTACTTACGCTTTCCTTCATACTCGTTTCCTCTTCGCTTTCACTTACGTCAACAACTTCCATCATTTCCATTAGATTATCCTCACCCGCCCTATCCGGGGGTTCGGCGTCTTGTAAATTACTCATAAATATATTTGAGTTATTGGCACTTACTTGAGACAGTATCGGATATACGAGAAATCACTGAAACACTACCACTCGCTATCATTCATTGTACTCGAATGTGGTGATTGTAAAATTACACTGAATCCTCAGCTAGAAGTAGATAAGGTTCCCTTGCCCCGTATAGAAGAATTGTTTGTTACACTACAAGGTGAAAAGCAATTTACAAAGTTAGACTTATCGAAAGCTTATCAACAAGTAAAGTTAGAGGATGAGTCAAAAAAACTTACGACAATTATTACACCGTGTGGGTTATTTAAATATAATAGGTTACCTTATGGGATAAATTTGGGACCAGCCAAATTTCAGAAAATTATGACGTCAGTCTTGCAAGGATAAGAAGAGATTCCGTGTATTTTAGATGATATATTAATTACCGGTAAAAATACAGTGAAACATTTACATAAAGTACGAAAAGTTTTTCAAAAATTAAATTAATGTGGTTTAACTATAGAGAAATCGAAATGTGAATTTTTAAAGAGAGTATACAATATTTAGATAACAAAAGAGATCCGACAGGGTTACATGTTTGCAAAGATAAAATAGAAGTAATAGTCAATGCACCAGAGCCAACAGATGTCGCTAGTTTAAAATCAATTAAGGTCAAATATATTATACTAAATTTATTCTAAATAGTTCGACATTTAAGGCTAGATGCATTCTCACAACAATTAGAACCGTAGACCTGTTTCGCTCTCATTAAAGCTCTTCAGTAGGGGATACTAATTGCAGCAAAAATACACCTAAAGTAATACGGATATAGTAGCCAGCCTTTCAACACTAAATGAGTGGTGGCCACAACATACTACTTGGTTCTGCAACTAGGTGGCGGCACGTCCACCACTCAATTAGTTCGACATTATTACATCCATTACATAAACTTTTGAGAATAAATCAGCCATGGCAGTGGACAATTGAATGCGCTCAGGCATTTAAAAAAGTTAAAAAAATATTAAGTTCAGCATAAATTTTGGTACATTATAATCCAGAAATACCTATCCAATTAACAGCAGATGCATCTTATTACGGTATTGTGGCTGTAATAACGCATATTATTGATGGTGTTAAAGGACCAATAGCTTATGCATTGAGAACACTTTCAAAAAACGAGATGAATTATAGTCAAATTGAAAAAGATGCATTAGCAATTATTTTTTGGATTCAAAAATTTTATCAATATCTGTATTATAAAAAGTTTACATTGATAATCGATCATAAACCGCTTGTTGTAATTTTCGGTCCTAAATGGTCAATAATTCTTTCCAATTTTCGGTATGATATACAGCATATAAAATCAAAATATAATATTGCTCATTTTCTTTCTAGATTGCCGATAAGAAATAATATGCAAAATAGAAGCGAAATTTCACATTTAAGTTATGTTGAAGAAAGTAATATGTCAATATTAAATAGTAACTTGATAGGTAGAGAAGCTTTAAATGATCCAACATTACAAACAGTTTATCACTATATAAAAATGGTTGGCCTTCATGGAACCAAATAAAAAAGATGAAAGTTTAAAACAATACTATTTAAATAAAAATTCTTTGTATGTAGTTAATAAATGTATAATGTTTGGATATCGCATAATAATACCTAATAACGTAAAAAAAAATGGTATTAAAAGAAATTCATTTACCACATTTAGGGATGAACAAAATGATATGTTTAGCAAGATCTTATGCATGGTGGCCTAAAATGAATGAACATATTAAAAATATAGTTACTTTATGTAATGCATGTTTACAATTTAGAAACTCACCACAATGTGCAAAATTAATTAACTGGAAATATCCAGAAAATGTGTGGGGTAGAATTCATATAGATTATTTAGGGCCATTTATGAATAATAAATATATGTTCATTTTAGTTGACGCTTACTAAAAATGGATAGAATCATTTTTTGTAAATATTCCAAGTACAGATAATACAATTAAAATATTAGAATGTTTATTCTCGCGTTACAGACATCCAACATTGTTAGTATCAGACAATGCAACATAGTTTGTTTTAAGTGAATTTAGAATTTTTTTGTAAAAAAATGGCATACAGTTCAAAAACTCCCCACTATATCACCCAGCTAGTAATGGCACAGCAGAAAATGCGGTAAAATCGGTAGAATATGCAATTTTGAATTCAGCTAAGGCTGGAGAAAAAACCTTGACAAAATATTAAATAGCTTTTTGTTCTTTTATCGCTGTACACCTCACTCTAGAACAGATATAGCACCTTCACTACAGTTCTTAGGTCGTAAATTACGTAACAGATTTGATTTATTTTTACATATCAAAGTTTCCGAAAAAAACAAAGCTGTTACACAATTTGATAAAGAAAATTTAAGGAAGAGTGTACAGGCTAGGATGAGTTCACAAACAAAATACTATAAAGGAAAAATACACATTTTTAAAAATAAATGGGATATTGTCTTGGGTAAAGATTATAGAAATGTAAAAACAAATTGGATTAAGGGTAAAGTAACCAAAAAGATTGGCCCAAGACCATATTTAGTTTTTATTCATGAATTAAATAAAACTTGGCACTGTCATCTGAATCCAATTCTAACTTATGGTAGTTTAGATGTTAAAGGTCAAACCAGTGATCTAACAGTATTGAACTGTGACGATTTTCATCAAGATCAAGATACAGTAGAAAGTAATGAAATAGCTAGAGTTTTTGCAGAATTTCAAACGGTAGTGAAAAGTGAAATTGAGAATGTAAAAGAATCAAATAAGGCCTCTTCTGAGGTGGTTGAAGGTGAACCGGTTATACCTAGACAGAGAGAAAAGCTGTAGAGAGGTTACGCTTTTAAAAATCAGCTTCAGATTCCTCAAGGGCGGGAAAGATGTAATATATGTAAATAAAAATGTATATATTTATTGGGTGGTTTTATTAAAGCTTGTCAGTATATCTTGTATGTTTTTATAGAGCGATAAGAAATGCGTTATCGCCACCACTAAAAATATTCACAGTCCTACAGATACGCTCGTGAATTTTAGTAGCCGTAAATTTACTAAAAGCGATGTGTATTATGTCCAGGTACGTTTTAGAACAAAGCTTGTTTGTGGTTAAAAGTTATTTAATTTACTTGTAAAAAGCCACCACAAACTTTACACTATCTTCAATGACTTTCTAAACCAGGCAAAGGTAGGATATACAACTGGGGTTGGAATATGCACCGATAGTGCTTGTATAATGTCTGGAAGCTTCCAAAGTATACAAGTACTTGTAAAACAAAAATCTGCAGAGTGTATCTGGACACATTGCATGATCTACAGGAAAGCTCTGGCTTTAATGACGGTGATAACCGAAGTAAATTATATAAAGATAATGCCCTAAAAGCCAGAATTTTTCTGCATTTTATAAGCACATGGGTGCAGTACATTCGGCATTACTATTTGTTTATGGAAGCGGAGGGTAAATTATCAGAATAAAATATGTAGGAACGAATCACATGTGTTATGACATAGATAACGGTATATTGATAACGATATTAAAGCACAAAACTTGATAAACATAATAATATTAACAATATGATATATAAAAAATGGGATAATAGAACTTACTCAAGTATTATCATCTTTGACTATTAATTAATAACAATGTTTATATAATTAAATAATCGCGGCGTTATTTACCCGACTACATTTCAGCAGCTTATTTAAAATGAACGATATACATTTCCGCCTACATTGTAAAACGGAGTTTAATTTACTATATTTTTACTACAATGAATCTGCTTTATATTTACCAACAATGACATATTTTAATTCTTAACCTTGCTGACTAAACATTCCTGTCTGGTCTTACAAATTCGTTTGTTATGGTTTATATGCTGAACGTGACAATTTTAACGTTGCTCCATATAATGTCGACCTCCAATTTATTGAAATGTTTACATAACTGCATTACAGAATTTAACTGACCTACTTGTAATAATTATTTTGGTGTTTTTACCAATTACATTTTTAAGGCTATTAGAGCCGTTATGAAATATCATCTGTTCGCCTGAACATACTGCCAAGTCGAAAGAATGACAGCTCGCCCTATGGCTCTGACCTAAATGTTTGATGAACTACTAATACTTTAATAAGTGTAGACAATCTTAGGTATGTTTCCGAACTTAATCGTAAAACTAATAATTTTGGATTCAATCTTACGATATCACCATAATTAAATTGATATACTATGCATACCACTCTATGAGGGTAATCGTAATAATAAATAAATAAATCTTTTTTGAATATAACCTTACGTGAGATAATCGCAATAATTAAAATTACACTAAAATTATGTCTACTACTCTAAGATGGTAGTATAAATCTGAATGATTAATATTTTTTGATACACTCTATGTATCATGATAGAACTTACAATGAAAAATAATATACTTATATATATATATATATATATATATATATATATATATATATATCCCGCTCTAGGATGGCAATATAATAAATAAAATAATATTTGGATACACTCTATGTATCATAACAGAAATAACAATTATTAAAATAATAAAATTATATATACCATTCTAGGAGCGTAATATAATTTACATGATCTAACAATTTCTTCCTTCTTCCTGGTGAAGGGTTGGGTATGTCATCTCGTCTTCCTTCTGGTGTTTCTCCTTCATGTTGTGTGAACTGTCTCTGCTTTTCTTGCAGAGCTCTTCCCACTCCACAAAATCCAGCCACGCCGACCTTGAGTCGTTTTGGAGTGCTTTCCCACTGACCCATGACTGAACTTGACCACGCAGCGGCCATTGTTTGGTTGCTACCATGTGCCCTGCGTGTACTTTCTTCCTCTTGAACTTCCATCTGACCCTGTGCTTCAACTTGCGAACATGCACCTTATACCCATCTACCTTGTGGCTTTGCTTCCGTGAGCCTTCCACTATTGCTGGATGTCCCCAGTATATTTTGTGGCCTCTGCCCATTTTTGCTTGTCCCTGCTTTTGACCTCCATACTCCACCCAAGTGTGTGTAAATCTCTGGGTGGTTGAACTTCTTACTGCTCCTACTCTATAAAATTCTTTCTTTCCTATCTTCGTTTCTATTGGGACTTTTTCTATTCGTAATACTGCTTGTTTTACTTCTTGTGTTTCTTTCTTCCCTTTTAATAATTTGCTCTCTCTACTTACATTAGTTTTCTTCGCTGCTGATTTGGCTTCAGATCTGAAATTTTCTGGATAACTTTTTAAATTCACTCTTCCCTGCTCGTCTTTGGCTTCTTCTATCTCTGGTATTTCTTTAATTAAATTTAAGTTGAATATTTCTTGCTCGTTTGTGGCTTCTTCTACCTCTGGCATTTCTTTGCATAAATTTAAATTAAATATTTCTTGCTTGTTTCTTGCTTCTTCAACTTCTTGTATTTCTTCAATGAACCTTTCATGATTATTCCTTGACGCTATTTTTGCGTAGAATTCTTCAATTGTTGAATTTATTGCTTTTTGGACTTTCTCTGGGAATGCTGTCCGTTCCTTATACTTGCATGTGAATACTGGTATTCTTATTTTTGGTAATTCGAATTCTGGAAACAGTGATGAATAGCGGTATGCTTCTTTGTTAATTGCTCTTTCCAGCTTAACCATGGCGTTATCGAACCATTGGCTTAGCGTCGAATGAGCTTCATCTAGATTTTCTGATTCTGTCATTATTTTTATATTCATTATGATATCTTCAATTTTATCTCATTGCCTACGTTTCCTTTTCTGATTTCAAATTTGATAGGTATATCGTTACCGTTCATTATTTCTACTTCTTCTAATTTTTGGATAAATTGGTTTACCCGTAATTTTAGTTCTTTCGAACGCATTTTTAATTCCTCCATTGCTTCCTTAATTTTAATTTGATTTAATAATTGACTTTGTTACCTTGTCGCCTAGTTCTTCTTTTAATCTGATTCCTAGTTGCCTTTGACATATATCTTGTCTTTAACCCTGTATTTTACTTTATTGGAACTGACCTTCTTCTGGTACTGCCCTGATTATATTCACTAAAATAAAGGGTATTTGGAGACTTGGGTTAAATGATATTTGATAAGGTTTAAATGAGCACTGTATTTTCACTGGCACTGGTTCTTTTTCGTCGAAGGGCCCTGCTCTTCAACTACTCTTGTCTTCGAAGGACCATGTTTTCTTTTACTTCATGGACCATGTTTACGGAAGCAGGTTAATTATAGGGAAAAAATTTAGGTACGAAGCACATATGTTAAAGCACAAAACTTACTAATAATCATAATAATTAAATAAGTGAAACTTACTTTGGCTGTTAAATATGGCATTGTTTACTTAATTAAATAATCGCGGCGTTATTTACCCGACTACATTTCAGCAGCTTTTTAAAATGAACGATATACATTTCCGCCTACATTGTAAAACGGAGTTTAATTTACTATATTTTTACTACAATGAATCTGCTGTATGTTTACCAAAAATGACATATTTTAATTCTTAACCTTGTTGACTAAACATTCCTGTCTGGTCTTACAAATTCGTTTGTTATGGTTTATATGATGAACGTGACAATTTCAACGTTGCTCCATATAATGTCGACCTCCAATTTATTGAAATGTTTACATAACTGCATTACAGAATTTAACTGACCTACTTGTAATAATTATTTTGGTGTTTTTACTAATTACATTTTTAAGGCTATTAGGGCCGTTATGAAATATCATCTGTTCGCCTGAACACTATTTTATTGCGAGGCAAGATAGTTATCACATGGGCCATTTTTTGCAACGTCTTTATGAACTAAGAAATGAAATCGCCATTTAACTAGGAGAGGGAAACCGATCGGAAGCCTATAAGTTTTGAAATGATTTAACTGTGATAAAATTGAGCTACTTGGTCGACATATTCGAGAAATGAAATACCTTGAATTTTCAACCCCAAGGAGAAAACACATATGCTGGATACGAGTGATAGCGTCCACGCGTCTTGTAGAAAATGAATTATGGAGCAGAACTATAAAGCAAACAACCTATAAATGTTTGCAAATATAGGTGAATGGGCTGGAATCCCCAAGTCAAAGAACAATATCTGTTTTTGTAACCATGGAAAATCATCTAGCCATGTTGGCCAAGAATGTCAAAAAGTATTTTCTTGCTGACTTCAACTTGATAGCAAGCAAACAAATTACGAATGGGTTAGGGACCCATTGCAAAATACTCCCGAAGGTCTCTCAACTGCCGAAGAAGAAATCTTCATAGACTTTACGGTAATTAGCGAAATCAAGAGAAAATGTATCAATAAATCACTCTTTGAATTTCAGGCAGTGTTGAATCTTGTTTACAATTCAATATTGATAGGTTAATTATTAAATACATTGTGCAGCACTGATACAATCCGATATAAGTGTATTCTATTGGTTTCCTTTCAGTAAATTAAATAAATTTTTTAATATATGTCTTTTCTAATGTTTCTCAATATGCTCGCTCTCTTCATTTAGTTTTATCACGCCTCCTTAGGGGGCGCACTTAACTGGTTGAGTAATATGCAATAGAATCACTTCATTAGAAGGTTATTTCTACCTCCCTTACATGTCCAAGCTCGCGAATTTTCTATTCAATTTCACTAATTACTTTTTGCGATATGGGCGGCAAATGGCGAAATTTTATTTTAAATATGCGAGCAACTTCAATCCGTGATGGTGTTTTGTCTTCTTTTAACCAATCGTCTGTAGAATTGTTATTTTATGAATTTCTGTTGAATTAACCATGTTTATAAATTGCAGTTAACAACTGACAACTACTGTCATGCGGTTACAATCACACACCAAGTTGCTAAGGCATTTTATAGAAAACTAACTTTGCCAACTGTGAGGGATATTGATAGGTCTTTATGCTTTCTTGTTAATTGATGCTGCCCAGAAAGGCCACTAAAATTGTTATTGCTTGCTTCCTCATTGTTAAAAGCCTGGACGCACCAAGTGTGTTATGGTAGTGACTTTTCATAAAATTGTTTTTAATATCCAATATGTGTGTTTTTTTAGGAAAGCAGGCATCAAATTTGGTTACCAGTATAACCTATATAGTAGAAACAATGTGCCATGTTTTATCAAAATAACTTTATTGTTTGAAAATGTACAAAACTTTCCGAAAGTAAACTTTTCTTGGTTTCTTGGTCAACCTTATAGGTTAATAGCAAATTGAGCTATTCAAATTATAGGTTAATAGCAAATTGAGCTATTCAAATTTAAATAATTTAATAAGAGTTCGCTACCATAATGCACTTGCTGCGTTCCGCATTTCTTTTCTTAAAAACATGCATTATATTTCGATGGAAAATGCAAAAATGCAATAACATAAGGCGTGTTCGATTAAAAAAATGTGTATCACCAGTGACTTATGGGCCACCCGGTGATTGTAGAAATTATTTTTTAAGATGTAGATCAAGACCCCCTATAACTGATGTATACAATTTTTTTTATATCTTGTATAATAACGGATATATTAAACTTTATTGATTTTTTTACGAAAATTCGACAAAAATTATATACCATTGAACGATAAACTCTATAGCTAAAATTACTGCCAAACCATCAGAGAAAGGATCTGGAACGAATTTGCTGGAAGTATTTTCGTAAAATGAAGGACAATGACGGTTGAAGCTAAGACTTCAGGGTTTGTAAAACATTATTGTTGAGACATTTTCTTTCCATAGCCGGTATTAACTTCAAGTTATTTGCCTAAATGTTGCCAATTTTGACGTTTTATATCGCGACTTTGACTTTTTGAGGAAAACCCCAATTTATTTTTCTTTAAATGCCGAAAACTTTTTTGTCTTTTAACTTATAGAGTTAAATTTTGGTACGTAATTTACCTATATAAACTCGAGTACCAAATTTTGTTGCCCTTACTCTGTTATTTCCGGAGATATAATTTTTTTTCGAAAGAGAACCCAAAATTTTTCAGGAAAACCTGGGCCGATTTTTTTTCGGTAACCCTCTCATCTAAGCCACTTGCAAAAGGAAGGTATTCACCAAATATAAAACCGGACTATTATTTTTTGAGTTATCGGTGTGATACATATATATATATATATATATATATATATATATATATATATATATATATATATATATATATGTATGTATATATATATATATATATATATATATATATATATATATATATATATATATATATATATATGTATATAAACATATAAAAACTGAAACTGACCCCGGATATGTGTTCTAAGGGGCCTCTTTAGCGGTCATTTTAAGAAATCTTTTTTAAAATTCAATCAAAAGTCGGGATCTCCTCATCAGTTCATTTTTTTTAAAGAAAATTCACTCATAATGAAACGCGGTTAGTTATTGATTTTTAGTGAGCTGTAACGAAGTACGTCAATAAGATAAATTTCTTTTTTAGTGTTCATTTTTGAAACAAATTATAACGCTATAGAATTTTTAAATAGAGGATAAAGAGATCTTTCAAATAAAGTATCACAAGTCTATACTTCCAATTTAAAAATTTGGGGGTTGCAACACCTACTCAAAGGCGGGTTGATTGTAGGGGTGAAGTTCTCACGTTTCAGAATGTGATTTTTTAATTTTAATTGACGTGTTTTAGTTTTTTTTATAAACATGCACGTTAATTGAAATACTAAATTTATTCCATTTGGCTTATACACTATCGAGTATGTTTGAATGCCACTGACAAGTGTACACTTTTGTGACATACCTGTTTGTATCTACGTTGTAAACTAAAATATTTAATATTTTGTGTATATTAAAATATTCAGATAAATAAAAGAAATGTAAATCACTTCTATGTCAGATACCAACGAAAACAAAGCAAAATATATAATATGTACATGAACAAAACAAAATATTGTTGGCTGCTCCGGCATACTTTGTTAACCACGACAAACTATTAGTTGCATACAACAGTAACAAAGCCGTGCTTTATTAACAGTGACATAACAGGATGTAATATTCAAATATGCAAGGATGGCGCTTGAAATTCCATATTCAGAAATATTAAACTGCCGTCAAACTCGCCCACGCAAACAAATGCCGGGGCAAATCTATAAACTATTTATATCGGTGTTATAAATTGTAAATTCCTGATTGATATATTCACAAAACGTGGCTCTATTTGGAAAATTTTAATTTTACAAATACTCATATTTATATTACGTGAAGTAAAAAATATAGTTGCAGTAAATAACAAAACTATGGTGCTTTGAATTTCACCCACTTTTGACAAGAAAGTAAATGTATTACCTTATTTAGAACATTCAGGCTGACCTTTATAATCACGCTTAGTTAAAAGATTTGGGGTTACGATAAAGCTGCAGAAGGGTCGAATAAATCTGTTAGTCCAAATTTGGAGCAAATATACACACTGTCAATCTCTATTGGTCCACCTTAAATATCTATACCATTGTAAGATATTTAAAATTGTATGTAGTTAACTAATTAAACTAACTTAATTTTGGGTATATATTTTAACACACCAATTCAATATTTTATCAGAGGCTTATACTTGGATATTTATTAATGATGTAATGTTCTTTTTGGTTGTACTCATTGTTTTAGTGAATTTTCTTTAAAAAAATGCACTAACGAGGAGATCTCGACTTTTGAATTTTGAAAAAATTTCTTCAAATGATCGCGAATTAGGCCCCCGAGAACACATATCCGGGGTCAGTTTCGATTTATATATATATATATATATATATATATATATATATATATATATATATATATATATATATATATATATATATATATATATATATATATATATATATCACACCAATAACTCAATAAATAATGGTCCGATTTTGACTAAATTCGGCGAATACCTTCCTTTTGCCAGTGGCTTGGACAAGTTTGTTAGCCAAGAGAATCGGCCGAGGTTTCCCCGGAAAATTTTGTAATTACTTTCGAAAAAAAATTATATCTCAGGAAATAATAAAGTAGGGGCAACAAAATTTCATATCACTATAGGTAAATTACCTACCAAAATTTATCTCTTTGGGTCAAAAGACAAAAAAGTTAAAGGCATTAAAAAAAATTGGGGTTTTCCTCAAAACGTCAAAGTCGCGATTTAAAACGACAAAGTCGCGATTTAAAACGTCAAAATTGGCAACATTTAGGCAAGGAACTTGATTATAATACGGGCTATGGAAAGAAAATGTCTCAAGAAGGATGTTTTACAAACCCTGAAGTCTTAGTTTCAACCGTCATTGTCCTTCATTTTACTAAAATGTTTCCAGAAAATTCATTTCAAATAGACCCTTTCTCTGATGGTTGGCAGCAGTCTTATCTATAGAGTTTATCGTTTAATGGTATATAATTTTTGTCGAATTTTCGTAAAAAAATCAAGAAAGTTCAATATATCCGTTATCATACAAGATATTAAAAAAATGTATACATTAATTATAGGGTGTCGTGAGCTACATCTTAAAACGTTATTTCTATAAACACAGGGTGGCCCATAAGTCGTTGGTGATACAATTTTTTTTTTAATATAGTCGAACACGCCTTATGTTATCGCAGTTTTGCATTTTCCATCGAAATATAATGCATGTTCGTAAGAAAAGAAATTCGAGACGCAGCAAGTGCGTTACGGTTGTGAATTTTGATGAAATGCTTTATATTTGAAAAGCTCAATCTGCTATTAACCTATCAGGTAGACCAAGTGTTCAGAGAACAATAAGGTTGGCAGAAGGGCCGTAGTCGACGTAGAAATAGAATTGTTAAGAACATTAAAATAATAAATAAAGTTAGTTATAGGAAAATTTTCTACACCAAGTAATGTAAATATTGCATATAATTGTAGGTCAAAACTATATAGATAACATTGGCATTGAAACGATTACATTGTTATGTAAATAGTAAACAAGGTGAAGTTGCAGCGTACAAGGAATGCATGACTGCTGAAGTCGGCAATTTAGGAAGGATGTAAACTGATTAAAAAACTATATGTAGTATTTGTTGGTAAACACTAAGAGACTGTTAATTAAATTCTTAAGATGTAGAGACTTCTAATTTAAATTCTCAAGATGTAAAGACGCGCTTGTGATTTAATTATGTAAAAATTACGAGACTGTTCAATTAAGATTCACTATGTAAAGAGTTCGGGTTTAAATTTCATTCAGTTAACTTAGTTGGTAAGCATTGTTAAGTTTAGTGAGTTTATTAAAGTTATATTACATCGTTACTATGTCTAAATTCGCCTAGTTCGACAATTTTTAAATCCCTAATAACCTCCGCTCCTTAAACACCAAGAAACAGTTTTTTTTGGAAACACTTTTTCTTGCGGAAATGTTTGTAGGTTTTCAAACAATAAAGTTATTTTGATAAAACATGGCACATTGTTTCTACTATATAGGTTATACTGGTAACCAAATTTGATACCTGATTTCTTAAAAAAACACACATATTTGCTATTATAAACATTTTAATGAAAATTCACTACAATAACGCACTTGCTGCGTCCAGACTTTAATTGTGAAGTGCTCCATGCATTCGATCATTAGATTTTGTAGTACAGCAAGCGATTAAAGTATCTATCAATCTATCTATTCATATTATTTTCCATGATAAGTCTTACTAATAGCAATACACGAAGCAATCAACTACGCCAGTTTAAAAAAAGTAATACCATTTTTACAATATTGGATAGCAAAAGCGTACTACAGACTTTAAAAAGTTACGGATGTAAGAAACTAAACAATGTTAATTCCTTAATTATAAAAACCCAAAATGCATTAAACGATCTTAAGAAAAATGGCAATAACACCTTTAAGTTAAAACAGATAAGGCTATACTTCCAGACTGTATTTATTGATAAAGGCCTTACTCGTTTCGGCTCATATAACCTAAGCCATCTTCAGGGTTTTCCTGAAACATTACAAAAAGTGGCTGTGTCAGAAACAAAGTTTCTGGTAGGTTGGCAAGTATTCTATGACACAAGTGGTTACACAACTCTAAGCAGTCTTACAAGCAAAGTCTACATCAAAAGTAAAGTCACAGCTAAAATACTCTGTTAAGAGTTACATTTATAAAAATTAAAAGCTGAAAAGCTAAAGAGCTCAAATGTCAAAGCTTGGACAAAACACCTCCATGCAGTAAAAACAACAATACAAAAGTGATAAAAACAGGTCAGAGCCCGTGTAAGTTAAGCTTAAAGTACACTGACACACTACAATCTAATGTCTTTAAACACATAGGTAGAGAAGCTGCTGAGGCAGGCTGCACAATCAGATTAGAACATTCAGAGGAAAACACGGAGTTCAACCTACGATATGTAATAAGAATAAAACCAAAATGGCTAAACATACCTACGTTCTGTTTTTTATAACAGGAACTGAACTTTATAAGAAATCTATTATAGTAGCTGTTTTCATCTACTGTCGTCTTTGTCTCCTTGCACTATATGGGTGAAGGCAGAATTATGAGCATAAAGACCTCAAATCACAGCAACAGATACACGGCAATACAAATACAATCTCACAATCGAAATGGAGGACAGTTAAAAGCTGAAAATCAGTGAACGGGAAGGGGAAAACAACTGAACTACCACTTTTAGCTAAAAATGACAAGTGACAGACGGGTGACCTTGACACTTGCTGGACTGTCCTGAGAATCACAGAGCAAGAAACATTTTCGGGCTCCCTGGCTCCACAGAATACTTTGATTTTTCATTCTAGATGGCACTAATTCAGGAAATGTCTATAGATTGGCGGAAAGTTTATATCGCTGGTATTGGAAGCATTAAACAGAGTGCTGTTGGAGTTGTAGGTGTATCTGCAGATCTCCATTTCTTCAAGGGCGAACTGTTCAGTTCCGAAAATGGATGGATGAAGACTTTTAACATTGTTTTATTTATCGAACGAATGACCAGTTCCTCTGAGATGGCAACCAAAGGCTGAAGTGACGTTATGTGACGATTGTGTCATGGGATACTTGCCAACTTACCAGAAACTTTGTGTCTGACCCAACCTCTTTTTGTAATGTTTCATGAAGCCCCTGAATATGGCTTAATTATATGAGCCGAAACGCGTAAGATATTCATAGAACAGAAAAATATCCAGGCGACCGTTGCTAGTCATGAAAATATATTTTAGTAGTATTTTTATATTATAATATTTCTAGGAAAATTCGCTACTATAAATTAGAATAATTCGTATATATTAAGTATGTCACATAAATATCATAATTATTGGCAATGAAATATTACATTACATGTTTAGATAAATAATAAACAAGTTGAAATTGCAGAGTACAGTATAAGGAATGCTGACTGATGAGGTTTGCAATTTGTGAATTACGTAGACCAAACAAAGTTATAAGTAGTGGTGTGGGTAAACATTAGAGACTTTTTAAGGTACTTAATGAAAGGCTTCATCCAGACAGCAAAAAATTATTGATAAGGAGCCCTACGCGTTTCGGCTATCCAATAGCCATCCTCAAGGGCAAATTTTCTAATTCTTGAAAAATTGGATTCAAACAATACACAGGTTGCCAAGGTTGGAATCTTCATCTATTGTACCAGCGGTCCAACAACAACGCACCCAAATGTGCCGGAAAATCGATTCTTGGTGTCATCAAATCAATATAAAACGGTAATTTAAACCACAAGACGGGAGTGAACGTCGGCCATTAATGTTTAGATAAGATTAGATTAGAGATAAGTAGAGATTTTGTCGGTTTTAAATTCATTTAGTTAAATTTGTTGTAAGAATTGTTGAATTTTATTTTATTTATTAAATTTTATTACATCGTTACCATGTCAAAACTATCCTAGTTCTAAAAGTTATTCCCTAATCAACCTCCGCTTCCTTAAACATGAGGCCTTTATCAATAAATACAGTCTGGAAGCATAGCCTTGTCTTTTTTACCTTGAAAGTATGTCTTTTCCAGACGTTCAGAAGTTATATGGCAATAACACCCTTGTATGGATTACGAGGAAATTAAATAGTTGATAGACTTCCAAAACAAGCTACTAACGATAGAAATGATGCTTTTAATGAGGTTCCAGTGCAAGGTTTTTGGTCTTTTTAACGCTTTAAAACGAAAGTTGGAGATAGAATTAGCAAACAGCATAAAGGGATTTTTTTATTAACAGATGCAACCAACACTACCCCTGAGGCCATTATTTGTTGATTTTAACTACATTAAAAACAAATACCTGGTATTTGTAGACTAAGATTTATTCCTTCTTCAGTCCCAATGTATAAAATAGTCTTAAGAAGTATCCCAAATTGCGATGGTGGTGAGTTTGGGAGCGTCCAGTAGACATTGCTAGAGTGTGAGTTAAGAAAGAATCAAGTAAGTCAGTTTTTCAACAAGGAGCACGGCCATGCGTATGTTGAGTGCCCATTCAGCTTGCTACAACTGTTGTCAAGCAAAGAAAAAGTCCTATACGGCTTACTAATAGAATATTTAAACTTGGTAAAACTAAAGGGTAACAAAAAAATGTAGTTATAGATAATAGGCTAAATATTGTCTATAGATAAGTTAAGGTAGTAAACAGTTTTCCCTGTTTCTCCTCATTGTTTTTTTACCTCCCAAACCGTAGTCCATTCCTTGTTTGTCTCTCATGAGCCTTGAAGGGTCCGTAGGTCAAATGTGTCTTTGTCTGATCCCTTATGTTAGATATATACAAATTTTGAAAAAACTTTTTTATGTAGATTTCTGTTAAATAATTATTGTATATGCTGCTTATGTGTTTATATACTTATATGTATGCTTGTAGAGCGCTATGTATATTTTGGATTTTTATTCAACTTTGGCAGACTGGACAGAACCAAAGTAACCTAAATAGGACAGCAACTTGACGATACGCTACGTCATAAATCGGTGTAATATTAGAGTACGGTACCATAAGCCCACGCTTGTGGACAGCAAGTCCGCAGCCAATAAAACCAAAATAAATATAATATGTCTTATCAACGGTTCTTTTGCACGAGCAACTCTAACACGGTATACCATGCTGTACTAGGCTAAATCATTAAGCATTGGGTGTTACAGTCTGACTGGAATAAATGTTGGCGATTGTACTAAAATTAATTCTCAAAGTTATGACAAATAGAAAACTATAAATTCAATATGTGAAAACAGACATACGTGTAAGTTGTTTCAGTGGCCTTAAAGCAAAAAGCATGCTGAATTGTTCGCTTGAACAGCAGCAGTCAGGATATCAGGTCCGCAGCAAAAAAAATAGACTAGATAGAATAAGTCTTATCAACGGTTCTTTTGTACGAACAACTCTTACACGGTAGACAAAGCCGAACTTACTAAGCTGAATTAATAACCATGGGGTGTTACAGTCTGACTGGAATAAAGGTTGGCGATTGTGCTAAAACTGATTCTCATAGATATGTTATTTATTTAACAAGTAAATCATTAAACAAATCATTAACCATAGGGCGTTACAGTCTGACTGGAATAAATGTTGGCGATTGTACTAAAATTAATTCTCGAAGTTATGACAAATAGAAAACTATAAATTCAATATGTGAAAACAGACATACGTGTAAGTTATTTCAGTAGCCTTAAAGCAAAAAGTATGCTGAATTGTCCGCTTGAACAGCAGCAGTCAGGATATCAGGTCCGCAGCAAAAAAAAAAAAAAAACAGACTAGATAGAATAAGTCTTATCAACGGTTCTTTTGTACGAACAACTCTTACATGGTAGACAAAGCCGAACTTACTAAGTTAAATTAATAACCATAGGGTGTTACAGTCTGACTGGAATAAAGGTTGGCGATTGTGCTAAAACTGATTCTCATAGATATGTTATTCATTTACCAAGTAAAGAGATATTAGATTAAAGTTGGCAGCCTTTAATGATTTAATGCCGGCAGTTATAAAAGAAATGTGATTCTTTATTCAGATAATACTTTCACTTTATCTATTAAATGTAAAAAAATATGAAATTTCATCTAATTTTTAACAAACAGGAAATTATAAATTCAATATGTGAAAAGAGACATACGTGTAAGTTTTTTGAGTGGCCTCAACGCAGCAGTCAGGAAATTACCCTGTATATAGGCGAATGACTCTAGTCGGTAGACAAGAGTCCTAAGACTTGAAAACTAAGCGCTAATGAAAAGCGCGGCCCTTCTAGGCCTTTGCGCCAACTAAGATGACACAACAGAGTGATCCTAACAGTCTAACATGCAACAGGCTAGTAAAATGAACTCGTACAGGAAATGATCGGAAGCCGAAAAAGCAAAGAACCCTGCAGTCAAGGGTAAACAATTCACTTTGTCGCAAAAATACTAGCTCGACGACGGAAATACTAGCCTGGCAGCAGAAATAATCAGCCGGCAGCAGAAATACTACTCTGGCGGCGAAACCCGTCTTCACGAGAAAAATCAACCACTTATTACACAGATACCACCACACAGTAGCTATTTCACAAATGTATTACTTAAAGGGCAATTTATGCATGCGTCAGCTCTAGACTTCTCCACGTTATTTGATCTGGTACTCTGCACAGTCAAATGTCTGCCGGCCACGGTCTAACGGCGTGTCCGGCTTACCTATGGTATGAATTCAACTTTGCTATCTGCCTCTCATTGGCTCAAATGCCCACGTCTCCCTTATTCAAGCAATTATTTGCCAAGATCTTGGCGCCTGTTTTCACCGTGGAAAATTCCAGACACCACAGCAAGAAGCCCAACGCCTTTTTTTGGTTTTGAGCACGTATTAAAAAACTCTTTGTCTGAATCCGAAAATATATCGAAGTATACTACTGCCTTTGTTGACGGTCAAAATGCGTGTTATTTTTCAGACCTTGGAGGTCAAATCGTTCTCTGTTTCCTTAAGTAGATCAAAGATTCTAGTGTTTTCCCTATTTCGATATTTTACCACATAATCAAGAAGTTTTTTATACTGAACTACGTTGCAACTGAAATACTCCTGCCAGGTAGTAATATTTTTCTCTCAAGAAACCTCTAACAAGAAAGTGTGTTTACTACATAGCGAATTTTCATAAACTCTGCATGACGTATTTTTCTAATCTTGAAACAAAAAGCGCTCGTGGGATTTAATAAGATGCAAACGGATGGTAACGCATATGCTTATTGTATTAAAAATGTGAATCGACAATAAAAGTCGAGCGTAACACGATCCGTTTACAGTACCACTATTATTTGGTGAATGTTAGTAAACTGTTATGAGTTTACTGACCTTGTCCATCTATTGAATTGATACAAAAATATTACCGTTAGGTCAGAGATACAAAATACGTTAAAATTTGCTAAAATTTTGCAATTTTTATGCTTATTCCAGTCCAGATTTGAGATCGGTAACATTACAAATAGTTCCTAAGATTTTAAAAGAAAATAAAACATTTTCTGATTTTTAGCGAATTTTTATATAATAAATCGTCTTTAGAGAGGTGCCTTTGCAATGTTCAAACATTTTTTTCCAAAAGAGCATGAATTAGAGCCCAAACAACTAACATCTGAGAGAAGTCTCAGAATTTATATCTTTATATGCACAGGGGGTTTTATTTTCGTTGTAAATGTGGAGTATCTCAGTTATTATTGTAGATAGACAAACGGTTTTGGCAATACTGTGCTCGATATTTATGAAACGAAAAATGTGAGTGACAGAAAAGTCGTTGCCTTATTAGTAGTATACTTTTGCAAATGAATCCCATGTAGCTAAGGGAACTCCCTGTTCCGACTGTTATCAAAACTTATATAGGCCAATTAAATAAACGTATCTATAACATTTTGAACATACTCTGTAAGTTAGAAAATCTTACCCCTCACCAGCACTATTTGTGCTTAATATTCATAGAGGACAAAAATCAGATTTTGACGATGTCAAACAAAAGTCCCACTCTAGCTTTAAAACCAGAATTATCCACTACCCTATCAGAATCTAAAAGCATCCCGATTTCTGAAGAAAAGAGATGATAGTCTTTCATTTCCAATTACCTAGAAACCTATTATATTCTCACCACAAACATACAACATGTCTAATAAATCAGCATACAGTTTTCCTGCCCTTTTACATTACCTGACGTGACAAATTCCTCTAACCCGCTCAGTACGTTAAATACTGTTACTAAAATACCTTACCGAGTCAACTAACGACAAGCCAGGTAGATGCGACGCTATAAATAATACAAGACTTATGACAAACAGTGACATCACTCTTAAGTGTAGTGATTAAAAGACTGAGGGCTAAGAGACGATCTCAAGTGAGATTTGGAAAGTAGGCAGATTGAGATTCCGGATTCGAACTACAGCAACCCAACCTATCATTATTAACCGCTTGCAGGGTGCAGGCGGATTGTGTCTTTGCAGTCCATTTCCTATTTATTTCTTCAACTCGTTGACAATAGCTCCAAAACAGGAAACGAAACGTCGAGTGTGAATAAATTCCAGAGGTGGTTCAACCCGAGTATTACTTACACTAACGGATATTTGTGTGTCTGTCTATCTGTTTTGGTGGAGGCAACTAGTCATTAGCGCAGTTTAAAAGGGGATATTTTAAAAAAACGATTTAATTTTTCTTGCGTGAAATTTTGGTGAAGTAATAGAGAGACTGGGGGACATATTTAAACATATTTTTGACATTTGCTACCCTCTTTATGTTAAAGCACAGGGAGTAACGTTAAATTGTTAAATGGGGTAACTCTTTTTTGTAGAAAATTGTAATCTACGAGCATGTTACGTAAAAAACTAAGCTTGTGTGGAAAAAGCGATAACTTGTTCAAAATGTCCGCCTTCAGCTTCCCGTACATTCTGCAACATTTTAGGTGTCACTAATAAGCAGGCACATTGATTTTGTTGTTCATCTCGTCTAAAGTTGTGCAATCGCCATCACTTTGTCCTTTATAAAACCCTTATATAAATAACCAAGGACGGTCATATCAGGGGATCTAGCAGGCCAGTTGACAAGACCTACTCGACCAATCCACCTCTTTTCAGATATTCTATTTAAATGATTACCGACCTGTATTGCATAATTGGGTGGAGCTCCATCCTGTTGAAACCAGTCGTCTTGAGGTACTTGGTCTCTCAGAAAATAGTGAATATTTCTCTATTTAAATGCCTTTCAAAGAACTGCCGACCAATAACTTTATCCCCGACTATACCGTACCAAGACATTAGTTGACCATACATGTTGATTTGGCAGAGTTTTTATCCAATAGCGAGTTTATGCCGCGCTGTAGTGCATATTGTGTCTATTTACCTTAAAAAAACAAAAAAAGCAATTGAGTTCCTGCGGATAAGGGAAAACTTAAACTCCTACCCGCCCACAATTATGACAAGTAACTTCGTCAGAAAAAAATAGCATTGCCTAAACAATTTCCTTGTGTTTGTCTGGGGACCAAATTGCAAATGTAATGTAATTTTCAAAATCTTGTCAGTACCTGTAAAACCAGAGAAAGAGTGTCCAGTTGTCTATTTAGTACAGAATGATTTCACCAAGTTTGGGCAACCATGAAACATACAACTCAAGTAAATTTCAACATCCCTCGTAGCTTTATTATACGGTTATTTAAAAGGAGGCAATAAATTTAAAAAAAATCCTGGCGACAGGTTGAATAAATCGTAATCCCAATAATCAAATTGGATATTCGTTACTGCAAATAAAAGCTCTTCGCAGAAACAATAGAATGAATAAGGAGAATGAAAGATGTAAAAATTCATCGCTATTATTAAACTCCATTAACCCTTCAAATGACGTTTCATTAACCTTGCTTGACGTCCTAGAAATTCCCTTAAAATTCCTCACCGATTAAGCGATCACCCCAAATGCTTTCACACTTTCACGGCGAGATAAGGTAGACACGTACGCAGCAATTTGGCTCGTTTCCAATAAAACTTTCCAGCTTTTTATAACAAACTTTTTCTGACAGCATAGTAGGTATGAAATTGGGGTAATCTTTGTCATTTGTTTCCGTCAACTTAAAAACGTTTCGCGCAACCTAATAAATATATCCATTGGAGTTGTATTTGATGTGGGCGACTGCTCAATATCTATTCCTTATACTTTTTATAATTAAAACGTGAAAGTCGCGATTTGAAACGTAAAAATTTGAACATTTCAGACAAATAATCTGAAACAAATACGGATTGTGCAGAAGAAATCTCCTAATAGGTGTGTTTTGCAAAACCTTAAGTTTCTGCTTCAACCATCACTGTCCTTCATTTCACTAAAATATTATTGAAAAATCCATTTCAAATAGACTCTTTATGATGCTTTGGTAGTAGTTTTAGCTATAGAGTTTATGGTTTAATAGTCTATATTTTAGCAAATGTTCGTAGATATAAATTTTGAAAAGATTTCTTCACGCTAACTAGAACAACTAAAACCCATATACGGGGTAAGTTTCAGCTTTTGTCTGTTTACACATATACAGGGTGACGCATTTATACGTAAAACTCAATATTTTTGTTTATATACAAGATACGAACAAAAACTGTATAAGTTAATTACAGGGTGTTTTGAGTTGCATTTCATAAAATTATTTTGATCATCACAGGGTGGCCCATAAGTTTTTGGTGATACAATTTTTTTTAATAGAACACCCCTTATGTTATTGCATGTTTTTATTTTCCATTGAATTATAATGCATGTTTCTAAGGAAAAAAAATTGACATCGTTAACCGTTTTTGAGTTATTTCAATTGTTTTGCAACTTTTCACGTTTTTGGCCATTGCACAAACACATATTACGAATTGTAAAAAGGCATTTGTACCACTAGAGGGCTCAGCCCTATGTAAATGACACATTCAGAGAGCTTTATGTTTGTGTCACTCGTCGAAAAAATCGAGCTGCCGTCTTCAGTCACTCTCAAATAGTGGCTGCGTTTGAAAAGTTTTCGCATAAATGTTTTTAGTGTTTCCGTCGAAATCATTTCTTATAAAATTTGTTGTGAAATGTTGGTTATTAATAATAGATGTTTAGTAAGTTATTTTAAATAAAAGCTGGCGAATTTTTGTGAAAAATAATAATTTTGTGTAACATTACTGAAGGCAATTTCGGCCAAAAAATGATGAATTTTTGTAAAAGAAATTTTTGTAAAACTTCATAATTTTTTTAATACTTGGATTATAAAGCTGTTTGTCAATAATTATATCTTGGCAGGTGTGTAAATAGCTTGAAGTGGCTCGTTGACCAGAAAAATTTGACTAGTTTTTTCTGCAACTTTTTAAATTTATTTTCGGAAAATGCTTGTACTTTTTGGAACAACAAAGCTATTTTAGTGAAATGGGATACATTGTTACTATTATATAGGTTATACTGCCAACCAAATTTTCTTTCGAAAATAATACATAATTGACATTAAAAACATTTTTGCGAAAATTTGCTACCATAACGCACTTGCTGTGTACATACTTTTTCATTATTAAGAATGAAACGCAATCAGTTATTATTTTTTTAGTAGATTGTAGCGAAGTTTGCCGATCAAATTAATTTTTTTTTACTGTTGATTTTTGCAACAAATTTTAAAATTATGGCGTTTTTAATAGAGAATTAAAAAGATTCTTAAATGAAGTATGACAAGTATCTTGTAATAATTCTGCAAAAATCTATATCGGGCAAACGTGGAAATCAATAACAACAAGATTCAAAAAGCACATAACTGATTTCAGATTCAATAGAGCAGGAAAATCTAGCGTTGCCCAACATATGATTGACTCGGGACATAAGCTGGGTAATACTAATCTTAAGTTATCGAAAGTGGCCATGGATAATCGCAAGTTGGATGCTTTGGAAAGTTTGGAAATCCTCAAATTGAATCCACAAAATTTAATAAATTAAACATTTTCATAAATACAACGAAATAATACATGGTTGCTTTCAACATTGACACAACAACTTGTTAGGCGTATCCACTGAAACAACAATAGTGCTTAGATTACTTCAGCAGTTCCTACGACATCCGGTGTTGCATCACCCGGTACTGAGGCATTCGATATTACATCATGCATTGTTGCATCATCTTGTTTTTAATCATCCGGTATCACATCATCAGTACCGCATCATCGTGTAGTGAATCATCCTGGATTGCATCATCTGGTGTTGCATTATCTGGTATTGCATCGTCTGCTATTACACCATCCGGTATTGCATCATCCGATATTGCATCATCCAGTATTGCATCACAGTATTACATCATTTTTAGTGTAGATAGGCTAGGTATATAAATGCGATAACTTTGACCACACAGTTACTTTATCAACAGCTACTGATGAAGACAACTTCGTTGTCAAAATACGTATCACGAGCGCAACTCTCTGCTACGTTCATAGTATGTAAAATTAACTTAATTAACTAACTCAAAGCATAAAAATTTGATTAAACCTTTAGATCCACAATATAAGTATAAGCCACATAAATATTGATCAGCTGATACAAAGTACTCCAAATCTCTTTCGTTTACTAAGAGGAATTCTCAGTTACCCAAAGGAGCATCTAATTTACCTCTCTATTCATCGAAGCCGACACTAACTGTTATAAGGACAATGAAGTAGAAGTAATTACATCTCATCATTATCATTTAGAAAATTATTCGAGGAAAATTTATCTTCATTTGAGATTTTATGACATTGTGGTTTTAATACTTTAACAGCTTGATAAATCTTCAGTGGAGTGAAGCAGTGAATTTATTATATTTATTTCAAATTCTAATAACTTATTTAAAGATTAAGCTATAAAATTCAGCTTCGGTACATAAAATGGCACATTAATATATTAAGACAGTATGTTAATTTTTATTAAAATAGCCTTATTGTTCTTGGAGACAATTTTTTTTAAAATATGATTTAAAAAACTGCTGCGACTAGGCTGGTTAACGAACTCGTCTCAAAGATTTACAAACGAATGAACCGGTTTTTCATGTTATTACCTGCAAACATACCTAGGTATATATATATATATATATATATATATATATATATATATATATATATATATATATATATATATATAGGGTAATTTGTAACACAATTGACACACAAAATATGCGTGTAAAGGACCTCAAAACATGCAAATTTTTTATATAAAATTTTTCTCTGACGCCCATGGCTGGTGAGATATTGACCTCGAAAAATTCTTTAATAATTAGAGGAAACAGCTATATTGCAGCAATGCCCCAACATATACTAAAGTTGGTAGATGCTTTTCTTTCATCAATGTCGTGAGATGCGGTTAATCCTAATTAAATCTGCCAACAATAAACTATGTTTCTATAAAGTCACTTGAAGCCTTACCGGTCGCTCTGCAAGTCATTTGTTGCTAGGTTACAGTGATTGTCAAATCTGACATTACTTAAAATTTATTAAGCTTTACAATAATTGTTGTCTTGTGTTCCTTGTTTTCTTTTGTGATATAATTTGTTGCTTAAAATGGCTCGAAAATTCTCGGTTAATGAACAAGTTGACATGCTTATGGTAAAGTGCAAGAACTGCTACCGCAGTATTTAGGCGGAATATTGTTTTTTTTTTATAATTTCATCTTACACCAGAACATTAATTTTCCCAAAACCATTCTTTTTAAGAATGACGCTTGCTATACAAGCAGAGGGATTACGAATGTGCAAAACTGCCAAGAACATTCGAATGTAAATACACATGTTACAGTAACCAACCATTACCAAAGAGAATTTAAAATAAATATGTGGGCAGGTATTGCTGGCGGACATTTGGTTGGGCCGGCTATTTTACCAGTCCTCTTAAAGGGCGCAACCTATTTTCTTTTTTTGCAAAATGTTCTTTTTGAGCTACTGGAGTAGTTGCCCTTACAACTGCGCAGCTAGATGTAGTTTATGCATGATGGGATGCCTCCACATTTCACTACAAATGTTCGTAAATTTTTAAACCAGCAGTTTTTAAATCTATGTATCGTTGGTGGAATTAATAGCCCTCAACATTGGCCAGTAGGATCAGCACACTTTAATACATGTGACATTTTTCTCTGGGGCTTTAAAAGAATCTGTGTATTTGACACAAGTTCAAACTGAGGAAGATTTGTGGAGTCGCATCAATAATAAATGTACAATTATTAAAGGTAACATGCAATTACTTAACAGAGTCGACGTCAATTTTCGACGAAAGGTGTAGTTATGTGTGAGAGAAAATGGAAGTCATTTTGAACAATCTCCTTGGTGTTTTTTTATCTATTAGTTTTTAATGGCGTTTGCTATATTGCAGATATATTAATGTTTAATACAGTTTTTAAGGGACATAATTTTGTTGCGATTTCAACTCTAAAAATCTAAATTTTTTCAAAAACGGGTGGTTTGTCGAAAAATTGACAACAAGAAAAAAAAGTACAAAATTTGATTTCATATAAAAGTGGTGGACTATAAATTTTAATTAGGTTTCGGTCTAAAAAAACCATTTCATTTAAAAGGTGACCCATCGCTAATCTATCCCTTTTTGAGCTTATATCCATTTAATTTTTTTGTGAAATAATGACGTGCATAAAAGAGAACCATCTACCAAATTTTGTTGTTCTATATTGGGACATTGCTGCAATTCAGCTGTTTCTTGTGATTATTAAAAAATCTTTCGAGGCCAATATCTCACCAACCATGGTCGCCAGAAGAGAAAAATTTTACGTAAAATCGGCATGTGTTGAGGTCCTTTACACGCATATTTTATGCGCCGTTGCGTTTCAAATCACCCTCTATATATACCTATACGTAAAATTTTCAAAAAAAAATGCAAAAAAAAAACAACAAAAACTCGCTACAATAACGCACTTGCTGCTTCCAGACGGTGTATTACTATTTTAACACATCTCTACCAAATATCAATAGAATACGTCAAACAGTTTTTTACATATTTAATAAAATCAAGATTTAATGTATTATTTTTACACCCTGTAACTCTTTTAATTTTGACTTTGGACCAAAATCAGTTTGACTAAATCGTAATACTTTGACACCGAAAATCACGGCTAATGTGCATACCATCACTTTTGGACCACCTGTATAATCCTCTAGGTAGCTTATGTGTGCAGCTGAATATTCTGCGTACTAAATTTTTTTCTGCAACGTTTCGCCTTCCTTGGGACATCATCAACTTTCTTATTCCTTAAACGACATATTGTATTTTGACATCATAAAATTCCTGTTTTTTTTTCTGAATTCAACAGTGTACAACATGTTAAGAAATAATTTTTAACGATTCGGCTTGACTGTCAAATAGTGCGAAATCACCTTAATTTGTCTCTTGACGTTCGCTGTGGAATTTGAATACGTCAAAAAATATTTTTGTTATCAGTGATAACAATGGTCAAGTTCACAAGACGCCAACGCAGGCAAACAGTTGAATTGTTATATCAAGAAATGGTGACAAATGTCAAGAAATGTTGACACAACAATTCAACTGTTGGTAACTGTAATTTCGCTTTGACAAATTGGCAACTGTTGAGTTTCCCCTTAGGCTACTGCTTCCGGTTTTTCCAGGATTGTGTACTTCAAATAATGTTATTAGAAAGTTACTATCTATTAGAATATCATCAATAAATTTTGCCTGCCTTCTTCCATTTTTTTGCAGGAAGAATCTTTCTTTTATCACTTCTTCTAACACGTTTTTTGTCTTTCTATCGGTGCACCGTGTTTTTGACATTTTTCGGCATGTCCAAATTTTCCTTTATTTCCTGCTCAGTCATAGTCCAGGTCTCCGCCCCATATACTTAAACTTGCTGAACTTCTTCCTCAGATCCAAGTTCCAATGTTTATGAGTAATAATACTACGGGACGATCGAATGTAAGAAAGGGAAAGTGTCACATCCGTCCCTATGAGAATTAAGTTTATAAAGTCTGTTACTTTTATGGTGACAGGCAGTTTGTAAAGTGTGTTGGTAACAGAAAACGCTCTGGAATTATATTTATAGAAGGAACCAGAAGTGACAGGTATGGGACAATGCAGAAAAGTCTACAATCTCTATGGACAATATAAATACGCGAGCCGAAGATAGAGGGAGTCAGTCGGTAGTGAGTTAGTGTTGGTGATCATAGAAGGCGCACAGTGAAATATAGTTCTATGGACATTTAGTAATAGAGAGAAATATTTTAGTCGCTGGTGGTGTTGGAAAATATACTACGCATCAATTGAAGTGTAACACCTTAAATTTTGGATGCTGTTTGATCGTTTATATCTCAAAATCAAGTTCACCGAATCTGCTCCCATTTTCATAGGTTGACAGATGTTTATTAAGGCTTCTGATTGGTAGACAATAACAAAATGTGCACTTGCGTGCTACAAGATACAGGGTGCAATATAACTGGATGTTTTTTCAGCAACATTTCAATCGATGGCCATTGATCTACGAAGACAGATATATATATATATATATATATATATATATATATATATATATATATATATATATATATATATACATTTGGTATTCAGGAACTCAGCGACACTGGTGAACTCGGTAATTGTAATAGTAAGATGCCGTTCAATAACGAAGAAAGGCATGATATGTTGTGTATTTTTATGTATTCAAAACGACAACAACCACATCTACTATATTTCAACAGCTGGATAAAAATTTAGCCGAGCTTGGCTGGGCTATCCAACCCTGCATCGATTATGGGGAGAAAAACTTAAACAATAATCAACGTAATAACCTTTTATAAATTGTGAACTTAAAGTAACTTTTGAAAGAAAATTCTGCCTCTCTTATTGACTTTCTAGGTCAACAATAATCCTTCAATTTATTCTACGTTTGGGTGTACCGCAGATACTAGTTTGGAGAACATTACCTGAAAATAATTACATACAATAATTTACGTCAGCCAACATTATTGAACGGCGTCTTACTATTACCACGTTATCTTTTATGACAGAAATATTTTTTGACCTTTTGAAATTCTACAGCTAAATACACAGCATATCATGCTTCTGTTTATTATTGAACGGCATCTTACTATTACAACGTTATCACCGATGACAGAAATATTTTTTGACGTTTTGAAATTCCACATCCAAATACACAACATATCATGCTTCTCTTCATTACTGAACGGCATCTTACTATGATAACATCATTACCCATGACAGATATATGTTTGACGTTTTGAAATTCAACAGCCAACGTCAAGAGACAAACTAAAGTGATTTTGAAATGTTTGGCAGCTAAGCCGAATTGTCAAAAATTATTTCTCAGCATGTTATACACTGTTGAATTTATAAAAAACAGGAATTCGGTTATGTTAAAATCCAATATGGCATTCATAAGAAAGTTGATGATGTCTCAAAGAAGGCAAAACGTTGCAGAAAACTATTTTGTCCGCTATGAGATATAGAACTGAAAATGGCTATGAGAATGTGTTTTTAGTTTCTTTATGAGAGTTCAAATAAATGAGATAGAGGCGAATTTCGAAAACCGCTTTTTTCAGTTTCCTGACAATTTCATAAACGACAGTTACAGGAAATTAGTTTTCTCTACGGCACATCAAAAAGCGCAGAATTTAGTAAGTCTCCCGAATTTAAACCTAATTTTTTTGTAATAAGTCAGATGTCCAAGGTGAGGTTCGAATACGAATCACCCTGTATATATATATATATATATATATATATATATATATATATATATATATATATATATATATATATATATACACGTTACAGGACGAAGAGTGAATAGGGGTGCTGGGCGGAAAGAAAATATTAGCGGAAAATTCGAAAAAAAAAGAACTTAGGCGAACCTAGAAAAACTGTCTTTTTCACATTTTAAAACCACACCTCCTTTAGTCCCTATCTACCCCGCACATGACTCCTATTCGACCCAGATCCCGTAACAGGTTGTTCCCAAGAACTCTTTTTTGTGGTTTATGCATTGAAGGTAGTTGGAGGCATATATGAGGGTAAGGAAACGTTGGGGTGTGGTTGCGGAGAGGTACTTTGTCGTGGGGGTATTCTTTGCATCATTATCCTAATCATATGTGTAACTATGTCAAGCATGATATGTGTGATTTTATAAATGCATTAGATTAGATGCTGCATTCTTAATCGATAAAATGTTATACAAATCAGATGGAAATTGTACTAAATGCACATTTTAACGTTCATTGTATTTCTTTTAAAAAAATGTTTTCTTTAGATTCCCTGGTGTATTTTTTTCTGACTACATTTCCTGTGTATTATTTGTTTTGTTCGAGTTTTTTATGCAGCTGACTATATAAATTATTAGTAAAGATGTATGTAGATATCATGTATTTTATTATATTTTTACCTGATTTTTATTGTTTATAGCAAAATAAGTGATTTTTTGTATCACTTTCAGTATAAGGCTAAGTCGACAAAAACATAATCTTATGAAAATTCACTACGATAATGCACTTTCTGTGTCTCCAAATTTTATTATTATTACTTACTTATTTATTTGTGATTAAAATTATACCATGTGTGTATGTATAAACATACGTAAAATAAAAAAAGTTCGGGACGCAGTAGAATTTTCATCAAAATGATCTGGCATAAAATATTTTATTATAACATTTTCCCTTGTAAGATGAAAATCTAAATTTTGGTGTATAGTTTACTTTTTATATCGTAAACCCACCTACCAAAGTTGGTTATTACAGCTGTTTTATTTTTGAGATAAAAATTTTTTTCAAATGAAAACTCAAAATTTTCTCGGAAAACCTCGTCAGATTTTCCTGACTAACGAACTTATCCAAGCCATTTATAAAAGGAAGGTACATGCCACATTTTATCAAAATCAGCCCATTATTTTTTTAGTTATCGGTGTGATACATACATATATACATATATATATATATATATATATATATATATATATATATATATATATATATATATATATATATATATATATATATATATATATATATATATATATATATATATATATATATAAACATATAAAAATTGAAACTCACCCCGGATATGAGTTCTAGAGATCCTAGTTCGCGATCATTTGCAAAATTTTTTTCAAAATTCAAAAGTCGGGATCTCCCCATTAGTGAATTTTTTCTACGAAAATTCAATAATAACCTATTTTCTTTTTAGTAAAATTCATTAAAAGTATTGAAAAAGTTATTAACTAAAAGCAGAATCACCCCAAAAACCACAAAAAGATAACATAGAGTTATGCGCTAGATACGTATTTCCACAACGAAGTGGTCTTCATCAGTAGCTGTCGCTAAACTGTTTATCGACAGATACTGATGAAGACAACTTCGTTGTCGAAATATCTATCTAACGCATAACTCCCTGTTATTATTTTTGTGGTTTTGGGGTGATTCTGCTTTTTATTTCAAAATATTCTAGTAAGTCCATAAACTATCATTAATTGTTGACTGTTCTGTGATCTAAATGAAGACAAATGATATTTTCAAGAAAAACTAACATTCGTATTTGTAATCTTTTCCATTTTATACGTCTTCCTTAAATGAATTTGTAGGCAAAGAAATTTCCACAGCTATTTACTCGAAGCAGTACCCATTCAGAAATAAAAAATTGCCTGCATATATCAGAACAATGGGTGAATAAATAATATGAACAATGTGTCGTCGTAAAAGAAACAATGCCACCATTTATACTAAACGGCGGCGTATTTCAGCTCTTGTCGTTGCATTGTTGCATGTAACAATTCAAGGCTTATGACGTTTTTATTTATTTTCCTTTGAAGTTTGACTTCACTCTAAAACTTACGTGGATGCTGAGAACTAGAATATTTTCCTGTATATTGTCTAAGCTTTTATAACAGTATTATGGAGAATTACAATATTACTGTTTTTGGAGAAACTGTGGGACCTTAAAAATTTCATTCAAGTGGATATGAATTATGGCTCCTAAAGCTTATATCGCGGTTCAGTTTTAATTTATATGCATGACAGATATTTGGTTTTCGGATTCGCGTCGAGAATATGTCGAAACTACCGCTTTGAAGCCATTTTCAACGGGTTAAAAAATATGAAAGAAAGGAACCTTGAGGCTCCAACCTGCCTACTTCTTAAAGTGGCGGATATGGGTAGGTTGGGTACTTGTTATTCGATTTATCTTTCTCAATCTGCTTCTGCCTACATCACGTCTTACTAGAACTCGTCCCTAGACTCTAATAACGTTTTACAGTGAGATCTGGAAGGCATACATTATAGACCAAGCCATCTTTTTTGTTTTCCGATATTGTATTTTGAGCCTTAGTTCTAGAAGCAGTAATTTTGTGTTTATTGATTATTGTTTCTCTCACTTCGTGAAACCCTTTCATAGTAAATATAGACCTATAGGCGTATTTGATGGCACTGGAAACTTTCAAGCAGTGTGAGTGACCCACGAATAAATTTTAAGTTGTAGAATTACATTTTTACTAGTCGATTAGTTGGAACAATTGTGAGATACTTGGTAACATCTGTGTCGTTGTAAACATGCTGTAATTACTCCTGAAGACGGTGAGTTGTTTTATACATATTTTTTAATTGTTACATGTGCTACAATAGTTTTTTATTCTTATTAAAACAAAGATTTTTTAAAGAGGCAACCGTTTTTCCAAAGACGCATCATTTTTTTGCAAAGAGGCATCAGTTTCTTCCAAATAGGCTTAAGATGTTTCCGCAAGGTCTACGACCTTTTCCACATGGCTTACGTTTTTTGTACAGACCTGATCACTTTGCCGTACCAGTTCACTTTGCCGTACCAGTTCACTTTGCCGTACCAGTTCACTTTCCCGATATTCGGCTTTTCGCTTCGAGACTTGCCTGCTGTATAGGCTGACTGGTAGAATCGCTCTCCCTCTGTCAATCTAACTGAACGCTGAGACCAAGCCTTTCATTAAGTCTCTCTTTTCGAGTCTCCAACGCCCTGTCTACCGTTGAAAGTAGCTCACCTGTGTACACAGTGACCCTCCGACGGCTGTTGTCCGTTACCAGGTTTTTGTAAAGGCCACCTACAATAACTTACACGTAGATCTGTCATTTACATATTTAATAAATATATTTTCCTGTTTGTTTGCACAATAAGTGAAATTCCGTGTTCTGTTTGCATTTTACATTTAACGAGAGTACTATCTGAAAAACGTACACCATCTTTTAGTGAATTTTCGTAGAAAAAATTCACTAATAGGGAGATACCGACTTTTGAGTTTTGAAAAAATTTTTGCAAATGAGCGCGAACTAGGACCCCTAGAACCCGTATCCGGTGTAAGTTTAAATTTATATATATATATGAATATATATATATATATATATATATCTATATATATATATATATATATATATATATATATATATATATATATATATATATATATATATATATATATATATATATATATATATGTATCACACCGATAACTCAAAAAATAATAGGCCGATTTTGATAGAATTTGGCACATACCTTCCTTTTGTAAATGGCTTGGACGAGTTCGTTAGTCAGGAAAATCAGACGAGGTTTTCTGGGAAAATTTTGAGTTTTCATTCGAAAAAAAATTATATCTCCGGAATTAACAAAGTAATGGCAACTAAATTTGGTGCGTTCATATCATTATAGGTAAGCTACCTACCAAAATTTTGCACTGTAGGTTAAAGAACAAAAACAGGCATTTAAAGAAAAATAAATTTGGGGTTTCCTCAAAACGTCAAAGTCGCGATTTAAAATGTCAAAATTGGTAATATTTAAGCAATGAACCTGAAATTTATATGAGCTATGGAAAGAAAATGTCTCAAGAAGAATGCTTTACAAAGCCTGAACTCTTAGTTTCAATCGTCACTGTCCTTCATTTTACTAAAATATTCCCAGAAAATTCATTTAAAATAGACCCTTTCTCTGATGCTTTGGCAGTAGTGTTGGCTATAGAGTTTATCGTTTCATTTTTGTCAAATTTTCGTAAAAAATCATTAAAGCTCAATATATCCGTTAGTATGCAAGTTACGAAAAAAATGGTATACATTAATTATAGGGTGTCTTGAGCTACATCTTAAAAAATATTTCCACAATTACAGGGTGGCCCATAAGTCGTTGGTAATTAAAATTGTTTTTTTTTAATCGAACACGCCCTATGTCATTGCATTTTTGCATTTTCCATCGAAATATAATACATCTTTGTAAGAAAAGGAATTCGGGACGCAGCAAGTGCGTTATGGTAGCGAATTTTCATTAAATGCTTCAAATTTGAATAGCTCAATTTGCTATTAACCTATAAGGTTGACCAGGAAACCAGTTTTTTCGGGAAAATTTAAGTTTACTTTCGGAAATGTTTGTACATTTTCAAACAATAAAGTTATTTTGATGAAATATGGCACATTGTTTCTACTATATAGATTGATGACTGCTTTCTTAAAAAAACATGTTTGCTATTAAAAACATTTTTATGAAAATTCACTACCATAACGCACTTGCTGCGTCCAGAAGTTTTATATTTAACGAGAGTACTATCTGGAAAACGTACATCATCTCTTTTAAATATTACCTGTTAATATATTAAAGTCTGTGAATTCAAGTTAATACCTCTTAGGCAAATAACTAATCAGATTTCATTTTTGTGAACACATTGTGGTAGCTACCTATTTCTTTAATAATAGTAAAATAATGCCATGGCTTATATTATCGCTTTGTCTATCTAGATTATATTTTATTTAAACGCATGTATATGTTTTTAAATTGAGGCTATATATATATATATATATATATATATATATATATATATATATATATATATAGACACATTAAGCTTAAAATTTGTCAAATTGTAAGCTTAATGTGCCAAAAAAACAGAAAAGCTAAAATGTACATAATTAGTTACAGTATTTTTCTGTTAGTAGTAAATTTCACTAAAAAACAAAAACTCACTAAGAGGTATCGATGGTAAGACATTTGGAAAATTTAGGGCTCCTGGAACCCAAATACAAAGTCAGTTGAAATGTTATATATATATATATATATATATATATATATATATATATATATATATATATATATATATATATATATATATATATATATTAGACAATTTTGGCTTTCAAATAAATTTAGAAAAAAAATGCGAAAAACTTTGTGAAAACGTAATATATTTTAAATTACTAAAAGTATGAAACTGAAACTTTAAATACACGTAGACATCGTGTGAGTGGTCTGATCTGCAAAATTTGAACTCAAGGGTTTTAGTGGATCGTGAGTTATAACTAAATAAAAAATTAATAACCTACGATATGACCTGAAATTATCTCCAAATAGGTGCCTATAATGGTAGACAAGGTCAGAGAGATATATCAGGGTTACGCTGCCATTCCACACAAAATTTCCAAATTAAATTTTAAACGGAAAAGCTATAAAAATATGTCACAATAAACAATCAGAGGGGTTTCCATTTGTCACAACTCTCATCTGAATCTGAAGATGTCAGAAAAAAATATATAGCACTAAATAAACATTTTAATGGGAGTGATTCAATTTGTTTAAAGGCATTCTAGAAGTACGTTTTATTATGTATAAATATTAAGCTTCCCATTCCATCTCCCTCTCCTAGTTTAATCTGACAACACCAGCTAGCTATTTGTCATTTGTTATTCGTGAACTCAGTAAACATTTAGTTCATTGTTATTCTGCTAACTGACAGCAGACAGCGTGGGTACAAAATCAAAAAATAACACAATGAGCTTCACAGCCAAAAACAGATTTTTTTTTAAAACTTTTTTGTTATTTTGTTTGCAGAAGCAGGTTCAATTGAGTTGACTAAAGCGGATCCTACAAGCGACTAATAATAAAAAATACCTGCTACCTTTATAATCTAACAGGTACATTCCTTTTGTAAATAAAAATTAAATTTTCGGTAAATTTGCAGAACAGTACACGGGGGCTTTTTGGAAAAAAAATTCAGAAACATCAGAATCCCTTGTGGATGCACAAGCCACAAGACAAATTTATTGCAAACAGCTCACAGGAAAGTTACGGGACCAGGAGATAAAAGAAGATAAAAAGGACATGTGAGCGGAAAGTGCAAAAAAAAACAGCTTAGTTATACCTCAATGCCTTTCTCCCATTTTGCAACTAAACTTCCTTAAAATCCTGTTGACCCCGCTCAGAGCCCCTATTCCCCGCAAGTCCCGTCACTTTCTTGGGGGTTGTTCCCAAGAATTTTTTTGTTTATATTGTTCTTGTTTATGCATTGAGGGTGGTTTTAGGCATGTAGAAGAGGAAGGAGAACCCCTGCGACAAAGCAGCGAACCAAGATTTCCAATTTATATCACATAGCTACAATATTTTATCCTTTTTAAAAAGTATGGATACAGCAACAGTAAATATATAGTGGAAAGGTTCTGGATGCAGCAAGTACGTTATCACAGATAATTTGCGTAAAAGTATTTCAAATCTTGAACCTTAGTAAAACCTATGTAAACGCAGAGTGGGTACTAAATGTAAGAAAAATAACACAATGAGCTTCGCCGATAACTACAAGTTGGTTTTAAAAACTATTTTTGTTGTTTTCCTTGCAAAACCTAGTTGGATTGTGTTGACTAAACCACAACCATCCAAGCAATTAATAAGGAAGAATACCTGCCATATTTATAATTTGGCAGGTGTATTCTCTTAGTAAATAATTAATTTTTTTTTAGAAAAACTTTTGTAACTTTAATGAAATTCCTAACCGAATCCTTTGGAAGAGACTTGCAGTACTTACATATATACAAATTATAATTTCCTAGCTCCAGAGAAAATATAAATTTCCTCAAATCGCTAACTGGGACCTCTAGAACCGATCTCCAAGGTCCATTTAAATTTAAAGAATGAAACATACTTTACTAATAGTCACTAACTGAAGATTGGAGCCTGTAATGAGCACTGATAAGCACACTTGGAGAACCCAAAATACCATAACACATTTTAACCAAACCTGACGATCGTTTTACTAACCAAGTTAGCGTCATCAGAGGATAAATAATTATCAGTAACTATATCAATAACTATATACACAACTATTTTTCTTCTTCTGCGGGTAGTCGGTCACTACTGATTTAGGGAGGTTCAACGCTACAAAAATTAACATATTTTGTTTGGCGAAAATATCTGAATTCTTTCATTATCTATCAGACGTGCTTCTGCTGCTATTTTTTGTAAAGTAATATATAAGGAGACTACCCATAGGCGGTGCACCGAGATTCATAAACTTTTTATTATTACTATATTTAGCAACACAAATACTTTCGACGGCGTTTAGCTGTCCTAGTGGTCTAACATTTTTTATTGATTTAAGATTCTCCTTATTAACATGGTGATTATAATCTCAAATATGTGGGGCAATGGAAGATCTATTTATAG
Source organism: Tillus elongatus (assembly GCA_964006375.1). Taxonomy (NCBI): domain Eukaryota; kingdom Metazoa; phylum Arthropoda; class Insecta; order Coleoptera; family Cleridae; genus Tillus; species Tillus elongatus. Next base: position 207,848,769 of record OZ023262.1, on the reverse strand, counting down.
TACTGTATCTTAATTGTGCTAAATGTTCTTCAAATCTAATTCCAATAGATCTTTTTTTGTTTGTCCAACGTATTTAACATTACAATCTTTACAGCATATTTCATAATTTCCCGACATTTTAGCTGCACGATTCTTGTCTTATATATATATATATATATATATATATATATATATATATATATATATATATATATAGATCTCCCTATTAGTGAGTTTTTTCTAGGAAAATTCACAAAAAAAAAAAAAAAAAATCAACCCCTTAAATTTGGATCCATTTACCAACTCTGTTAAAACTGTTTATTTTATTAAAATTTTAGGCAAATATTTGAAAGTAGTGAAATATTTTAGGTCATAAATCAGACTTGTCTTGTGTCCACACAAATAGCAAAGCACCTAAGCTATCGATTTCCAGAGCGACGGCATTCCGTACAATGTGTTTACTTGGAGAAATACAAAGCTTTCTAACTCTAAGTAAATAAGAAGGATGACAAGCAATTTTTAATGGAACTTCTCTAAACTAAAAGCAGCAAATGGTTATTTCAGAACTTTCACTCAACTATGCCATCGGTAGCTGCAGGCCTGTTGGCGATTCGATAACATTCACGATCCTAATGTTCAAGGAGATGGAAACGCTTAGAGCCAAAGCAATCGAGATAAACTTCTTAACACGAAATACCTATTGTTTGGGTATTGATTGTAATCGATCGCATTAGCCAGAAATAGCATGAATGTGGTTAGGGCTTTGATTTTGTAATACCAACAGTTGTTGTTATACAGCGTATTGCATGTACGTTACTATGCGCATATATTCAAATATTTTTCGATTATGATAATTAATTGTGAGCTCGACCCACACATAAATGATACACAGTTTGTTGCACTAATTTTACATAATACAATTCGCAACGTAGGGGCTTTGAAAGTTCACACATGAACCTAAAAATTATGTAATGAGTAACAATAACAATATGAAACATGCCTAACAGAAAAGTAACAAGAAAAGCAGCCACGTCAAAAGATAAACACGATCGAGGAGATGAAAGAGAGTAAGAACATCAAGAAAATGTATAAGGGGATGAAGGAGAGTACCTGAGATGGAAATTGGGGAAGAAAATATGGAAGAACGAGTGGAAGTACCTACGACTGCACAAGCCGAAGAAGAAACGGCAGCGCGTGAAGAAACTGAGGTAGAAGAAACAACTTCTAATAAAAAAGAACACGACAATGAAATGTTGGTGCAATTAATACAATTCATGAATGATATAAAGCAAAACATAAATGTAAGTAAGAAATAAATGAAAGAGGATATAAAAAGGCAGGAATAAAATATAAAGCAAAGTATTAAAGGGATTATAGATAGTATGGAACAACATATAAATCAGGAATTCGAAAGACAAGAAGATAATATAAATAAAATAAAAGAGAGCATGACTGAAAAGTTTCTAGAGCAAGAACAGAATGTGAGGCAAGTGACGGAGAGATTGAATAACATAGAGGGAAAAATCACATAAAAATTAGAAAAGAGCGTGCAAGAGGTGAGGAAAGAGCTGATACAAAAATAAATGACGAAGTAGATGGTAAACGGCAAGGAACGCAGAAAGAATTAACGAAGAAAATGAAAATAACCGACAAGATAACTGGTTTGATAAGGATAGAAAATGAACCGTATTATAGAGTATAGGAGTACATACAGTGATAGAAATAATGGTAGAGAAATATCGAATTAAATGAGAAATTGACAAAAACAAATAGTAAAATTGACATGTTGGAACAAATAAGCAAAGTAGATGGTGACAGTTTAAGGACATTAAAAGAAGAGACAGACCTGAGGTTAAATATAGAAAATATGACGATGAAACAAGGTATCGAGCACACCATGAAGGAAAAGTGGGAGAGAATAGAATGGCAGGTCAGACAAGGCACGGGAAACGAAGGAATTGTATACCCATATAGTCCTGGAATGATACGCGACGCAGGACTGAAATCTGATGGTCACGTGAACAAACTACATCCCAATAGTGTTCATTACGAGTCTACTGAACAAGACGAGAAATATGTACTATCTGCAAGATATAAAACAAATGATCAGACAGGGTTTAAAGAAAGATGCGGTAATATGGTTCACCAGTAAAGAGGAGAGCATAACAGGGATGGAAGTCTTCAAAAAAAATCTATGGACCCAAAAGAACTATCTAGCTATGCATTACACATATACGAAATGATACAGTATTTGACACCAAAGAACAGAGAAGACGAGAAAATTATAAACGGAAGTAGAAAAAGGGTAACGTTTAAAAAGACAGGGGATTTAGTGATCGTGCGAGCACAACGAGCTGTGTGTACCAAGTTACAACCATTAGTTAAAGGTTCAAGCCAAACAGTCAAGCATGCAGTATTAAACAAAGATTTTAGACAAGCACAAACCATATATCGACGGAGAATACGCACAACAAGACTAACACAAGTATATACTAATATTCATAGGAAATTTTGTAAACAAGATAAATAGTCAGAAAACATAGAAGAGCTAACAGTATTGAATAGTATTATAAGGAGATTAAGAAATAAAAATATCAACATAAGGCTAGGTACAGCATTGAAAGCCTAAATAGTATCTGAAAAGTTACTCGCCACGCTCTAAAAACATAGAAATGTAGAGATAATTAAGAGACTGAGGGAAGTCAAGCAACTATATAGATGGGAACAATAAAGAGTACCGGTATAGGAATAGTGATATGTTAAGTATGAGAAATAATAATATGATAAAATATAGATATGACGAATATTGAGAATAATGAAAATAAGTATAAGAGTATTGCGAAATGTTATGTTTATATGTAGGGATTTGTTTAGTAAAGTAAAAGTATGTAGGCCATATACACATAAAGAAAATAAAAAATATGTATTTAGAAATTCTGATCAAGAACGTTTCCTATTTGTAGAAATATGTAGGGAAAAAGATATGATGATAAATTGTAATGCAAAATTATTACTGTCAGTTAAAGGTCTTTCCAAAGAGATGCGAAAATTGTCAGATAATGTGTGTGTGTGTGTGTGTGTGTGTGTGTGTGCGTGTGTGTGTGTGTGTGTGTGTGTGTGTGTGTTTCATTAAACAAAACATATTTAACATTAAAAATAATTATATGAAAATTTGCTACCAAAGCGCAATTTCTGCGGCCAGACTTTTTGCTCTAATTCAGATTATAAGTCAATGTCTAGTTCCCACTTATCGAGATGTGACTTAGCCTATAAATAACACTAAGACATAATTATTATATTATTCACTTGTATTCTTACCTTAAATTAAATCAGATGGAGCTCTTTTGAAAATGCTTGCAGACATAATGTGAAATTTATTACAGGATAGCATGGATATGGCTCCTATTATATGTACTCACTTGGGAGATGCATTTTCGTTGTAAACCCAAGCAACCCTTTAAAAATGAATTTATAGAGGTCGCACTGGGATTCTGCATCACTGTCCTCCAGAGAATTATAATTGGAAAAGACCACTTTTGCATTGGATATTTTTTATATATGCTTTATATATGCTTTCAGCATTTAAAGTAAATGTATTTGTAGCGAATTTTCGCTAAAAAATTGCTCTTGTTGTCACGTTAGTCACGACATTCAAACTTTTAAAATTTTCACATGAGCCAATATAATGGATATTTGGAGGCCGTTTATATGTCCCACTTATAAACGGGCTGTCCATGGTATAATCTTGCACCAGGATTTTCCTGAGAACTGCTGAGAATTTAAAAAAAACACTTGCGAGGGGGACACTTTTTTTAACTCTAATAGAATTTGTAACATTAAACCCCTGGTACCTTTTAAATACACCGAAATAAATTCATGTATGAACAAAATATACAAATATTATTGCGTGGAAAAGCCACTCAACTTGTCACAAATTTTAAGAATACAGAATATAGGAATATAATACATATCAGTTCAAATAAACGAAAGCCTTCCTAAATGCCTTCTTTTCATGGTACTTCGATATCTATTGGTAAAAATGCCGTATCACAATTTGTGATATGTGCCGGAAACGTGATATATATATATATATATATATATATATATATATATATATATATATATATATATATATATATATATATATATATATATATATATATATATATATATATATATTGCAAAATAATTGGAATAGCTTGAAAAGGATGAACGACATAACTCTTTTAAGTACAAGCATACATTATTAAGTTTACGACACAGATAGTCCTAATGACAGTGCTGATATATTTACAAAACCTTTATCCTCACACATCTCTCAGAGTATAGAAAAGGAAGCAGTTTTTGTTCGTAAAATGACATCAGGCAGAAAACCCTGGATCACATCTGGTATAATAAATTCCATGCAAACGAGAAATAGACTACGAGTAGTACTGGCCACACCATAAATTTAGGGATATTTTAAACAAAAAATTAACAAATATAAACGAAAGAATTATAACCGTCTTATAAAAGAGGCCAGAAATAACACATGGGCAGCAATCAATATAATAACTAATAGATATAAGGAGCGTAGTAAATGCACAGTTAAATCATTAGATATTAATAAAAAGCTGACAGAAAACAATATTGAGATAGCTAGGGGTTTCAATAATTATCAATAAAGTCAAGAGCTAGTTAGTAACATCCCAATAGTGGAAAAAAGACAGCGACAGAACGTATAAAATGACGGCAACTTCATTTTTCTCCACCCTGTTACAGAATTAGAACTCACATCATATATAAACAAATTAAAAACTCGTCACTTACCACTCATAATCTTATTACTAACCAAATTATCAAACTGTTTTACAAGCTCCTTATTTTAGCTATGTTACATGTAATTGACCTCACATATCTCCAAATTATCTACAGTAATCACTATTTTTAAATCGGGTGATACGACTTACTATCCAAATACGGGCCCATTTAACTAACAAATGTAATTGGGAAATTAATTGAATAGTGCGTTAAAACTAGGCTCCTTAATTATCTCGAAAAATATATGATACTAAACTTTAATCAATACGGTTTACAACCTAGTTCTAATACAGAAAGAACAGTTATTGAAGTAACATAATATATTAAAAAAATTTAGATAATGATAGTAAGTCTATTGAAGTTTTTCTGGACAGTGCTAAGGCATTTGATACAATTTATCACGAAATTTTAAAGCAAAAACTTGAAAATATTGCAATAAGAGGAATCTCTCTGCGTTTATTCAAGTCTTATATATCTAACCTTCGAGAGATAACTAAGATTAACGGATCGTGTCGTAACTACGGCCTCATCACATGTGGAGTGCTTCAGGGAACTGTTCTTGGCCCTATTTTGTTTCTAGTATATCTAAACAATTGGTCAGTGTTAATTATCTGGGAAAACTGTATGCGACGCGGTTGACACGCTGTTACTTTTCAAGAATCTGACTGGAAAACGGTAAAAAACAGCAGCTGAGGGTATTATGATCGTAAAATAATCGCTCGACTCCAATCTGTTGACCTTTAATCTTAAGACAACAACATTCATAACATTTGTCCTCGATAATCACCAGCTATAAACAGTGTTACTATACATGACTATCACTGCTATAATAAAAAGGACTGCTCCTGCGAGAACAAAATCATACGTGCAAATAACATCCGATATTTAGGTGTATTTATCGATCAACTGTTAAAATCAAATTTTCACACAGATTATTTAAACAATAAACTGAGAAAACCAGTTTTTAAATTTAAGCAATGAGAAAGTTGCATATAATTTACTTTTGATGAAAAACGTATTTAAAATACAGCAAAATACTCTAAAAATATATGTCTATAAGTAAACCCCCCTTAAAGTGAACCACTAATTAGTAATTAATTACTGAAATATTAAATATAATTCAAAAAGACAGGGTGAGTGAAAACGCGATCTGATTGGTGAAGAGGTTTGTGACGTCACGATCCGGTACATCTGCGTGATACCGTTGTGTTTGCATCGAATTCTGAGCAGTTTTATCGTAATTTTAAGTCGTTTTGGTGTTTAGTGTATAATATAGGTTCAAAGGTAGTAAGTTGTGTTTAATCTAGTTTAGTGCGTGACTGTTGAGACTTCAGCATATTCAGAATTACAATACCTACGAGAATGCGAAAGATATAACAATGCCTGGGCATAGATATTATAAGTGCTGTTTAGTGCCCTAATGTACTTCCACAACAATAACTACCCCCAACAAATTATTCTTTAATGTACCTCAGGATGAGCATCAGGAAGAAATGGTGTATATTCTGCTTATATATTATTTGAATTGAGAACATTTTGAGGTTATGCTTTTATTTACATTATATTTTATAAGAAATTACTACATAAAATATTTACAGGATAGAATAAGGTTTATATCAGACACATACCTCCCAGCTTTTACTCCTTTTAGCTTAGCACCCATGAAATTCCTAAAAACGCAAACATTGCTAGTACATAAATTTCTGGTAAATTATAAGATTCTCCTTGGACAAATCCAACTTCTGTAGCTATACTATAAGACTGTACAGTTTTTAAAATAATTAATACGAGTATATAGATATTAACAATAATATAAGTTGATAACAATAACTATCCGGCACACGTAAGTCGCATAAACACTAATGATATGAGGATCTTTGTGTGAGTAAGCGAGACTCGTGTGGCCGATTTCGGATCGTGACGTCACAGTAGGCCTTTTTTGTTTACAGCTGCGTTTTGGCGCGGAGACAATTATTTTTATTTTCTTTATTTTTTTACAAACAAACTGTTAGTTAAAAATTTAAATTTTATATGGCAATTGATTTTATATAATGTGGGGAATTGAATAAGAGGAGAATAAAAAAAATGTGCAAATTCCTCATTAAAGCGCATTTTATCGTGGAAGTGGGTAAAGTGCCTCTATATTTGTATTGTTTAGTCAATGCTAAGTTATGCTATCATAGCCTGGGAAAATGCATACGAGGTACACCAAATATATCTTAATCTAACACAAAAATGGATCATTAAGGCAATGCTAAATAGATCAATATTATATCCTAGTGTAGAAGTTTTTCAGGATAGCGGTATATTCACCGTGTCAGACGTCTACATATTCTTAGTTACTAAATTCAGGAAAAAATTCCTCATTTACCATTCACCTATTTCTCATTCTATTACAACCAGATTAATTAGCTCAACCAAAGTAACAGTTCCCTTTGGGTTCTTAAATATTTCACAATAGCACATCTCATACATGGGCCCACTAATATACAATGAAATTTCAACACACTGCACACCGAGTACTTTTCGAAATTTCATTGGTTCTTTTAAAAAGTGGTATGAGACAAACAAGACTCAATTACGCACAAAATTATTACAAGCTTAACAAACGCTATTTTGTGGTTAAAATTTTTAATTTTTGTTTTTGTTTATTTTTCTTTCTTTTTTTTCCTCCCTTTTCTTCTCTACTTTCATTCCCCATCGTTTTGTATACTATTTTATTTTTTATTTTATCTTATAAAAATGCCTTAATACAAATATCGAGTTTAGCAGTCACACATTATCGAGACATAAATAAACAATGTGTACACACACACCTGGGCGGGTTTACACTACACGCATTAAAAACATTTTGTAGTATTTAAATTCAAAATTAGAATATGACCTAAATTGGATTCTAACAATTTAATATAATTATTTTTAGATTAGATTTAAGTAATATTATCGAGCTTTGAATTATTTCGTAATTGTTGGACTGAACAATAAAAATACTATTATTATTATTATTATTATTATTATTATTATTATTATTATTATTATTATTATTATAATTTGATATAAAATACAAAAATGGATTAACATAAGAACTGTTCCATTAAAAAAGAAAATTTGGTTCACCAGCGACTCATTGGCCATCCTGTGATTGTCGAAATAATGTTATAATATGCAACTAATTTTAAAACATCTTTTTAAAATCCAAAAGTAGAGCTCTTCCCAATAGCGTTTTTTTAACAAAAATTCGCTTAAAATTAAACACTCTTAAACCACAAAGTCTATAACTGAAACTACTGCCAGGGCATCGAAGCAAGAATCTACCTGAAAATAATTTTCTGCAAATGTTTTAGTAAAATGAGGGACAATGACTGCTGAAGCTGAAATATTTTCTCTACACAACCCGTGTTCGTTCCAGGTTATTTACCTAAAAGTTGTCAATGTTTTGGAGATGTATGATTTTATAACAGTTTTTCAGTTAAATGCAGGACTTTTGATGTACGTGCAAAATGAGAAATCATAATATAGAAGCGTTCGCTTCAATTCTTTTTATTTAGATTCTTAGGGAGACTTTTCTTGCTGATAATTTTAAACAGCTAAATATCTTAGGCCGTGGTTTGTAAGGCTGTGATGTTAATATAATATAAATATAAATAATGGACTCGCGAAAAAGCTTTTAAGAGCCCCGGTGGTTCAGTGGTAAGGGCGTATGCCTCTGAACCTAAGAGTAATGGGTTCGGTCCCAGGAAACTCCTTTCACTTTTTTAGTACATACTGTACAATTAACATCAACCGAGGTTGTGGCATTGGATTTGAGCAACTTGAGTGTCTGTACGTTTCGCCCTTCGGAGGAGACGTAATGCCGTCGGTCCCGTGTCCATGCGATGTTGGGCACGCCAAAGATCCCTACTCTCCGTACAGAAGGGCAGGGGTTTGGCAAAATTTCCAGGATAGTGAGGCGAAACTGCTGCCTGGCGTCGGTGATTGGCCATAGCCGCGAAAATTAGCCGATGTTAAAGAAATAAAAGCGCACACACACACACACGCACACCCGCGCGTGAAAAAGTTTGACTTCGATCGAGAAAACGAATTTTGATCGATTCAGCGCGTCCAAGAACTCATGGAAGATGCAGCTAAATACAATGGAAATTTCTAAATAAGGTTCTTAGATACGCTAGTTACTTTATGCAATTAAAGACAAGGGCTATGTGAATATTTCCAAACGAAGTTCAAACCAGTTATGACAATAACACTTGGATACTGGGTCCTTTTTTGAGCAATTCCTTTCAACATGCTAAAATTCCAAGAAACATGATAGAAAAACTTATTGAAATATCAAGTGATAGAATGTTGAAACTATAACCATTTTTGGATCAAAACAATGTAAGGACACTTCGAACTAGCAGACAAAGTTTTTAAATATTTAGTTACATATTTGCAACATGATATATTTGCGAGTTAATTTTATCATCGTTCACTGCTATTAAAATAAAAATGAGAAATCGCCTGGAGCTCGAAAGTGACAAATCCCTATGTGTCAAATACAAAACCCAGATTCGAAAAGCTAGTGCCTGGAAACATGCGCATACGTCGTCTTAAGATTTTTCACTTAGTAATTGAGTTAGTACATTAACACCTTATGTCTTATTTACGACGAAGAAGATAAAAATATAACTCTTAATAAGTTATTTTTGTTTATTTTGGAAATGCTTTCGCGACCCCAAGCTTCTTAACACAACACACTTTGAGAACCACTGCTCTATAAAACTATCGAATTTTGAATATGCTATAAACATTTTTTTAGTTTTTGAAATTACTAAAATAAGGAAGAAGCAACACAAGTTTTAAGAAGCAAATTATTATTGGGTCATTAGTTAATTAAATTTTATTAATTTTCATTTTTAATCAAGGAAGACCAGCTTTCATTTTTCGTTATTAATTTTTCTCGACATCAAAAGTATCTTTTAGCGTTGATTTAGTGATTAAAAACTTTCGAAACTTCACACAAGTGCTGAGCTATATAAAACGGCTGCTTTGATTGGAAAATTTAGTTTGTGCAGTTTAATTAACGAACAAACTTCTGGAATATAAGATTTATCAATATTAGCTTAAATTAATCGACAGGGCTTCTACGCTGTACCGGTTTTATTTATTTTAAATTATACGATTTTTACAAGAAAGAAATACATTTCTGGTGCACTTTATTGAGAAAAATTCAAAAAGAGGTCGATTTTTATTGTCAAAAACTAACATTTTCATATATACATCTCATCTCTATTATCATACCTCTGAAAACGGTAGATAGCCCTCAGAAATTTTGAAATTGGGTGGTGGGTAGGGTGATACATCTTTTTAGAGGTAATCCAATTCTGTATTGCACAATACTAATTTTTTGTGGGAATAAAATAAAGTGAGTAATAATATTTTTATTATCAGTAACACCTATCACAAGTGAAGCCTGTAAATAATTACACAGTCCAGTCTTATGATACTGATATGATACTTCAATATCTCAAAGTCTGTAAACAATGTTCAAAATGTTAGGCTTATTGTACGAAAAGAACTCTAGAGGTTTTGTCGTATACTATGTCGTATCTGTAACAATCGACTGATGATAACAATTATCTGCTGTGTGACATGCGTCATAAAAACAAATCAAGCATAAGTTTGATAATTTTTTGCGATACAATATACAGACAATAGCAGTAAATTTACGTTTTGGTCATGTAAAGTGAATACGTAATTTCAGCGAATTTCTATTAAAAAAAGATTCGCTAGTAGATATGGTGAGACTTTGCAAAACTTCTTTCAAATGAACGCGAATTTGGGCCCCTAGAACCCGAAACCAAGGTCCGTTATTATTTGGATATTTATATGTTTATATATATATATATATATATATATATATATATATATATATATATATATATATATATATATATATATATATATATATATATATATATATATATATATATATATATATATATATATATATATATATATATATATATATATATATATATATATATATATATATATATATATATATATATATATATATAATATATATATATATATATATATATATATATAATATATATATATATATATATTATATATATATATATATATATATATATATATATATATATATATATATATATATATATATATATATATATATATATATATATATATATATATATATATATATATATATATATATATATATCTATATATATATATATAATATATATAATAATATATATATATATCTTATTACTTCTATATTAACTATATATATATATATATATATGTTGGTCAAATGCGTTTATTAATAGCTCAAACAATTGAAGTTCTAATGATGATTGGTTATGGTGACAGGATTCTAACTAAGGCAGAGGTGTATATTCTGTTTTATACTATATATCCGGATATATCTATCAATCAATCAACAGTGAGTCGAATATATAAGTAATTTTGAGACACATTTAGCGTGGAAGATTTGCCAAAAACAAGTAGCCGGTCTATAAATAATGAAGAAGTGGAATTAAACGTCTTATTGGCAGTGGCAGAGAATCCCCACAGTAGTGTTCCGCAAATTCGCCGTATAAAAACCTGAAAAACTTATCCCTATAAAACACGGTTTTTTAGGAGTTATCCGATGATGATCTAGACCGAACTATGCCGTTTTATGCAACATTAATGGATAAATGTAGTAACTCTTTGCAAGTACCAAATATTCTGTTTTCGGACGAATATACTTTTACACTACATGAAGAAGTTAACCGTCAAGACTGCACATATTGAGCAAGAAAACAGCCAAAATGGATTTAACAGAATCACACGTAGTATCCAAAAAAGGTGAATATTTGGGCAGGAATTTTAAGAAGAATGATTTTTGGTGCCTACTTTTTTGATGGATCTATAAATGGACCACGATATCCACAATTTTTACAGCAATATCTCATTGCGACGTTATTGAACTTATTTCCCGATGGACACGATGCTGGTATGGTAAATCATAACTTGTGGTATCAACAAGATGATGCCCCGCGTTTTATGATGATAATGTTCGACAGCATCTGGGTCAACAATTTCCCAACAGATGGATTGGCAGGCGTGGTGCAATCGAGTGGCCAGCAATATCTGCTGACCTAACTCCCTTACATTTATTTCTCTGGGGTCATTTAAAAAATGTGGTATTCAAAAGTAAACCAGATAAAATCGACGAATTAAAAACAAGAATTAAAACTGAATGTACCAACATGTTAATTTCCCAACCAGAGATGGGCGCGTAATCTACCTGATATAGATTACACGTAGACAACCTCGTATAAAAAAACAGTAATCTACACCACCTCTTTCAGATATTGTTGACGTCAACAACATGATAAGCTGAAGCTGTGAAAGTACACGCTTATCCACAGTTAAAATATGTTTTTTTTTTGTATAAAAGCAAATTTTATATTAGAATGGGCAGAGTGGATGTGTTAGAAAGTACAACAAGAATATAGAACAAGTTAATGTTTTTCAGCACAGCAGAAATATAAACATATTAGTCTTTTGTTTTACACCCTTATAAACACAAACATGAACTTATTTTTCGGATCTCTGATTCTAAAAAAATAATAATAACAAAATGAAGTAAGTTGGGCAAAGTAGAGTCTTGCATTCGTAGAGTATAGTAAACGTGCATTAGTTTTTTTTATCTTTCAAATGTTAATCGGTTTTGACGAGGTGTGTTAATATGTGCCCAGGATAAAAAGACAAGCTCAAGTTGTGCAGACGAAGCCGGGATATTTATCAATTTAATGGCAAGTTTACTGATTATTGAATAGTCCACTTCGGCCATTTTCCAAAACACAGATGGTTTAGTTATTTCTTTTTTATACAGTATTTGAAAAATATCTGCTTTAGTCTTGAATGCATCACGCTCTTCCAACCCAGTTCCTTTAAGATATGTCAGTAAAAAGTATTTCACCTTTCTCTTTTGGTCTTTGTTCAGTTTAGAATTATCATAAAAAGGATGAAGGTAATATGTAGTTAGTTTTAAATCAGTTAATGCCATATTATTTCGTGCTTTCACCTTATCAGGCAGGGTTAATTCCAGCCACAATTTTGCTGCATCAGCCCGACTGAAATTAAAGCTTTGGCAGTTATTTATCAAATGACAGACTGGATTAAAAACTTCCATAGTTCCGGTAATTTCTTGGATGAAGTCATCGTTCAAAATTAGTTGTGAAAATTTTTGTGTTATTTTCTTAGCTTGTGGATCTGCAACAATAATCTTCAAAAATGTTAAGTTGTGAAGCATATTTTGGTACGAGTCCCTGTTTGAGCACCACCTTGTTTCGCAAGGTAACTTAACACGAAGACCACCCTTTCCAAATCCGGATGTTTAAATTCTTTCAGAACTGACGAAACTTGGTCATTTAAGTTCTTATTAGTAATGTCTTTGGCCAACAGATTACCGATGTGACAATTACATCTTGAGTGACATATAACGTGACTCATTAAGTTTCCCATTCTTATCATTGGACTTGCATTATCTGACACTTCACAATAAATACTGCAGTCATAATATTGTTTAGCTAGTTGCAGAGAATCAATGAAAATTTGAGATTTGACTTATCAGCAGTTACATAGTATGCATTCAGGAAACCTTGAGCCCTCCCGGCATTATGTATCATAGACACAACAGTTTTCGTGTTCGTTGAGGAATTTTTCCAACCATCTATCAGCACTACTGATTCTGAGCTTAATAACTTATTGCGAACTGCGAGAGTCATTTTTCATAAGCATTGTATAAAATTGTGGTTGACAGCGTTCTCCTACTTGGAATTTTGTCTATATATGAAGGACGCACTTTCTGTATGAAATTTTCAAACTGGACGGATTCCACAGTCACAAGAGGTAAATTGCACCCACAAAAAATCTCCTAAAACCGCCGTTATTTCATCTTCCTGGCCTTTTGACACAAGTCAATAAATTTTGTTAGAGTTCCTGTTATTTTCTTAGTTTTAGGTGTTTCATTCTTACGAATGGCACTTCATGTTGCATCTTCCGATGCTGAACAGTTGTTCTGTGAAGATAGATCTTCATGGTTGCTGGTTGTAAATGAATTTTGAAAAATTATTTCTGGTGACGCTACAGGAATTAATAATCCACTGGGCCACACTTCCATGTCCATGAACTGCAATTTGTTGAGATTTTGGCAAGTGACTAATAGTCAAAATGTGGCAGTTACTTACCGTTATGGCACTTTGTCGCGGAGTTGTTGGAAAACTGGGTATTGGTGATACATTTTGATTTACACTTGAACCTTCAATGATATTGACTACCTCATCGTCTTTATCGTATTCCTCATGATAGTTCTCTTGGGGCGTACTTAAATATAGTGAAGAAGCATTGGAAGTATCATCTTTGGACACATTTCTAAAAAGTTTACATTCCTTATAGCAACCACTCTGTAAATTACTAATTAACTTTCCGATGTGCTTTCAGTCTGTTATATGAAGTGTTGCATATTGGTTTGTCGCATATAGTGCACAAGGCGCGGTAAACACTTTTTGTTTGTTTAACTCAGTGAGAACCTGGCTCACCGAACCCCCTATTTCGTTTTCCTTCCGACATTTTAAGCGAAATATGGACATACACCAGCTTCCGCCCGCAACTGAAAACATATACATAACCTAAAAAATGTGACAGTTTGCGTGTTCGGTACATTGTCGACGTCAACCGTCAAACTTGACGTCAACTATTAATTGTCTACCCAAAAGTGAAGACAATCATAGTTGACGCGTAGACGCCTATCACTGTTCCCAAAAGATGAATTGGCAGGCGTGGCGCAATCAAGTGGCCCGCAAGATCACCGTTTGAGATATGTTTAGGTACAAAAAGGCGGGCATTTCAAAATTTGATTAGATAAGACTGAACTTTGTTATTCTTTATAGGCTTCACTTGTGTTGGGTGTTACTGGTAATAAAAATGTGTTGTTGAATAGATAATTTTATTAGGTTTAAAAAAATGTAACACACTACCCACCGTCCAATTTCAAAATTTCGAAAGGGTAGCTACCCCCTCAAGATAGGGCGTAGATTTTTATACCAAAAAGTTGGTTCATAAAAACAAAAATCGACCTCTTTTTGAATTTTCCTTAATGATGGACACTTTGAATTTAATTGACTTTATGCGTTACTTTACAGACAGCGTATTTTATCGTATATATTATAAACAACTCTGAGTTGTATCAAAAACAATTTACTTATTTAAAATTAGTTGCTTCTGGTGCGACATAAAATAATTGGAATTAAAAAAAATACATAATAAATTATAGTATCTTTAATCTGTTATTTATCATGGCACCAGAAAAAACAACGCAAAAGCTAAATTCTACGTATGTAGAGATTCGAGATAGATAGAAAAAAAGTTCGAGACGCAGCAAGTTCGTTATAGTAGTGAATTTTTATTAAATTCTTCACATTTGAATAACTCAATTTCCTATAAACTGAGACAGTTAAATTTTAGGTTGTTGTAACGAATTTCTCAAGGAAGCATATCTACAAAATTTCATTGAAATAGCTTTGTAATTTTTGGAGAAAAAAATTTTTTTCGAAATAAAATTCAGAATTTAAATAACTCAATTTCTTATAAACGTAGAAAGTTGACTTTTGGTACGTGGTAAGTCCTTTCCCCAGGCTACATACGCACCAAATTTCATTAAAATATATTTGTAAGTTTCGGAGAAAAAAATTTTTTTGAAAGAAAACTCAAAAATTTTCCGGAAAACCTTGTTAGATTTTCTTGGCTAACAAACTCATCCAAGCCATTAATAAAAGAAAGGCACTTCATTGAAATCGGTTAGTTATTTTTTGTGTTAGCGGTTGGACACACATACACACACACACACACATATATATATATATATATATATATATATATATATATATATATATATATATATATATATATATATATATATATATATATATATATATATATATATATATATATATATATATATATAAATAGACATATAAAATCGAAACTGACCCCGGATATGGGTTCTAGCGGTCCTAGTTCGCGCTCATTTGAAAAAAATTTTGGAAAGTCTCACCATCGATACCTCTCTATTAGTGAATCTTTTTAATAAAAATTCACTAATATAGAACTAGAGACTATTTCCCTGGCTTCACGAATGTTCGTTTTCCTGTCTTTCCCAAACCAGTTTCGTTGCTTGACAGCATCATTAGATTGGAGAAAATAAAGTTGATTTGTACGTATTCCTGACAACTACAAAATAAAAATCCGTTGCTATGTTATCTTATTTTAATCAAAAAATAATTTAAAAAGTACAAATTAAAAAAAATGACGTGTCCAAAATGTTTACGTAATGTTAATATTCAACGTGCAGTAGAACCAAAGTATAGTAATAATAAGTAGCAAAAATTACAACAAGAAAAATCAGTCTCTATGCGCCGAAAATATTCTACACACATCAATCTATGGTCTTATTATATCCTTTGTCTATATAGTTAGACGTATGTTGCTTTAAGTATTTAATTAGAAAGGATAGAGAAAGAGGAATCCACTAGATCACTGTGCTCATTTAAAACAAGGTGGCGAATGCCATGTATGTGCGCTTTTACTGGTAAAGCGTCAAAAAAGTCAAGTTTGCGCTTACCATTATAAAAATGTGGTGTCTTTATGCGGTTATCTACTGTAAGTCTATGTTGTGTATCAATAATATCAATAACATGTTTTGCAAATGTAGACATGTTAGCGTGGTTTTGTAGCGCAGAAATATATTTTTGTATCTGGTACTAAACTTTCTAGGAGTGTCACCGATGCAGATTGGCGTATGTAAAAGCTAATTTATAAACCCTATAAACGCTTTTGTCAAGAAAAATGATTTTTATTTCGCGTTAAATAACAAGTCACAGATCGTTTTGTAAGATTTAAAAGCTACATTTGTATTTGTAGAGTTATTTACAATTCTTGAAATGTTTTCTGAAATGGTTCTAAAATCAATAATCTAAACATATTTGTTATATCTCTTGTGTCTCTGCTAAGCGGAAAAGTCATATTAAGCGCTAATTTGTTTTATTTTCTCTTTTTTATTTTATCTATTATTTTAATAGTGTAGAAATTATTAAATGCTATTCACTTATTGAAATTTATTTTTCGAAATTGATTTCGGATATGGGCTTTAAAAATGCACAATGTGTCATTTAGTGATAGGCTCACATGATATCTTTTGTGAAAAAGGATGACCTGAATCGTATGGTAAGATTGTGTTTATGTAAGTAGGTTTCCTGTATTATGAAAAGTCAAATCAATTAGTCTATAATTTTATAATAATTAAATCTAAAAACAGTTTAACAGTTTCTTCTTCTAGAGTAAACTTGATAGTTGCATATAGGTTAATAATACAATTTATGTGTACTAAAATACAATAATATGGGAATATTCAGACGTTAAAATTTGTTTTTCTAAGTTTTTCATAAATAATATGTTGAATAATAAAGGAGACAACGGACTGCTCATAGGTAGGCCTTTATTTTGCATGTACACTTTATCGCTAAATTAAAAACAGTTTTGTTTTGTACATTCGTTAAAAAGATTCATTATCTCTTGTCGTTTTACGACATTTACGTTTTTTAATAGGGGTAAATATTCTTTAGGATATATTTTAGAATACATGCTATAGACATCAGACAAAACTAGTTTGCTATTTGAAGGAATAATTAAGTTGTTTAAATTTTGTGTTGGATCATAAGAATTTTTAGCTGAATATTTTGAAATGCAACTGTATTCCCTAATAAGTAAAACCAGTTTGCTCGTTATCTTATGATTAGATGTAATAACATAGCTAACGGCTGGTCTCACTGGAATATTTGGTTTGTAAATTTTTGCTCAGTCATACATATTTGGTGGATTATATAAAATATACTTAATTTCTTGTTGACTCTACAGATATCTATTTTTCAGTTCATTCTTTGCTTTGTCTGAAAGGAGTTTATGGTATCTCTTAAAATTTTCATTGAATCTTCTGCAGTAATAAAAGTCTGGACGCAGCAAGTGCGTTATGGTAGTGAATTTTCATAGAAATGATCTGGCACGAAATAGTTTTTTATAAATTTTTTTTCTGTTAACATAGAAATATAGATTTTGGTATATAGTTTCCCTCTAATGTCGTAAACTTACGTACCAAATTTGGTTACCATAGCTTTCCTATTTTTTGAGATAAATTTTTTTTCGAAAGAAAACCCAACATTTTCCTGGAAAACCTAGTCCGATTTTCCTGGCTAACGAACTTATCCAAGCCACTTACAAAAGGAAGGCACATGCTAAATTTTATCAAAATCGGTTTATGATTTTTTGAGTTATCGGTGTGATATATATATATATATATATATATATATATATATATATATATATATATATATATATATATATATATATATATATATATATATATATATATATATATATATATATATATATATATATATATATATATAAACATATAAAAATTGAAACTGACCCTGGATATGGGTTCTAGTGGTCCTAGATCGGGTGGTCCTAGATCGCGTTCATTTGAAGAAATTTTTTCAAAATTCAAAAGTCGAGATCTCCTCATTAGTGAATTTTTTCTAAGAAAATTCACTAAAATTGTTCATTTTTACGTGGTATGCGTCTACATTTAGAGCTAATGTGGTATTTCCTTTATCAGCTTTAGTAAAAAATAAATTGTTTTCTGGTACTTTATGCTGAATTGATATGACAATTATATCTCGACCAATTTGACGTTTGTCATCTCTTCAATTAAAATTTCTTAAAAATTCACATATTTTTAGTTTTAGTAAATTTTTGTAGAAAAAATTCACTAATGGAGAGATGCCGACTTTTAAATTTTGAAAAAAATTTTGCCGATGAGCGCGAACTAGGATCCCTTTAACCCCTATCTGGGGACAGTTTCATTTTTATATGTTATATATATATATATATATATATATATATATATATATATATATATATATATATATATATATATATATATATATATATATATATATAGGTATCACACCGATAACTCCAAAAATAGTGTACGTGGATTGGATAAGTTCGTTATCCAGGAAAAGCGGACCAGGTTTTGCGGGAAAATATTAAGTTTTCTTTCGAAAAAAAATTAATCTCAAAAAATAAAAAGCTACGGTAAGCAAATTTTGTACGTGGCTTTAGGATGTAAAGGGTAAACTATACACCGAAATTTAGATTTCTATGTCACAAGAAAAGAAAGTTATAAGAAAAATTTCATTGAAAATGTTCATGCAATTTTTTAAAGTTTTGCCAAAAACTTGTTTGCGGATAATTTAGTGTATTTATCTTGTCAGGTGGGTAAATAGTTTGAAGTGGTTTATTGGCTAGGAAAATCGGACCTGTTTTTCTCGGGGATATTTTAATTTTCCTTTCGGAAGATTTTCTACTTTTCAAACAATTAAGTTATTTTGATGAAACATGGTACATTGTTTCTATTATATTGGTTATACGGATAACCAAAACTAAGGCCTTCTTTCATTAAAAAAAAAATATTTGCTATTAAATACATTTTTATGAAAATTCACTACCACAGCGCATGCAGACTTTGTTTGTGCCTGGTAATCTCACCAGAGATATGTACTTGGGGTTAATGGAAAACACCATTCATGCAATGATGACAGACATTATCGAGAATAATGAGCACTATCTCGAATACCAGTTGGTGTTTCAGCCGGACGGAGCTTCTTCACACTGCAGTTTGTCTGTTCAACAATATCTTGACGACAGGTTTTCAAATCGGTGGGTTGGGTGAGGAGGTTCCATAGAATGGCACATACAATCACCAGATGTATCACCGCTAGATTTCTTTTTGTGGGGTCACATAAAAAGTAAAATTTATTCTATTTAGCCTGATTCCTCACAAGATCTACCCCCAGCTTATCTTAAACGAATTTTTCCAAATAACTCCAGAAAAGTAAGAGAATATGCGCCGACGTTTTGAACAACACTTGTACTATTGTATGGAGACTGGTGGTCGAAATTTTGACCATTTGATAGACTGACAGATTTCGCAGAAACCACAGTTTTCAATTTTAAATATAAGGCACCGTTGAAAAGATATTTACCCCAGCTCTAAAACTGTGTGCTACTTGATTCACTTAACATTTATAATTTTAGAGGTGGTCGTACCATCGCTTAAAGGTTGGTGTTGCTGTGTTGAAAATCGGGATAATATCTTCGCCTTGAAAGAAAAATTCACCTCCCTTGAAAGATTTCCAACAAAATCACGATAACTGTCCTAAAACGAACCTGTTTCCTTTTCAAGTGAACACCCTGTATATTTAGTTAAGACGACGCAGTTAATTATAGAAGCGTAAAAAAATTGCAAAAAATTCTTACTGTAAGTTGGTTAACGTCTGATGTGACACGGTGTAGTTATACTTTGTAAATATTGCAGGGTGATCTAAATGGGAACACATTGACGTGCCATGTATTTAACCAACTAAGTATGTGAAATAAAGTTATATAATGTAAATTAACCATCTTAATTAAAAATAATATTATTGTTCCCAAAATGAAATCTTTCCACTGAATTAAAATTATAGTTTCATCTGTTATGTTAGCGAGCAGAGTTTGAACTTTGCGTCCCGTATTTCCGAAGCCCTCAGGCGAAATTACCGAAGTAATTGCACAAGTTACAACCAAACTAAAACTCCAGATCTTCCAAACTTTGTTTGCTGACATCTTGGGTTTTACAAATACTGGTTTTTAATTGTCTAGGGTTTATTTTAACTCACCTCCGATAGTTTAGAACTTTAACTTCTCAATAGTTCATTCCTTCGTTGAACTGTTTTGCTGCAAAAGAAAAAGGTTCTAATATAAAAAGTGTCAAGCAAAATTTAATAAAACATTTAATCCCGCGAAATACATATTTGGACGGTAAAATTGTACGCATGACAAGACTTTAATAAGTAGATTGACAGAGTTCGCTTTGGGCTGTTTATTCATGCAAATACATATTACCATAAAGCTGTCTGGAGACGTATTTCTATGCGTTTCAGATTACATGCTACATCAAGCCGTTTGTCTTTGGAAAGAAATAAAAATAAAACAGGGCAAAATAAAATTCTTGATATCATTTTAGTAGACGTTTAACTTTTGCCGCAAGATCATCATATTTATATGTGATTTATACTGTATTCGTGAATAATTAATGTATATTTATAAATATATATATATATATATATATATATATATATATATATATATATATATATATATATATATATATATATATATATATATATATATATATATATATATATATATATAATTAAAAAAGACCTGGCAGCCATAACTTACAAAAAGAGATTTTGTCGAAAAACACCTGAAACACGTCAAGTTTGCTTGTGAGGGGAACAACTGTTGCCGTAAAAAGTATAGCACAAACTTTACCCTCATAAGCGAGGGTGTATAACTCAATTTTTTTCAAATAAGAATAGGGGTCATGTGATAGCTAGTTGAAAATAGCTTTTGATTTCTTATACACTGCTTTTTTTTCAAATTCGGTTTCTTCACTTAGAAGATATGGAGTTTTGAAAGATCACTAATTAATTTCACGAGGAATTAAAAAAACTAAATCGTTTCAAAAAACTTAGCATGGTGTTGAAGTAAATGTTAAAAATAGTTAAGACTAGTCATACTATTAACCCAACATACCAGCATACCAACGAATTAACTTTTAATCCAATAAATGATCAAATCAAGCACCACAAAATTTTTGCCTTACATTTTTTGGAACACCTTAATCTTCGAATATATGTGACCTAAATTCTAACCTGAACTCCGTCCACCATTCCCTCCAGGCTAATAGGCCCCAACTCCTCTTCCTCACCGAAACTCAAATCAGTGCCAAAACAGCCACTAATCACCTTAATTTCCTGGGGTATGAGCTCCTTACTTCTTTTAGATTGCACAGAAGCGTGTGCGCGTATGTCCGTAGCAATCTACCCTGCACCAGACTCCCCAATTTAGAAGCTGGAAGAAAATACATACTATGGATAAAACTCTCGCCCAGGGCTGCAACTAAATTCATTTGTTGCATTTACCGGTCACCTTCTGACAACAACTTTGTCCAGCTCTTTGACTACCTTTCTGAAAAAAACCGACCATGTGATTTCTGAATATCCTTCGTCCGAAGTTACTATTCTTGGTGACTTCAATGTCCATAATAAGGAATAGCTAGGATCGTCAAAAACCGATCCACAAGGAAGATCAGCGAAGGCCTTTGCAGTCAGCAATTCTTTAGCCAATATGGTTCTACTTTCCTCGCACCCCAACACACAGTTCAAATCCCTTGGATTTCCTTCTTACTACAATTCCTGACTGCTATAAGATATCAGTCATCGCCCCCCTGGGTCGCTCAGACCACGGCATGGTCACTGCTTCTTGCGCAATGCAACCTAAGGTCACACAGTCATCACACCCACGTAACGTTTGGCACTACAACTCCGCGAACTGGGACGAAATGCGAGATTACTTTTCCTCATTTCCATGGGCGTCTGTCTGCTTCTCTCATCCTGACCCCCCTGATATCTCACAAAACGTCACCGAAATTATCTAAGCTAGCATGGAATTTATTTCACCTACACAGAAAACCTATGTAGCCACTCAAAAGCCCTGGTTCTTTAAATCCTGTGACAGGGCCAGACTTGAAAAGGTCAAAGCTCACAAAAAGCGTCTATACAATCCTAGTCAAGAAAACCGTCAAGCATTTAACGACGCAAGAAACCGCTATGTCCGCGTTCTTTCTGAGGCAAAAACTCGTTTAATAACCACATCAAAAACAAACTCCTCTTAAGCTCTAACGGCAGCAAACCCTTCTGGACTCTTGCTAAATCTATTGGGAATAATTTCTGCAAGAGCACGTTCCCACCTCTTGTCTCAGGAGATGAAATTGTTTCTACCGCCCTGGGCAAGGCTAAACCTTTTGCCTCGTTGTTCGCTGGCAACTCTACTCTCAACCCACCTCCAAATGTTCAACCACCAACAGTCCCCAATGTTGCGCATAAAATGACTGATATCATTTTCAAAATTAAAAAGGTGCGAAAGATGCTCTCTTCTCTTAATACCAGGAAAGCCTCTGGCCTTGACGAGATCCCAGCAATTGTTCTCAAAAAATGCGCACCAGAACTTGTTCCTGTCCTGACTCGTCTGTTTCAGACATCTTACAATAGAGGCATCTTCCCTAGTAACTGGAAAAATGTTCGAGTACAACCCGTCCCCAAGAAAGGATCCAAAGCGCTTCCTAGCAACTACATACCTATTTATCTCCTTTGACTTTTATTACCTACGAAAACTTTTATCAACATTTTTATCTTGCAATGGGCGCTGGTGAGGCCAAATTCAAGCATTAAGAAATATATATATATATATATATATATATATATATATATATATATATATATATATATATATATATATATAAATATATGTGTGTGTCTACACTTTATTTAGCCAAAAAATACAAAAGCTCCAAGGCTTTACAACTATTATTCTACTACTTGAAACACTTATTGGCAGGACAAACTTAGGTGAAAAAAATGTATTGCCCATTAAAGTAAAAAACTTATGCGTGAGCAACTCATTATAAGTACACGATTCCGCAAGTCATGTATGGATACCCCCCAGATTACACAACCATACAAACCTTTTATATTTCCCAACGGGAAAATCTCCGAACAAACTGCCCGAGCATATATCCATCCAAATTCTTTTATTGTTTCCTCAAATGTTTATGTATAGTATCTGTCTCCTTCTGAATCCAAAGCTCCCCCCTATGGAATAATTCCATATTCTATATGCGTGTTTACAAGTGCATTGTATAACAATAGTAGCTGTGGAAAGCTAAGAATAGTTCTTAAAAAAGTCTGGATTCAGCAAGTGCGTTATGAAGTCAATTTTCTTAAAATGTTTCTAATAGAAAATATGTGTCTTTAATGCAAGCAACAATCAATTTGGTCACCGGTATAATCGATATAGTAGGAACAATGTAACATATTTTACCAACATAACTTGAAAATGTACAAAAAATTTCCGAGAAAACTCGTTTCCTAGCTGACGAACCTTAGGTTAATAGCAAATTGAGTTATTGAATTTTAAAGCGTTTAATGAAAATTCGCTACTAAAACGCACTTACTGCGTCTCGATTTTTTTACAAACATGCGTCATATTTCGATGAAAATGCAAAAATGCAATAAGGAATGTAAAAAAAAGGTAGGTATCACCAACGACTTATGGGCCATCCTGCGGGTGTCAAAATTATTTTATTAGCTGCAGCTCAAAACATCCTATAGGTAACGTATACAATTTTTTCTCGTATCTTGCATAATAACAATTATATTGAGCTTTACCGTAGAAATGCGTCACACTGTATATATGTAAACAGAAAGTAAACCCAGATATGGATTCTAGGGGGCCTAGTTTTTTTTTTTTTTTATGTCAACAACACACCACGAGGGCTTACAGCCTAAATACTATCGTACCGTGGGTGTTGACAAGGAGGAAAGAGGCAGCCTGTTAATTCTGGACTTGAAGGTTTGGAGGTTCGGGGGAGAAGGAAACACATGTGCCGGCAAGGAATTCCACAACTTGGAAGTCCTCGGGACAAAAGAGCGGGCATAACAAGATGTTCTATGTCTGGTGACCTGGACATTAAAAGGGTGCATTCGCTCTGTTCCCCTGGTAGATCTGCTGGGGGCAGCAGGTGGGGGAATTATGGAGGAAAGCTCCTCTGAGCAGTGCCCGTGCAGATATCTATAAAAGAGAGAGAGGTCACCAACGGCACGTCGGTGGGCAAGGGATGGAAGCCTTTGGGTGAGGGTAGGGTCACCGATGAGACGTATAGCTCTCTTTTGAATGGAGTCCAGGATAGCGAGTGTAGAAGCGGCAGCTGCACCCCAGATGTGGGAGCAGTATTCGAGGTTTGGCCTTATTTGTGAAATGTATAAGGTATAGAGATTAGTTGGTGAAAAGTATTTGCGAGCCCGGAAGAGGAAACCCAATTTCTTAGCAGCCGCTTCTGCAATTGATGTAACATGTTGGTGCCAATTAAGATTTCGATCCACAGAAATGCCAACAAGAGAGAAGGACTCATTACTTTGAATAACTTGGTTGTTCATTGTGATGGGTCTAGGGCTGCTGTATCTCTTGTGAGAAAGAAAGCAAGACTTAGTTTTGGTGGGGTTGAATTGTACAAGATTTCTACTTCCCCAGTCTAATATTTTTTGAAGGTCCACGGAGACAGAACCCTCCATGAGTCTGCGATCCTCATCTAATTGGGCTAAAGAGACAGGCTTAGAATATTGTATATTTGAGTGGAGGGTGCTGTCGTCCGCGTAACTGTGAACTGGGTTGGATGTGCTAGAGAGGAGGTCATTGATGTGGAGAAGAAACAAAGTAGGGGCTAAAGCTGAACCTTGAGGAACTCCTGCATTAATTGGATACAGTTTAGAGGAATGGCCATCCACAACAATAGATATGCTCCTGTTGGAGAGAAAATTTGCTGTCCAGGTACAAAGTTTTGGTGGTAGGCCATAGGCCCGAAGTTTATTAAGCAGTGCTGCGTGCCAGACCTGGTGCGTTCATTTAAAGAAATCTTGTTGGAATTCAAAAGCCGCGGTCTCCTCATTAACAAATTTTTTCTATGAAAATTAGCTAAACATTATAGACCGTTAAACCTTAAATTTAACTAAAACTACTTCCAAAGCAACAGAGAAAGTGTCTATTTGAAATGAATTTGCTGGAAATGTTTTACTAAAATGAAGGGCAATGATGGTTTAAGCTGAAACTTAAGGGTTTGCAGAACATCCTTTGTATACTCCGTATTTCTGTCAGGTTCTTTGCCTCAATGTTGCTAATTTTGACGTTTCAAATCGAGACTTTTGACGTTTTGAGGTAAACTCTAATTTTTTTTCTTTAGATCCCTCTAACTTTTTTCTCTTTAAACTTACAGACCTAAATTTTGGTATATTCACCCTTTATATATATATATATATATATATATATATATATATATATATATATATATATATATATATATATATATATATATATATATATATATATATATATATATATATATATATATATATATATATATATATATATATATATATATATATATATATATATATTTACCCAAATCATTGGAATATTGAAGTGAATTTCATTCAAAACTAACTAGTAACACAATTTTTTTTTGAAATTTGCAAACATTTATCACCATTTGTGGTTTGTCTAGATTATGCAGCCTTTTAAACTGTTTCTGTCGACCTAATATTTTGTGAGATAATTACAATTTTAGAATGCTGCCATTTCCTATATTAAAGTGATGCCCAAATGGCACCATTCATTGGTGTAACAGCAGATCAAATTGAAATGGTGGATGAAATCGTGTTGTGTTCTCTTACGTGTTCAGATTTTGTCTTTAGGTCTAAGATGGTCGCAGAAGAGTAAGGCGATTACGTCAGAAATCTAAAATTTTCTATAGAATCACATACGTCCCTTACGTGGGGGAATGTGGTGATGTGAGGTGCGATAACATCATAAGGTAGCAGGTCACTCGTGGTTTTCATTGACAGAAATAGAATGAAAATGATTACATACAGAACGTACTGCAGTCGGTTTCACCGCCATAGCTACGAGTGTTAATTCAACACCTCTTCCAACAAGACACCGCATGTTCTCATACAGCTAGGGTTACTACAATATTCTAACAAGAAAATAACGCGACCCTTCATGACCTTCTGACTGCCCAGACTTGCCACCACTCGAACCTGTGGAGTTCAGATTTTCTCTTTAGGTCTAAGATGGTCGCAGAAGAGTAAGGTGATTACGTCAGAAATCTAGAATTTGCTGTAGAATGACATACGTCCCTTACGTGGGGGAAGGTGGTGGTGTGGGGTGCGTTAACATCATAAGGTAGCAGGTCACCCGTAGTTTTTATTGACAGAAATTAGAATTAAAGTGATTACATACAGAACGTACTGCAGTCGGTTTTACTGCCATAGCTACGAGTGCTAATTCAACACCTCTTCCAACCAGACACCGCATGTCCTCATACAGCTAGGGTTACTAAAAGATTCTAACAAGAAAATAACGTGACCCTCCTTTCATGGCCTTCTGACTGCCCAGACTTGCCACCACTCGAACATGTGTGGGATATGAATGGCAATCGACTGGGTAATTTACTGCAGCCACAAAATAACCAAGTTGACCTTCGTCACCGAATTCAAGAGGCTTGGGATGTAGTTGCTCGGTAGACTATGAATCATTTATTTTGCCTCGAACAGATATCAAATGCATAAGTTGTTTTTCAAGATTTGAGTTTAAAAACCTTAAAATTCGGTATAAATTTCATTAAAATTGATCAAGTCTTACTGGGTGTTTGGATATTTTTGAAAGTAAGTATAATCAGGCGTTATATTACACATTATTTTAGGATAATGTTTGGACGAAAATAAAAACAAAAGAAAATCTACGTTAGTATTGGCAATTGAGGCGCTCTGGAGATATCAAAACATTTTTCATAGTTCTCTGCGGAGAACCTATAAATTCAAGTCAACTGATAGAAATATGTGTCATGAAATTAACGACCTGTCAGGTCTATATAGGGGCAAAACGCAACAAAAACCTTAAAGTGGGTAAACCATTACACCAAAATATTATTCCCTTGTTGTGAGCCTTCCATTATGTGGACTAAGCACATAAATCCTCTTTCGCAAATTCCCTGTGAAAGATATCGTTTGTTTTCTATATCCATTAACAACCTTCACTTGTATAGACACCTACATATAGGTATCGAGTTACATACTTAAACTCGTATTTCACCGATAGTGTTGCAGATTCAAAAACGATTGAGGCAAGTATGTGTGTTATTATAGCCACCATTTTAAATTTTAGTTTTAAAATAAGAATGATTTGTTAAAAAAAACTTTTCCCAAATGCCAATATATATGCTAATATTTTTTTGGTTAAAGACTTTTGGTTTTGTTGGCAATCTATTAGATACAGTTCAGCAGTTCAGTTTAGTAAAGTAGCTTCGATCAGTATTATATATTAAATGCTAAAAATCTCGGGACGCAGCAAGTGCGTTACAGTAGTGAATTTTCATAAGAATTGTACACTATTACTACGGCATACTACTAAAATTAATACTTTCAATTGAAACAAAACTTGAATATCAGTTTTGTAGGTGCTAATACGCCCTCATTTGAACAATTTTTCCAAAAACGTTACGATCGATATCTCGTAAAAAATATTTAAATCTAGTACTCTAGCTCTTTTTGAAAAAAAAATCTGGACGCAGCAAGTGCGTTATGGTAGTGAACTTTCATACAAATGTTTTAAATAGCAGATATCAAATTTGGTTACCAGTATAAACTATATAATAGAAACAATGTACCATCCTTTATCAAAATAACTATATTGTTTGTAAAGGCAAAAAATGTTTCGAAAATAAACTTAATATCTTCTCGAAAAAACTAGTTTCCTGGCCAACGAACCTTATAAGTTAATATAAAATTGAGCAACTCAAATTTGAAGCATTTAATAAAAAATTTCTAGACGCAGCAAGTGCGTTATGGTAGTGAATTTTCATAAACATGTTTTTAATAGCAAATACGTGTTTTTTTTTAGAAAGCAGGCATCAAATTTGATTACCAGTATAACATATATAGTAAAAAATGTACCATTTTTCATCAAAATAACTTTATTGTTTGAAAACGTACAAAAATTTCCGAAAGTAAACTTAAAGTGTAACCGAAAAAATTCGTTTCTTGGTCAACCTTATAGGTTAATAGCAAATTAAGCTTTTCAAATATGAAGCCTTTACTCAAAATTCGCTACCATAACGCACTTGCTGCGTCCAGAATTTCTTTACTTACAAACATGCATTATATTTCGATGGAAAATGCAAAAACATAAGCTGTTTTCGACTTAAAAAAAATATTTGTATCACCAACGACTTATGGGTCAGCCTGTGATTTTAGAAATATTTTTTAAGATGTAGCTCAAGACACCCTATAATTATTGTACACAATTTTTTTCGTATCTTGTAGAATAACATAATTGAGCTTTATTGATTTTTTACGAAAATTCGACAAAAGTTATATACCATTAAACGATAATCTCTATAGCTAAGACTACTGCCAAGCATCAGAGAAAGGGTCTATTTGAAATGAATTTTCTGGAAACATTTTAGTAAAATGAAGGACAATGACGGTTGAAACTAAGACTTCAGGGTTTGTAAAACATTCTTCTTGACACATTTTCTTTCCATAGCCCGTATTAGATTCAAGTTCTTTGCCTAAATATTGCGAATTTTGACGTTTTAAATTGCCACTTTGACGTTTTGAGAAAAACCCCAATTTATTTTTCTTTAAATGCCCATAACTTTTTCCCTTTTAATCTATAGCGGTAAATTTTGGTAGATGAATTACCTATAGCGATATAAAACGATGTGCCAAATTTGGTTGCCCTTACTTTGTTATTTCTGGAGATATGATTTTTTTCTAAAGAAAACACAAAATTTTCCGGGAAAACCTAGGCCGATTTTCCTGACTAACGAACTTATCCAAGCCACTTACAAAAGGAAGGTATTGACCAAATTTTGTCAAAATCGGTCCATTATTTTTTGAGTTATCGGTGTGATACATATCCATATATATATATATATATATATATATATATATATATATATATATATATATATATATATATATATATATATATATATATATATATATATATATATAAACATATAAAAATCGAAACTGGCCCCGGATATGTGTTCCAGGGGGCCTAATTAGCGCTCAGTTGAAGAAATTTTTTCAAAATTCAATAGTCGGGATCTCCTCATTAGTGAATTTCTTTTTAAGAAAATTCACTGAAAATTCGCTATCTTAACGCACTTGCTGCGTCTAAAATTTCTTTTCTTACAAATATGCATTATAATTTCGTGGTCGAAATTCGATACGTTAACGGATAGCTCAGAACAGGCACGTGTCGGGGGAATTCGACTATCTTATTAAAACAAAGCATTGTTTAATCTATTTGAGCTAAGCAGATTTTTCTGGATAATAAACTTATTCAAGCCACATGCAAAAGGAAGGTACGTACGAAATTTGATCGTCATCGGCGTTTTATTTTATTATCAGCTCTATACGCCAGCATATTGAGATGAACGTCATAATAAGGCGCCCAAACTACTGCAGTATACTCCAAATGCGGTCTAACGTAGGCACAGTAGAGAGTTTTTAAGGTATCCATTTATGAAACATTTTTTGAGTTTCTGGTGATATAGCCCCCAAGTTTTTTGAGGCTTTAGAGATGGCATTCTCAATATGATTCACAAACGTTGGTCTGCTATCAAAAAGAACGCCTTAGTCGGCTATATTTCTTTGAGTCTATTAAATATTGAATCAGATAATTCATACGGAAAACTGATTATTTGCTTATTGAGTGTATAAGTCATAACTTCACATTTACCGACATTCAGCGGCAGCTCATTTTGGCAGGTCCAGGAATATATTCAACACAAAGTTTCCTGTAGTCTCACGCTATCATCATGAAATGTCTCCAAGTCATCGGTGTAGAGCAGGTGAAAAACCTCAAGGACGTTAGCGATGCCATTGCTGAACAAATTAAAAAATGGAGGCCGCCAAGCAGATCCCTGCGGCACACCTGATGCAGCCAAAATCTCGACTGACCGAAATCGATGGTAAAAAACAGAGTATTATTATTTGCTTATTGAGTGTATAAGTCATAAACTTCACATTTACCGCTATTCAGCGGCAGCTCATTTTGGCAGGTCCCGGAATATATTCTACACAAAATTTTCTGTAGTCTAACGCTATCATCGTAGTTGTTAATGGTATGAAAAATCTTCAAGTCATCGGCGTAGGGCAGGTAAAGAACCTTAAGGACGCTAGTGATGTCATTGATGAATAAATTAAAAATTGAGGCCGCCAAGCAGATCCTTGCGGCACACCTGACGCAGCCAAAATCTCGACAGACCGAAATCTGTGGTAAAAAACAGAGTAGACTCTACCAATAAGGTATGAGCTAACAAACCTCAACAGATTCGGGGGGAACCCGCACCAGTCAGGCTTCTGAAGTAGAATATTGTGGTTCAGTCTGTCGAAAGCCTTAGAGAAGTCCAAGTAGATAACCTCAGTTTAAGATCCCTGTCCACTGCTGCACTTATGTAGTCTATAAATCAGACTAAATTGGTAGATGTAGAGCGACCCCCCATAAAAACATATCTGAAATTATGGAGTTGTCTCAAGTGAAAAAAGTTCTGTAAGGATAACAATAGTCTAACCTTATTTAAAATGCGATCTTCATCCAAGTAGGTAACGTATTCGGATAAATTAAAGTCACCAAGAAATAATTTTTGAGAGGACAGCAACAGTTCAAAAGCACATAGGGCATGGAAGAGAGCATTGGGAAACATCACAGATGTGTTAGGCACCAAGTATGTCAACACAATGAATACGGTAGAGCAACCTGTGGATACTTTGACGCAAACGATATAAACAAGGGGACAGTTATCCAGACCACCTGCAGTTACCTCCATTAGAATAGCATCGTAGCACGAATCGATAGCTAATTATATATATATATATATATATATATATATATATATATATATATATATATATATATATATATATATATATATATATATACATATATATATCCAAATTCAAAAGTCGCGATCTCCTCATTATTAATTTTTTTTAAGAAAATTCACTAAAACCGTAAATTACTAAAATTAAACTTTCTATAAAACAACAAAATTAAAATCTGATATATGTAGGTATTGTAGTTTTCTGTAAAAGAAATTTGTATTACAAATTTCAATCAAGTTACAAAAGGTTTCCAAAAAGAAAAACTTTATTAATTATTAGAAAAGGAATGTACCTGCCAAATTATCAACGTGGTACGTATTTTCCTTATTAATCGCCCCGATGATTTGGTCTTAGTCAACATAATGAAACCGGTTCCTCCAACAAGAAAAAAATTTTAAAAACGAATTCCTTTTAATTAATTTTGCTAATAAAAATTCACTAGTACCAACAATAAAAAAATGTCTGCCAAAATTTATAATTTTAGACTTAGTGGTAACAAAGCTATTCAGACGTAAAAGAAAAATGAGATCTTGGTCCAAACGTATGCAATATGGACTCTACTGTTCCTACCAAATAATAAAGTTGGTGAAACTAAACAAAATATTACAAGCATCAGGCGATAATCGAACCCGGACCCTCTGTGTGTGAGGCGAGCATTCTACAACTGAACCAGAGATACTGGCTAATAAATTGTTTGTCTACCTGAACTTACAGCGACGGCGACTTGCTGCCGCAGGAAATTTTACGTTGTATCCTAAAAGAAAATGTAACAGCTAATTACAGAATTAATTGAATTGTATGTTGTTAGTTCGCCCGTCGCTGAAACATATGATTGTTTCGATTTTAGAAGACGTTTAAAAATTAAAAAATTCTGGACGCAGCAAGTGCGTTATGGTAGTGAATTTTCATAAAAATCTTTTTAATAACAAATATGTGTGTTTTTTTAAGAAAGCAGGCATCAAATTTGGTTACCAGTATAACCTATATAGTAAAAACAATGTGCCATGTTCCATTAAAATAACTTTATTGTGTGAAAATGTACAAAAATTTCCAAAAGTAAACTTAAAACGTTTCTTGGTCAACCTTATAGGTTAATAGCAAATTGAGCTGTTCAAATATGAGACATTTGATCAAAATTCGCTACCATAACGCACTTGCTGCGTCCAGAATTTATTTTCTTACAAACATGCATTATATTTCGATTGAAAATGCAAAAATGCAATAACATAAGGCATGTTTGATTAAAAAAAGGAAATTTGTATCACCAACGACTTATGGGCCACCCTGTGATTGCAGAAATATTATTTTAAGATGTAGCTCAAGACACCCTATAATTAATATATACAAATTTTCTTCATATCTTATATAATAACGGATATATTGAGCTTTATTAATTTTTTACGAAAATTCGACAAAAATTATATACCATTAAATGATAAACTCTATAGCTAAGGCTACTGCCAATCGTCAGAGAAAGGGTCTATTTGAAATGAATTTTCTGCAAATATTTTAGTAAAATGAAGGACAATGGCGGTTGAAACTAAGACTTTAGGGTTTGTAAAACATCCTTCTTGAGACATTTTATTTCTATAGCCCGTATTAGATTTAAGTTATTTGCCTAAATGTTCCCAATTTTGACATTTTAAATCGCCACTTTGACGTTTTGAGGAAAACCCCAATTTATTTATTTTTAAATGCCTATAACTTTTTTGTCTTTTGACCTACATAGCTAAATTTTGGTAGGTAACTTACCTATAAGGATGTAAACCCGCGTACCGCCCTTACTTTGTTAATTCCGGAGATATAAATTTTTTTCGAAAGGAAACACAAAACCTGCGCACCAAATTTGATTGCCCTTACTTTGTTAATTCCGGAGATATAATTTTTTTTCGAACGAAAACACAAAATTTTCCGGGAAAACCTGGGCAGATTTTCCTGACTAACGAACTCATCCAAGCCATTTGCAAAAGGAATTTTTTCACCAAATTTGATCAAAATCGGCCTATTATTTTTTGAGTTATCGGTGTGATACATATATATATATATATATATATATATATATATATATATATATATATATATATATATATATATATATATATATATATATATATAAATATATATATTTATAAATAAAAATTGAAACTGACCCCGGATATGATTTCTGGGGGGCCTAGTTAGCGCTCATTTGAAGAAATTTTTTCAAAATTCAAAAGTCGGGATCTCCTCATTAGTGAATTTTTTTAAGAAAATTCACTAAAACTGCATTGCAACCATTTTCACAGACACGTGAGCCGACTTCGCTCTTTCTTTCGTATCTTCTTATATTCTTATAATATTATTCCACTTATTAATAAAATAAATAACGATATTGCATTTGCAATCTGCGATTTCTATGTCGTAATTGTTGACAAACTATTTAATAGGTGTTCGAGATTTTTGTGGCCGAT
The DNA here is from genome assembly GCA_964006375.1 of Tillus elongatus. Lineage (NCBI taxonomy): Eukaryota > Metazoa > Arthropoda > Insecta > Coleoptera > Cleridae > Tillus > Tillus elongatus. Next base: position 207,814,808 of record OZ023262.1, on the reverse strand, counting down.
ACTTTTCTATCTCTAGCTCGAGTAGTAGGTTTTACGGGTGTTATTTGTATTGTTTGGTTATCGTGTCAATATAATTTATCTCTGTAGTATGTATTCATCTACGCATGGCAGCGGCATTTGAATCTTACCGGTTAAGTTGTTTCAAATCACTCTTTCAGAGTTCATTTTTAATGTGGAAAAAAATGTAAGTCCGATTCCAGTTACTCCAAAACTCTAAAAATACAGCGTATTCAAAAATATGTTTGTATATTTTTGGGGGGAAAAATGTTCTTCATAGCTGACTTGTGAACTGGTCCGCGATTGTAACAAAATGAAGACATATGCCAAGCTTCTTCCAAATCAGAAGTCGTTTTTGAGTTATCGCACGGATATATACACAGTATATATATATATATATATATATATATATATATATATATATATATATATATATATATATATATATATTATATATATATATATATATATATATTACCGACTGAGCCACTTAACTTAACGGTTAAAACGTATGAATTTTTTAAACAATTTATTTACTGACTAACACAAATAATACTTAAGATATAAAAACATATCTAAAATAATGACAAATATAAATATCAGCATAAGTGATATATTAACTTTAGCACGCGAAGTGCAGAGTCTAATGTAAGAAACAGGAATAAACGCCCCGCAGAAGGCTAGTCGTCTATTTATAAGGTTACACCTAGGGCGCAGCACTATTGTTCTTAGAGTTGACTTCTATTATGTTGACACAGCTTCCCACACTTCACTGCGTTTCCCAAGCTGACTTCGGATTCTGCTGACTTGGGTGTCTGCATACTTGGACTGCTACTTTGTATTATAATGGCTCTTTGTTGGTAGTCCATTTATCTCGCGTATACAATTTTTTTGCGTTTTCATTTTCTGTAAAATTTTTCTGAAATTTTGGTAATTTGTGATAAATGTTTAATAAGTTATTGTAAAAAAAAGTTTTCGAATTTTCGTGAAAGAAATATTGTAAGTTTTGCCGAAAAGCTATTTGTGTATAATTACATCTTAGTAGGTAGGTAAATAGCTTGAAGAAGTTTGTTGGCCAGGAAAATTGAACCAGTTTCTTCGGGAACATTTAAAGTTTATTTTTGGAAAATGTTTGCACTTTTTCAAACAATAAAGTTATTTTGGGGAAATATGGTACATTTCCTCCACTATATAGGTTACGCTGGTAACCAAATTGGATGTCTCCTTTTAATTAAAAAAATATTTATTTTAAGAAAAATCACTACCATAACGCACTTGCTGCCTCCAGACATTTCTTAGTGAATTTCCTTAAAAAAATTATCCAATGAGGAGATCTCGACTTTTAAATTTTGAAAAAATTTCCTTCAATGAGCACAAACTACGCCCCCAAAGACCTATATTCAGGGTCACTTTGAATTTCGCATATCTGGGGCTAGTTTCAGTTTTTATCTGTTTATATATATATATATATATATATATATATATATATATATATATATATATATATATATACATACAGGGTGACGCATTTCTACGGTAAAGCTCAATATTACTGTTATTATAACCGATACAAGAAACAATTGTATACGTTAATTATAGGGTATCTTAAGCTGAATCTTATAAAAATTATTTCGACAATCACAGGTACTCATAAGTTGTTGGTGATACAATTTTTCTTTTTTAATTCGAACATCCCTTATATTATTACATTTTTGCATTTTCAATCGAACTGTAATGCATGTTTTCTTTTGACTTATTTGAATTGCTTTGAAACTCTTCACATTTGTAATACGGTGTTTTTACCAACAAAAATGGAGTGTAACGCAAATTGCGCTTTCAAAGGGGTATTCGTTTATATTATCTCATGAAAAAAATCGTGACTGATATAAAAAAAAATCAAACTGTCGTAACTCAATTATTTTAAATAAAACAGTCTGTATTATGTGTTTCAGGAGTGAAGGGCCTAATAATAAATGTTTAGCAACTTACTAAAAAAATATTTTCGCAATTTCCTCAAAATTGTTTGAAAATTTTCATGCAAAAAACTTTTTGGGAGTTTTGTCGAGAAGCTTATTTGATGAAATATGGTACAATATATCTACTATATATGTTATACTGGTAACCAAATTTGATGCCTGCGTTCATTAAGAATAGACATATTTGCTACAAACTTTTTTTAATGAAAATTCACTACCATAATGCATTTGCTGCGTCCAGACTTTTTTGATTAATAAAGTAGTTGCCTGGTTTATTTTTAAAAGTTTTTTATTTATCTGTTTCCTAAAACAAAACATATTTTCATAAAAAATAGAGAGAAGATCCTATTTGGTACTTTCGTGATTAGAATTACATATGTCCATAAAAAACGGTTAGTGTCCTGAACGACCCCATTCAGTACTTTACATAACAAAATATCACATAATTGTTTAAGGGTTGAGTCAGTTAAATGCCGTGGTTTAGTTTTGTATAAAATGCCGCACACAGATGGCATAAACATAACTTGGCCAATTTTCTTTTCAATATAGCAAAGACAACAATATATCGTGTGTTCACTAACGTTATGTATGAAAGAAGTTCTTTCCTTCCATATAAAGTCATGTTATAAAAATATTGAGACGCCGAATAACTGTTGAATTCGCATGTTTTTTTTTTATAGAAAAACATCGACATATTCAAGACGCGGTGGTGTATTGATAATAATAATAATAATAATAATAATAATAATAATAATGTCTTTATTTGTACTACAACCAAACTAAACTATACAAAATTCACAACAAGAATATAACCTACAATGTAGTACAGGGGCGAAGTTCAGTGCAACACATAAGCGTGTGCTCTGCTCTACCACTTAACCCCAGCATACACACTATCCACTATATACTACATACATATACTGGCACACCGCAATGGGAGACATCAGTCAAGGCCAAAAACAATGAACACTCATCAGCACCTCATCTAGTGAGCAAATAATAAACTCGGCTGTGGGACGGAAAAGTATCCTGGAAAAGGGAAAGAACATGAGAATGATAGCAAAAAGAAAAAGAAAGAGAAAAAGAAAGAGAAAAAGGCAGGGCACCTGTTTTACGTTTTACACACACAAAAAAAACATACACGCTCATTCATCACTGCCTACCATGCAAATAACCAGTCATTGCCTTCCTGAAGGATCGCACCGATAACTTTTTCATGTCTTCTGGTATATTATTGTACACGCTACAAACATCGTATGAAAAGGATCGCCTGTAAATATTCAATTTATGCTTAGGCACGGACAATAAATCCTTCTTTCGTATGTTCACATTATGCACATCCGTGCGGTATCTTATTCTTCTGCACAAGTACCGAGGCAACCCTGACTGAATTATAGAATGGTAAAAGCAGGCTCTACGTAGTGTCATTCTGTTATTCATGTTCAACCAGCCACTGTCCCTAAGCTCACGCGATATGTGATCATACTTACGCACCCCATAAATGAACCGCAAGCACGAGTTTTGCAACTTTTGTATTCTACTCATATACTCGGCATCAAGACACGGATAGTACACCTGCGAGCAATACTCCAGCTGCGATAGGACCAGTGAATCACATAGCACAGTTTTCAGTCCACGCGAAAGATACGATCTATGTGGGTACAGTAGCTTTAAACCACCATATCCTCGCTGTAAACATTTGGAAACGTGTCTCCGATATCTGAAAGTAGCGTCCATGGTGAGGCCAAGATTCGTAACTTCTTCAAGCAGAGGTATCGGCTCCCCATTGACACTCAGCATTATATGCGGCTTTATAATATCAATACCTGATTTATGACCAAAAACAATTGCTGCAGACTTTTTTGCATTCAAATGCAGTGAGTGATCCAACGATAGTTCACTCACAATCCTCAAATCATCATTTATCTTGCTGAGTGCCTCACCGAGTCGTGACCTTGGAAATGAATAATAGAGCTGCGTGTCGTCCGCATACATATGTATTGTACAGCTTTTTATAAATGTTGGAAAAATATGCGTATAAAGGGTAAACAAAAGCGGGCCAAGGATTGAACCCTGGGGTACACCTCTACTCACCCCAATTGCAGCGGAAACATTGCCACGCAACTCTACATGCTGTGACCTACCAGTGAGGTAACTAGACAGAAGCCCAACGGATTCGCTGCCAATACCAATATAACGCAATATGTCTACCAGAACATCGTGCCTTATGGTGTCAAATGCCCTTGTATAATCCAAAAGAATCAATACAGTAAACTTGCCATCATTGCAGGCTTGAAGAATGTCATCATTGACCTTGCAGAGGGCTGTTGTACAGCTAAAATTTGGCCTGAAACCAGACTGCACATCCGGCAAAATCTTATTTTCATCAAGGTATTGTCTCAGCTGCAGGCAAAGGACCTTTTCAAAAATCTTTGATAATATTGGCAGCAGACTAACTGACCTCAAATCCTTGAACTCTGTGGGCTCATTAACCTTCGACAGAGGCGTCACTCTAGCACACTTCCACATGTCTGGAAAATACCCAGCTAAAATACAGGAATTAATTATATTAGTTATGTATAGAGTAATACGTGGTGCACATGTTTTTAACATTTGAAGACTTATATTATCAATACCACTTGCATTACTTTTGATTTCATCTAAACATTTAGATATGGTTTCTGTGTCTGCCAGAACAAATTGAAAATCAGCTGGACTTTTCATATGTGCATAATATCTCTTATAATTATCATTTATAGAACCCACAGGAACACTATTCACAAAATAATCATTTAACTTATCTACGTCACTCAAGCTATCAGGAATGCCCACCCTAGTCCCTGTACCTTTAATATTCAGTCTATTTAATTCCCTATATAAATCACGCATATTTTTACCTTTCAGTGAATATTCAAAGTATGCCTTTTTTTCTCTAAGTATAGTAGCGCTGGTAAAATTTCTCAGAGCCTTGTAGTAATTCCAGTCCCCCACAGCCAGGGACCCACGATATTTTACTTTAGCATTATCCCTCAGCGACATAAGCATTTTTACATTATCCGTTATCCAAGGCTGCGGTGTCCTCGTGATTTTCTTAACTTTATAAGGGGCATGCTTGTCAAATAGTCCAGTAATAGTGCTGGTAAATATTGCAATTTTTTGATCAATATCACTCGTGTGGTAAATGCCATCGAGATCAGTGAAAATTGGATCCATCATAAATAAGTCATTATTAAAATGCCTGTAATCACGGCTTGTCACGATAACTGGCTTCCTAGCAGCCTTTCTCACGTCTAATATACAATATACCATATCATGATCCGATATCTCAGTCAGCGCAACACCTGATGCCACTACAATACCACTGTCTGATACCAAAATGTGATCCAGTAATGCCCCCTTTCGCGTTGGATCCTCTATCATTTGTCTGAAACCAATTTCCTTCAGCGAAACATTATACGCCCGGCTCATGGAATCATCTTTTAGTAAATCAATGTTCGTATCGCCGCAAATGATGATGTCATCAGTAAGCAGCAGCGCATTTCCAATTAAATTTTCAAGTTCATCAATGAAGATTTTGTAATTCAATTGATGTTTACGATACAAGGCCGCAAGAAAAATTCTTTTATCGTTTATATTCAGGCATACACATACCTGCTCTATACTGCTCGTTGTAGAGATCAAATTGTATTTTATGTGATCCCTTACATAAATAGCAACACCGGAGCCTCTCCTATCGTAATCCCCCCTCACCAAACGAAATCCATGCACATTCAGAACAGCGGTCGGTGTCTCAGAGTACAACCACGTTTCGGTGACACACAATATATCAATATCCTCATCCCCTATAAGTCGCTCCACCTCTTCCAAATGCGGCCGCAATGATCGCACATTCAACTCTGCAATTTTTAATTTTTTAAGATTCATCGCAAGCTGTATCCCCAAAAAGAAAACAATTTATTATTGACCAGTCAAATCACATCAGTCAAAATACACGTACTATAGTTCTCAAAGTGATAATCATACAGGCCCTGTATAGCAAACAAAAAGAAAATGTGAGAAGAAAAGATAAGAATGTATATGATTAAAAGTGCCTTATTATACACAAATATTAACACCAAAATTTAACAATTTAAAAGATGCCGATAAAGTAATATAATATCCAAGGTAACCGTTAAACAATATAAAATTTCGAGTTTAATGTCTACAAGTACGCCACTCAAAAAAATAAAGTATTTAAGAACGTACAAATCAATATTAGTCTACAACCGATATCACCCCACGCTATGCCAGCATCCAAAAAACCTAAAGTAAATAAACAAAAGCAAAAGTAAACAAAAATATTATACAAACAAAAACTGTAAATTCCACAAAAGTTATCAAGATAATATAAAACAATGCCTATGCAAAAACACACCTAAATAAATTCAAGATAACAGCCGTGCGTCTACAGATTACTTCTGTTTCAGTTCAGGTCAATGTATTCACATGTTAAGGTGAGCCCACGGACCAGTCACCAACACAACGCACACATTACAAGTTAATACATATTATCAAACTTCCATTTTCTTACCACATCATTTTCTCTATAAAAAATGGTACCACCATTAGTCCACACATTCCTGGCGCCATACTTCACCATGACTTCTCTACATGCAGAAAATCTGTGCGATGTTAAATCTTCCTTAATCACAATACTAGTGCCCTTCAACTTGCTCTTATTTCTGAAAACATCCTCCTTGACACGCCTTCCGCAAAATTTGACCAGGATAGGTCCACTCCCATCTCTTCCCACTGGTAGACGGTAACACGCCTCAATGTCGCCCCTGTTGAACCCAGCCATCCCCAGCCTTTGATGGCACAGTCCAACAACAGAATCAGGCAGCTCTTCGCCCTCAACCTCTGGAACTCCATATATTCTCACATTGTTGGCCCGTAACTGCTGCTCCACTCTGTCCAGCTGATAATGGGCACTCTCCAGCTTCTTCTCCAGGCGCGTAAGTCGTTCATCATACGCTTTAAATTTTTGCTCAAGGAGTGGGCCCACCTTCTCACTAATCACTGTCGTTAACTTGTCCACTAATTCGTTCATTAAGTCATGTGACGACAAAATGCGTTCCACCACCCTCTGAATCATATTTTCCTCTTCAGGGGTAGGTTTATTACTACGGGTATACTTATTACCACCCATGTTCACAAAAAACAGCAATTAAACCGTACGAATAACTTGTTTTCAACCTAAAAACGTGGGAGCTCAACCCTACACGTCTACTCGCGCCAACACATATGTATATATATATGTCCACTGCAAAGTGAATTGTCAACAGATTCTTATTATTTTTGAAATATAATTAGTGTGCATGCATTATGCGGGTTATATATATATATATATATATATATATATATATATATATATATATATATATATATATATATATATATATATATATATATATATATATATATATATTGCGACGGTACTATTTTATTGTATTGACTTGAAATTACCGTTATTATGTAAATGTTTTATGTATATCAACAGTTTTGATAAATAATAATAATAATAATAATGATAATTCACCAGATATGGCTTTGGTATAAAAAACAATGGCAGGAAGCAAATGAGACTAAAAATGCAAAGAACCATCTGAAACAGCTCTTTAAATTCGTCGAAGGTTTCTATTGAGATGCGGCTTGGGCTTGACAAATGTCGCACCTTATTTGTAGTCAGAGAAAAGATGCAAGCAGGTCTATATGAAATTCAGAATGCCCAGAAAATTTCCTCAATGGATGTTGAAGAGTGTTATAAATACCTGGGAAACGAGAAAAATAAACCACCCACTAATGAAGAGCGATATGAGAAATAAGTTTACGAAACGAGTAAAGCAGGTGCTGCCAGCACATCTTAGCAGCAGGAACCTGAGTAAAGCTCTTAATATATATATATATATATATATATATATATATACATGTTTTGAACTTAGCTGTTCATTTTGGATTGTGAACTGGAGTAAAACGGACATCAAAAATCTACAATGTAAGGTGCGAACATTACTAAAAATAAATAAAAAAGCCTCACTTTCGTAGTACCATCGAACGAGTAACCATACCTAGACACCAAGAAGTAAGAGGTGTGTTGTATATTGGTAAACAGTTAGACCAGAGCAGATACTGAACCTGTGTACATATTACCATCAGCAGGCACAACCTCTGAACTACACATGTAGCCACACCTCTGCCACATGCGAGACAGATGATTCAACACCGCTACAATTAATAGAAAGTGAAGTCATTATCGCACTAATCAGGACAAGCTGCAATTTTGGACGCAGAAGCCACTCCACCACTTCATGGGCGACATCTGTATGAGACCTCACAGGCACATGTCGACAATTCGGCGTCGAACTACTGGTTAGTGTCCGCACAGATGTTTATAGAGACAGAGGCTTTTTTTGGTGGCCATACGAGAACAGACCATTCAAACAAGAAACTACTTAAGGTATATAGTTAGAGAAAAGTCGGTCCAAAATGACAGATTCAGATTAGGGTGTCAGTCATGCATATCACCGGAAGTTATCAAGAGTCTGCTGCAACAGCGTGCAGGAAGAGGTACGACGCAGTTGCGAGAATACTTCATTAAGAACTGAAAATGGTCCTTTTAACTCTTAGTAAGATGCCGCACTATAGATACACTCCTAAGCCCGTTTTATAGGTTTTTTTCTGCAACAGAGTACAAAGGCACGACGCAGTTGCAAGGATACGCCATCAAGAACTGGCTATTGAATCTTTGTAAGGTGCTTAACAGTCGATACACTCCTAAGCGTGTTCTAGAGATTTCAGGATACAGGTTGTACTGAGATTAGGCCGTGCTCACAGATCAACGAGTTGCCCACAACAATCCAGCTATAATAATAGTGGATAAGTTCTGAAAGCAAGTGACGCTAATTTATTTGGCTATTCCGAATAACAATAATCTAGAGATAAAGTACAGCGATCTCAAGATACGAGTGAAGAGACAATGGAGGGCAGATAGTGTCCGAGTGATCCCAATGTGAAGTCGCCAACTGTGTGGTTCCTAAGAATCTGTGAGAAAACATTTTGAGACTGGAACTTGAAGAGCACCATTATATAGTTATGCCGAAAGTGATAATACTTGCAAGTGCCCATACTGTCTGAAGATTTATGTGAAACGACGATGTGTTCCGTTGTCGCTCAGCGCCCGATAACTTGGCAAGTGCTCCATCTGAGCTCAATTCCTTTGGTATCTCAGATACCTGGGACAAATTAATGTTCCCCTTTGAAAAAGTGTAAAAGTCCTCTAGGCCAGTGTCGATTAATAATAATAATATTTACACCAATACACGCACGCACGCTTGCACGTGTGCGTGTGAGTGCTTGCGTGCGTGTATTATAAGTATTATTATTACATATACGCACATACTTTCTCTCTCGCACACACACACACACACACACACACACACACATATATATATATATATATATATATATATATATATATATATATATATATATATATATATATATATATATATATATATATATATATATATATATATATACAGTGTGTCCACGAATTGAGGGTGGGTATAGTATAAGTGACAAAAATTCTTTGAATTAGATTATGATATTCTGGGAATCGCTACTGCTCTGTCTTAATTTAAGATGTTGAGGAAATGAACAAAATCAATTAATATACAGGCTGGTTTAGAACTGATTTCATTAAATGTGTTAAGTGTAAACTACCTTCGTTTATAAAGATACCGCAAAAAGTTATTAAAAATGCTTGTTTAGAATTAGAATCTATAACAGGCTTTCAATTTTCAACCAGATCAGCCTACTTTGAATTTTCAAGTAAATTATTAACATTTTTTCCCGATCAACATGGAGCTTTTTACCTGTGGTTTTCTGAACGCAGGTGCGTAAAATAAGTAACCATGCAATGTTAAATAATAATTTGTTAGTAATATACAAAACGCTTATTACTAACAAAAATCAAAACGAACAACGAAAAATAAAGAAATTATTCAAATGTGCTGCCACCAACCGATACACATAACTCAGCCCGTTTAGTAAATGCTTTGTAGGCATTTTGAATATGTTGAATTGGAACACCGTCAATTGCTTTTGTCAACCTTAGTTTCAACAAATCAAGATCGTTCTTTAATGGAGCCGCGTAGACTTTCTGTTTGGGATAGCCCCATAAATAAAAGTCCATTAACGTAAGATCGGGACTTCTGGGAGGTCAATGTATTCGCCCATATCGACCAATCCACCGGCCAAGAAATTCGCGATCTAACTATTCTCGAACTATTCCTGTTGCATGTGCTGGGTGGCCGTCATACTGAAAGTATGCTGTTTGTCTATCTTCTAGTGACATGTTATGCAAATGCTCTTGAAGAATATTTTCCGGCATTTCCAGATAACTGTACTGGTTCATATTCCGCTCAAAAAAATATGGCCCAATTATCCCAGTGTAAGAAACAGCACAACACACATTTGCTTTTTTATGGCATTGTCTTCTGCAATTAACTATATAATTTGGATTCTCCATAGACCAATACCGTCCATTTTGGGAATTTACCAACCCATTAGTGGTGAAAGTGGATTCGTCCGAAAAAATAATACTTCTGCTAAAATTGTTATTTTGTTGATATTGCTCGCCGTACCATAAACATAAATCTAATCATTTTGACTCGTCATTTTCTTCCAAAGTGTGTATATGTTTTGCTTTGAAAGGTTTCACCTTGTAGGTACGATAAACTTGCTGCAAATGCGATTTGCTAATATTGCCAATTTCTAATGCCCTTCTTCGTAATGATGATTTCGCAAAACGCCTAACAGAAGCCATAGTTAATGCAGCTGCAGCATTGTCTACTTTATTTAGGTCGAATTTTGTCTTCTTAACATTTAAAACACTCCCAGTATACATAAATTTTGTAAGAACTTTTTTACACCAATAGCGGAAACCGAATAATTTGGCCAGCGTTCAAGGAATTTTCTTATCACCCCCTGATAAGAATGTTCTTCACCCAAACCATATCACTGCACAATAAATACTTTTTGTTCCATTTTTAAATACAGAAGCTTGCCGTTCGTGACAAATAAAATTGACGTTTCAATTTTCCAAATAAGTAGTATCCCGGGAAACGAACAACAAGACAGAGCTCAAGCAGCCATACAAGTAGCCAATTATTGCTTCAAATGTCCAATTGTGCGTTTACTTTACTTTTTTTATTGGTTAAGATGAAAGCAAACCTACCCCAAGTTTAATTAATGTAAAGACTTTTTTAATACAGTTTCAAATATTTTTGAAGTACACCTAATCACAGAAGCTGTCGAACGTCATTTAAATAAAGTCGCAGCTAAAAAAAATTCGTTTGAAAATTGAGATCCTGTCATAAATTTTGATTCTAAACAATTTTTGTTAATAACTTTTTGCGGTATCTTTATAAACGAAGGTAGTTTACTCCTAATACATTTTATTACATCAGTTTTAAACCACCCTATATATTAATTGATTTTGTTCATTTTTTCAACGTCTCAGTTTAAGCAGGAGCGATTTCCAGAATATCATAATCTAATTCGAAATTTTTTGTAGCTTATACCTCATCCACACTCAATCCGTGGACACACTGTATATATATATATATATATATATATATATATATATATATATATATATATATATATATATATATATATATATATATATATATATAACGTATAAAATTTAAAACTGACCCAGAATATGGATTATCGGTTATTATATATTCAAAATTGGCAATCTTCTCAATAAATAAGTTTAGATTAGACGGAAATTTGATAATCATGAAACGTAAGCCTTATATCTATACTTTATAGTGACGTCAATAATTACTTAAACATCCAGAATCTCAAAACCGATGTTTCTAATACGATTGCTTCATAACATTTTGTTATAAAATCATAAACTTACACATATCGTATTTAAGATAATCATGTTAGAACGTGCTGGCGTTAACTTTAACAGGGAGTTTACTGACTAAAGTACCATAGGGTATACAACATGGAAGTCTCTGACTTAGTTATAAGTTTCAGATGAAAATTTTGGGGTTTGTGCCGCTATATGGGGAAAACTTAAGGCAATGTTAAACACAATCCGTGTTTCAATTTCATCAATGTGTATGTAATTTGATAGACGTCTCGTCTTTTAACACACATAACTATTATTTTATTAGGAATATCTGCATCATCTTTGTCTAGAGGAGACGTCGCCTTATCGTAGCAACCAATACTCCCTGTTTCCAGCAGCCAAATTTATTTTGTTGTAGCGTTTGCACATTACACATTGGGCTAGATCTTTTAGAAGTTCTCCTGATCTATAATTTACCGTTTTTCCAAGTAAGTGCCCTTTAAGTAACGTCTATATGAAGTACTCCATGAAGAACAAAACCTATGTAACCGCTGAGCTTAATTGTACCACAATATCGGTGCTTACTTGCTTCTTGAATAGTTGTTGATTATAATATGTCTTCGGTAACATGTTTTTTTGGTAAGGGTTTCCAAAGCTCAGACATCCTAAGACAGAACAAGGATTCGTAACGAAACGTTCGACAAGTGAGTATTTTAGTATCAGCTTTCCGACTAAAGCAGGTTTGACGATTAGAAGCCGCAAGAGGGAGTACTAACGAAGCAATTTTTAAAGAGCGATGTTGATGATAATAGCATGAGAAGAGGCAAATAACTCAGATATTTCTCATCTAGTCTAAAAATTGAGATTGACTGTGAAAGATAAATCTCTTAAAAGACGAACAGATCTTTTCTGAATATAATTTGTGAGGGTCAAGGTTATTTTGAGGCGCACCCCAGACATAAAAACCATATTTCAAATATGAACGTATATGTGAGTTATACGGCATCAGCATCCGCTGTAACAAAACCCAACTTTTAATCCAAAACAGAAATGCATGCTTCTTTACAGCACATTTTGCAATATTGGAAACATTTGGATGCCAGCAAAGTTGCTCTGCAAAAAGTATATCTACTGAAGAGAGTATGGACTTTTTGCACAACATTTTACCAGCCAACTGAACATCTGGGCTTTGAATATGATTTATCTAAAAAAAAAGGTAGGTAACTCATCATTAAATGAGCTAATTACTTCGAGTATGATTAATAAGCAGCTAGCAGCAGATATTGGGGGTCGATAGCAACGTGCTGTGACGAACACTATCATCAGTGAAGCTGTGGATGAGATTGTTGCTACATGCAAAAGAAATAATGGGGGAGCCAAAACGGAACCCTGTGGAACAACCGCATTACTTTTCAATTTAATTCATGAAACAACATGCATGGAGCGCTCTTTTAAAAAACTAGATATCCGTAGGAATAGTTTCAAATACAATCCCTGGATGGTAGATTGTACGTTTTTTAATGAACCGTATATGCGTTTGGTTTCTCAGTATTGTGACTGAGCCATGCAGTCGCATAGCAAATATTCTGTTGTTTCTGCTGCTTCAGTGCAGTATCTACAGTTTTCATCTTTCCACCTCGCCGATCTTTATAAGGTGATACCTTACTAGTGAGTGCCCTGTGAAAAGTCATTTAGTTATCCTCAAGTCGTTCCTGTTAAATTTAAGAAACAGTTCAGACTTCTCTGTTTATATGATTATGGACCGTTTTGCCTGCCTTCGGTATGGGATTTTCCTCCAGTATGAATTTCGTACCCCTCTCTCCAACTGTCAAGTACATTTCTTACATGGCTTTTTCTCAATCCACAATAGCGCTCTGGATCACAGAATGGCATTGTTGCTGCCTGTTTTGCAAGGCGTCTGTTTATATGATGAGGGACCGTTTTGCCTGCCTTCGGTATGGGATTTTCCTCCAGTATGACAGAATCTCGTACCCCCCTCTCCAACTGTCAACTACATCTCTTACATGGCTTTTTCTCAATCCACAATAGCGCTCTGGATTACAGAATGGCATTGTTGCTGCCTTTTTTTGCAAGGCGTCCTTATTTCATTAAATGCCTTGATGCCCTGCTACCCATATATAGAAAAGATCAAACCGTTAGTCATTATTAACCATAACATGTATCTATTTTGTAAGAAATGGGTGTGGGTCATTCCGTTAAAAAATATGAAAGACCCCTATAAAGAGACAAAACTTATTACAGATTGGTTGCCGTATTTGAAAAATTCTTTTAAAGAAATTAAACATATATTTTAGCGACCCAGGGGAGAAGTGGTTATATTTACCAACGATGAAACATTTAGCCTAGTTGCGTTTCTCAACTTACAGGCTATACACATTGGCAGGTTCAGCGATATCACGTATCTTATAACTTTGGAGTTTGACAAGATAAAAGCCATGGTAAATACTTATACAGGAAAACCTGTTAGACTTCATTCGGAGAATATGTATGAAATTGTTAGTGAGAAAAGGACTCTGTTCTATAGACAATAAGAAGGTTATATAAACTCTTTTTCTCCTGAAATCCTAGCCAAAATTGATGGAGCCTTCCGCTACACAAACTGTCATTTGTACTTGTTTAGAAAAAATAAATATTACGAATTTGATGAGTTTTCCAATCAAGTGGTTACAATAGGTCAAAAAGATTTATCTATATTTGGTATCCAATGCCCGAGCCACAGTCTGTATTATCAAATAAGACTCCTGCTACAGAAGATTGTCAGCTATACAAAGGACGACCGGCAATAGGCTGTTGAAGATCACCATGATTATATATAAATGTTATACAATAAATGTAGCACTTTTTATTGATAAATATTATTTTGGCATTACTTATGTTGTCATTTTACTCCTCACTTTTCTAGTACGGTCTTTTTAATTCATACGCAATATTTTCTCACTTAATAATAATTTCAACTATATACAAATAAAGTAGAGCATGTGTAGTCGAGGATTGTTAGGAATTTAAAGTTTGGATCGGAGTTGTTAATAATTTTTTCGATAACTAGTATTTAAGAGAATGTCACTTGTAACGCAGTAATCTTATTTTAAAACTCATTCTACAAACTAGCATCTGTCAACTATCAATAACGTCATCATTCGTCCAAGATTTAAGAGTAGTGCCAACAAATTGGGGTACCTAACTGCTCAATCCCATTCCTTTAACATAATAACGTCATCAGCCATCTGTCAACATCATTCCTAACATTTAATACCTTTAAAAGTCCCTTGTAATCCCAACATAGAAATAATAAACAATGACTCTGTTCCTACCACGTGCAGGCTCTAACCGGCACTCAGGTAGCTGCCTGAAGTCATATCTTTACAGCTAGTATCTTACTGCTATAATCTTGCTAACCAACATGTTGTTCCCTAAGACCTGACCTGGATCTGGATCTGGATCAGAATCCGAATCCGAATCCGAATCCGAATCCGAATCCGAATCTGAATCTGAATCTGAATCCGGATCCGAATCCGAATCCGAATCCGAATCCGAATCTGAATCTGAATCTGAATCTGAATCCGAATTCAAATCTGAATCTGAATCTGGATCTAAATCTGAATCTGAATCTGACCTGAACTGACCTGATTTGATCTGATCCCTCCCGGTATATTTGAACTCTACTTATCCGGACGAAGCTACACCTTACACATGGAGTCTAACTTAAAACAAAAAAGTTGGGTTTGTGCATGCGTCCTTTACTGTATTAGAGTACCCATCAATACGAGTAAAATAACACCAAACACACCCTCTAAACCGAGAACAAAAAAAGTTGGTTTTCGCATGTGTTAACGGCCATATTTAAGTTCTACTCATCAAGCTGAGTCAAATGACATCAAACACTTGCCCTCTAAGTCAAAAACTGAAAAAGTTGGTTTGTGCATGCTTTAACCGCCATGTTTACATACATCATAACATGTAAAATCCAAATGGCGGATCCTCTTATTTTGACAGGTTAGCCTAAATATTATTTCAAACGTCAAATTTTCCGGATTCTTCACTTCTGGTCGGCCATATTGGTAGTCATTTTGGATTACGTCATCTTAGATTAGAGCTTACGTCACCAGCTTCCGCGATCTTAGATGACGCCACTTTGAAGCCACGCGCATGTACAGTGGATATACCCCCACTCCCTGTCTGGCTCAAGTTCCCGAATATCTACTAGGTTGCTTTGTTGCTCATAGCCAGTTGCTTCTACGTGGTTTTGCAGTCCCAGGCCAGCTTAGACCCAGTTTTGGAAGATTTTAGTCTTTAGCACTGCCTGGCTGTTTAAAAGGATGCAGGTCTCTCTATTTTAGTATTGCTTGTATGCACTCCTATACGCACTTATAAAAATAATTTCTGCTTGAAAGATGGAGGAAGCGTTTCCTAGTGACTTAGAGAACCTGAAGATTGTTTTTTTGAAGATTCGGGGAACAGGCTGCACTCTGGCTTCTATCCAGGAAAATTAAAACACTTCATTCTTATAGAACATCAAAAAGAGGCGACATAAAAATTGAACTCAGTTTAGAAGCGTACAGTTTGAAAATCCCGGGGGGTTCGATCGAATCCTGATGCCTCTTTGATGTCCTCATATAATGTTAGCAGTACGACTAATGAAAAATATTAATCTCTTTTTTGACTTTACATGTGGCATATCATTCGGCCCGTTCCTCACGGACTAAGTGTGGAATTTAAAGCAAATACACGGTCAAGTAGATCCGCCTTCTATTTTGACGATGCAACAAATACTTTATCATTTGAATCCCAGTGAGGAACGAAGTTGGTAGCGAAATTTCATAGACAAGAAACGTTGGCAATTACTTGGATAGAAGATGATTCTATCTCTAGTCGGTTAACTAAAATATTTTTGGCTTGGTGGATTACCTGCTTGGACTTGTTCCTTGCTGATACAAATGTGTAGCAATATATTCCATTGCCAGTTATAAATGTACATTGCATTCTTTTATGACTTTACTTCTTGTTCTACGTTTATATTGTAAGTTCCTTACCCACTGATAAGTTTTATACGACCTATCTCTTATCGCAAGTCCCGACAGGATTAAAGAGATGATGGCAAACAAATGATCGAACTCAACGCCCGTCGTGGTATTAGCCAGGGAAGTAGTTGTTTTAGATCGCTAGTTTGGGTTGAATGTAGGGGTAAAGTTTTCACGTTATAGGATGACATTTTTTTAATTCACCTTTTCCCTTGTTTTTTTATATAAATACCCACAAAAATTGAGACCATGAATTTATTCCATCTGGCTCTTCACACTGTATATATATATATATATATATATATATATATATATATATATATATATATATATATATATATATATATATATATGCACTCAGGGTAATTTACAAAGCTCGTGCATTAGAAGTTTTTTAACTTGCAGTTGGATTATAAACTTTTAAATTGGTGTGCGTCCATAATCGATCATGTCCGTTCTACTTAAAATATTTCCAATCCTTCAGCTATATAGACTGTGCCAAAAGTCGGTACCACCTCTTCTATTTCAAATATAAACGTAATTTTTTCCCAAGATTCGATTCGCCTTCTAATTCTGAACTTAGATAACTTAAGTTATATGAAATTATCTATTACAGTTTTTGACATGTCAATCTGTCTGAAAAAAATTACCGCTGTAGTAGTTTACGCACAAACTCTTATCTCGCAAACGGTTGAACATCAGAAAACCAAGTTTTTGGATCAATTAGCTGGGAGTAAGGCTAACTTCTGATTGATGGTCTTATTTGTTCAATATGGGCGCAATCGATTTTCAAATGTCGCAACTAAAATTTTTAAAGATTCAATTTTTTCAAGCGTTATATAAATAATACGGCTAAAGTAGCCAGTCTTTCAACACTGAGTGGTGAACGTATCGCCACCTAGTTGACTTGGTTCGCAACTAGGTGGCGACACGGTCACCACTCACTTAATGTTGGAAGGCTGGCTACCATAGCCGTATTACTTTATAGGTGTATTTTCGCTGCAATTAGTATGCCGTACTGACGAGCTCTAATGAGAGCGAAACCGGTCTACGGTTCTAATTGTTGTGATAATGCATCTAGCCTTACATACCTTGTCCCTATATTAGGGTAGAAATTGGCCAGGGCCGACAATTTATTAAATTGTTAGTTGGTTGTATACAGTCTCTATTTTTCTAACACTTTGTGTTATTTGGAGCTGACGTGACAACATACTACTTGGTTCCGCAACTAGGTGGCGACACGTTCACCACTCAGTGTTGAACGGCTGGCTACTTTAGCCGTATTACTTTATAGATGTATTTTCGCTGCAATTAGTATACCGTACTGACGAGCTCTAATGAAAGTGAAACCGGTCTACGGTTTATTAGGGTAGAAATGGGCCAGGGCTGACAATTTATTAAATTGTTAGATGGTTGTACACAGTCTCTATTTTTCTAACACTTTGTGTTATTTGGAGCTGACGTGACAACATACTACTTGGTTCCGCAACTAGGTGGCGACACGTTCACCACTCAGTGTTGAAAGGCTGGCTACTTTAGCCGTATTACTTTATAGATGTATTTTCGCTGCAATTAGTATACCGTACTGACGAGCTCTAATGAAAGTGAAACCGGTCTACGGTTTATTAGGGTAGAAATGGGCCAGGGCTGACAATTTATTAAATTGTTAGTTGGTTGTACACAGTCTCTATTTTTCTAACACTTTGTGTTATTTGGAGCTGACGTGACAACATACTACTTGGTTCCGCAACTAGGTGGCGACACGTTTACCACTCACTTAGTGCAAAAAGGCTGGCTACTTTAGCCGTATTACTTTATAGGTGTATTTTCGCTGCAATTAGTATGCCGTACTGACGAGCTCTAATGAGAGCAAAACCGGTCTACGGTTCTAATTGTTGTGAGAATGCATCTAGCCTTACATTATCATAGATTTTAGTTTTATTATAATATTACCCTCTTAGAAGAAAATTATAACTTCTTATTGTACAATGCCTATTAAATAGGTGAAATTAAATATAATTCAAGTAACAAATATTATACCCGAATTTTAAACAGTCAATTAAGAATTATAAAGAACGAAATGTTGAAATTAACTAATAGTAGATATAAAACAGGTCTCATAGGCGGTGCAGGCTCTGTCATAAAAATGATGGAAATTTAAATCAGGAAGATTTAAAAGAGATTAATAATAACATAAATCTATTAGGCGCTAACGAAGACGAAATGATAGTCCAGTTAGATATTCTAAATTTATTGGCTAACCTCAGGACTCAACGATTTCGAGAAGAACAGGAATCAACTAATAAAAATCTGAACTCACTAAAAATCGGTAAATCGGTTTAGATATGATGCAACGAGAAGCACAATATAAAGCCTTTGTAGAATTTCAAATAGCCTTTAGTACAAAACTACTACAAAATATAAAAGTTTTGTGACAAACAATTTCACTTAGTTTTAATCAAATAACAAACATCGAGATATTTACTGCTAAAGACCTAAAGGTTATTAGCGAGTATCTAAAGCTTATTTATTATAACAATGACTTGATTAGATTCGATCAAAATCATATTTTAAAAATTTTAGAGTTCACCAAATTTAATGTCTTGTCCGTAAAACATACAATTGTTTGTTTCCTTAAACTTCATATCTTACATTCCACACCAGGATCGCATTTCCGAAGTATTCCAACCCCTCCAAATAATAAAGTTGTTGTACCATCCACTTCATTATACTTCGAGACAGGTTAAATAATCCATGGACTACAGAACATTGCCCATCTGTCGAGGAAGCAATACCATGTTCTAATCAACCTCACGAAGAGAGATGGAAACTATACGAAATTAAACTACACCATGGGGGTATTTTACTTATTACCAATCAGAAGACCAGCGCATCTGAAAAATGTTCATCCAGATTGGGCAGACAGACAACTATCAATAACACCCTCATAGCCAGCATGGATAACTGCAAGGTAATAATAAATGGTGAAACGTACGAAGACACAAGCTCTAATATCTTTTGGATGCCAGATTCAATACAACTGATACAACAACAACCTCAAAACAACGTTAGATTCAGCCCAATACATCTTAAGAAGATTAAAGAACTAGAAAAAATGGATCTTCATCATGTGCTACATTCCTTCGTATATTCGACCCACATGGGAGTAACTGCTTCACTCACCATCATTATATTGGTCATCTTCAGACAAAATACGAGGAAAATAATCAAGCAACAGAAACCCAACAAAGGGTCAACACCAGAAGACCCGAGTAAAAAGAACGAGGACGTCTTTCACATTAAGGGTGGATGAAATACGTCATCAGATGATTTCCTGCTGTTGAGCCGTTCCCACGGTTTTACCGATTGCATGTTCCATCCCGTGCTCCTGTATGATAGACAAATCCAAGCCTAACCAGACCGTGTGTGCTTTGTAAGCATTAGTTAGTTTATAAATAATACCAGTGTTAGATTGAGATTGTTATTACACTATACGTTTAACTGGCAACACCTCTTGTTCGCCTCTTTCCAAATATTGTAATTTTTACTTTTATTAACGTTTGTACTTTAGAGTTAGTAAATTATTCTGGATCAAAACTCTTGAAGTTCAAAACCTAATTATATATATATATATATATATATATATATATATATATATATATATATATATATATATATATATATATATATATATATATATATATAAACATATGAAATTTAAAACTGATCCCGGATTTGAGTTCCAGGGGTCCTAAATAGCGCTAATTTGAAGAAATGTTTTCCGAATTAAAAACTCGAGCTCTCCTCATCAGTTGATTTTCTAAACAAAATTCATTAAAAGTCATGGCAACCAAATTTGGTACTATTCTTACCATCAAAAGTATCCTGAATACAGCACTTTAGATCTCTAGGTAGAAAGAAAAGGCATTTAAAGAAAAGAATCAGATGCACAAGATATAAATATTTTGTGTGCTTAACAGTATCTGTTGAATATCATTATAAACAAAGATTCAGTTTTCTTTGCGCAAAAAGTTCAAAAAGTACTATAAAAATTACTTTGGAAACTTTTTTTAGTTTTTCTTCTTAAAACGTCAAATCGCGATTTGAAACGTGATAACTCTAGATTTTTAAAGAAATATTCTAAAACTAATGCTGTTTATGTAAAGTAAATATTGTAAGAAGAGTATTTTAAAAGTTTCTGATGCAGGCATCATGGTAGCTAATTTTACTAAAATGTTGGCAGAAAATTCATTTTAAATAGACCCTTTTTCTCATACTTTAGCATTAGGCATGAGTTAAATTTATATAGTTTGTGATTTAATAGTTTAATTATTTTAACAACAGAAATTTAAAGAAGTCCCTGTCTTTAGTCCATAAATCGATAAGCAAACCAACCATATATCCAGTAGTAAGAGTTTGGACAATTTTTTTCAATTTTAACAACTAATATTTTATCAACTTATTTCAAATATTTGTTCTTTAACGTCGGTCTATTCCCGCAACTTAGGTTAACCACAGAGGACACGGAGCAGTTTCACTTCATTACCCTGGAAATTTTGTCGAGCCCCTGCCTTCTGTGAGGAGGGTAGCGATCTTTAACGTGCCCAACATCGCATGGACACAGGACCGTTGGCTTGACACTGACGATCATTTCGCTAACAAAGTTAGCGTTATCAGAGGGATGAATAAACTCAGTTATTGTGATGAATTGGGTTCTCCAAATTGTACTTACCAGTGCTCATCACAGGTTCCAATCTTCACTCATTGATGCCTTTCATCCCAAAAAAGATATCAGTATTTGACATTTATTATTATTTTTCTGAAAATTCGCTGCCATAATGCATCTGCGTTCAGATTTGATCGATATTATGAACAAGAACAGAAATATAGCCCTAAAACCTTAATAAGGTTGTTTTTAAAGCATGACAAGCAAAAACATTGCAGAAAAAAAATATTTTGAACCTAATTCCTAAGTAAAACAAAGAATTAATTAACGTGTCAGTGGTTCTTTTATAATTCCACAGCATCGTATGCTGTAATAATACTCCAACTGTGCGTGCCTCCAGAAATAAAATTTACACGCAAGTTCAAGCATCCCATCTTAAAATAAGCTACTGGTTTATTTTTTTGTGTGTGCATTAACAGAAAAACTGCCCCAGTCATTAGCATATAACCCTGTAACCTCAAACACGTTTTCAACTTACTCCCCTTCACTCCAATGTTTTCCTCATAATTTGTGATTTCTTTTTTGAAGCGTTGTTAGTGTCATCCAAGCTCTACAAAAAACATGCAATTCGCTTCTGCTTGTCCAACAAAGTTTCAGCAAACAATAAATCCGGAATTTACTTTGAAGTCAAACTAGAAGATATATGTCCTTTTTTCGTTCTCGAAGGGAATTCATTGTTCGCTGGTTCTGCAGCAGTCTCCAGCTTTAGTCCGGAATAATTTAATTGTGTGTGAACTACCTGAGACACACAGTGAACTCAATGATAATGTTTGCAGCTTCACTTCCTCAAGGCATATGGTAACAAAAGAGCATTTTGGAAACTTCCCTTTTGTGTTTTTAATTCTGTATGGAAACCTATCTAAGACACTAATTAGTAAGTCAAAGCAGCCAGGCTTTAGCTCGCCTCATGCACTTAATTTGGACTACGGTTGTCTATAATGAGCTTTGTATTCATTGGCTAGATTTATGCGCAAGTATATCGACAATATATCAGTTAAGTATAATAAGTTGAAATATGCATTTTATGACTTACAATAACAGCGAATTTTCATTAAAAATATTCACTATAATAGAAATAATTGATTGCGATGCGGATGCAGTCAGTGCCTGTGCACAGGTTGTTAAAGGCTCTTGTTCGGATAGGTATAGCGGTGTGTTCATGTCCTCTTCCCTATGTTGCAATGGCGGGCTTGATTTGGATGTCAGCTAAGCTTTGCTTAAAATCAAACCGAAACTGTAACGCTTGCGTTTCGTTAATGCTTTAAATATCCAAAATAAAACCGTAATAGACCTAATTCATGGCCGACAATCCAATATCTGTAAGACAATCCATGTTTTAATTTCAAAATTATTTTCATGAAAAGTCGCTAAATCTTCCAGTACCGTAAACCCATTTACTGCATTTCTAATTTGTACGTTAAAATTCAATATATGTTTGCCATGGGAAACTACCTCGCATTATTACTGAACAAATATTTCCAGGAATGAAATAAGCATTGAAAATGTACGTTAGGAATATTCTAGAACAAAATATTGTTTATTTGTAATTTTCCGATCGGTGACGTCACACAAGAAAGACCGTTGGAAACGTTGCAGAGAATTGCCGGCAAAACCTTTAACTGTGGACACGCGAGGTGAGACGTCGTGACTTTACCACCGATTGGAGGTCTCATTTTATCTCATCCGAAGAATGGAGGCTAGAAAGAGCTCTCGCACAGCCACCAACCGTCACGGTAAGAATTTTTGCGTGCAGCGACTATGAGTTGCAGAACCCGACACATTAGAGAGGACTCTCTGCTGAGCGTTCATAGAGTGAACACCCGTCAGTTTCGGTGGCTATTAAATTATCTTAAAACGGGGTTGTAATGTTCTTTCTGTTACCTGTACTACCTAATAATTATTGTCAGTGATTGTGCAGAGTAACTCAAGTGATTTTCGAGTTTAAATAAACATCGTATGCAGCATAAAAACGCGAGCTAACTCGTGGTTCTTCTTTTCAAACTGCTGATTTCTTGCCGTAATCAGAAAGAACTCCTGGTTATTATCGAACCTTAAGTCAATTGGTAGTGAATTTTACTTAAGCAAACTCACGTTTAATTGCGATTTGCAAAGTTTCCATCAAGCAAATTCAAAACATCGACATAGGTGTCAAATGGTCTTGTAGTATTGGAGCAATGGCATTCGCCGCTCCAATAATCTCCGATG
Source organism: Tillus elongatus (assembly GCA_964006375.1). Taxonomy (NCBI): domain Eukaryota; kingdom Metazoa; phylum Arthropoda; class Insecta; order Coleoptera; family Cleridae; genus Tillus; species Tillus elongatus. The sequence continues at coordinate 207,790,955 of OZ023262.1, read as the reverse complement.
GGAAGTCCCAGTCGTTTTCTCCAGCTTTTCAGCTCTTATTGGAGTCTGGAATCTGTGTCAGGCACTCATGATTGATCCCACCTAGGAAGCATCCTCACAGGGTCATCAGGTAACCTAATACCGAAAGACTGGTGATTCTAAACAAATATTTTCTCTGAATCAGCAGAATTTACATGCCGAAATCTAACATCTGAAGTTTTAATAACCTGAACTTTCAAAATCACGTAGTCAAGTTTGAGCTTAGACAATGTCAGGGAGGTGCTGTCAGCAGAACTATTTATTTCCTGTTTAATCTTAAAGATTTTGTCAATTTTTGTGAATTTAAACACAGTTATTTTTTTAATTGTAATTAGAAAACTTTGTCTGTAAAATATCTAATCTATACGCTCTCTTTAATATCTTTTATATTTACATAATTAATGTAGAAATTTCACGTAGGATTATATTTTCTTTTTTTTTTGGAGCCTCACTCAAAGAACTGGCCTGTTAATTCACTAGAAAACCTAGCAATTGATTGACAAACCTCAAGTAATTTACCTAATCATTTGTGATTGTTTTTGAGCGATACCCTAAGCAATTAACAGTAAAATTTTAGTAATATGCAACTGTCTTTATCTTATTGTTTAGGCATATGTATGTAAAATCAATAGTTTCTTGTTCTTGAAATTCTTGCTGTATATCTGATTTTTATTTGTGTGCAATTAATGTTAGAACTTCGGTGGTTTAGCGGTAAGAACGTGTGCCTCTGAACCGAAGGGTACTGGGTTCGATCCCAACGTACACCTTTCACTTTTTCAGTACAAACTGTAACATTAACATTAATCGAGGTTCTGGCATTGTATTTGAGCAAGTTGAATGTCTGCACGTTCCGCTTTTCGGAGGGGGCGTAAAGCCGTCGGTCCCGTGTCCATGCGATGTTGGGCACGTTAAAGATCTCTACCCTACTCCTTACAGAAAGGCAGGGGTTCGGCAAAATTCCCAGGATAGTGAGGTGAAACTGCTCCCCGGCGTCGGTGATTGGCCATAGTCGCGGAAATAGGCCGACGTTAAAGAAACAAAACCACACAAACACAATTAATGTTTATTTAAGATTTACCAACCATTCTTATTTCACTTTGTTTGCTATTCCAAATTTAATTTATATGAATAAATTTATGTATTTTGTTACATTAACATATCTGTTTAATTGAAGATAAATTCCTCCCTAGTACCTACTTTCTTTTTGACGTCGGCGCAAGCAATTTATTCTTACTAACTATTATCTAGATATTTAAATTTCTGTCACCTGGCACTAGTCTGGAGAGCCCACAAATATAGGACTTTGGGCAGTGCGAAGCAAACAAAGGAAGAGAACGTGAGTATAAAACTATATCCAGATCGATCAACCTCCTAAAAAGTGCTGCTAATCTTAATAAATTTGACAATCTGATAGATAGCTACTTCAGGGTAGGGTGTTATAGGCAATTGTTACCTCATCATTGAGCAGATCTATATCCACTTGAGGTCAATCAGAACATACCACGGTTCTTGTACTTAAAGCTTCTCTTTGAAGGAGGTAACAAAACATAGATCAGGACCTAACCGAATTCCAGCCTTTCTGGTCAGGGATTGTGCTCACCTACTTGCCCATCCCTTTAACAACTCGCTAAATTCTTCTACGTTTCCTACTACCTAGAAGAAGGCGAAACCGATACCTATTCCAAATGCTGGTGATTTTACTCTGGGTCAGAACCATAGGAAATTGTTTTAATGGATAGTTTTTCGAGGTTGTTGGAGATTCACTAAGTGAAGATTGGAACCGGCGATGAGCACTGATAAGTACACTTGGAGAACACAAATCACCACAACACATCTTTTTAAAGACCTGGCAAACGTTTCACTAACAAAGTCGGCGCCATCAGAAGATGAAAATTTCTAACTACTTACTTCTAATCTCACCTTTTATACTGAATCAGGTAAAGAACCATACCGAGCGGGAGACTAAATCGCAGGAAAATTTTCTATGTGCTGTATTTTGTTTGCCGGACGTGGTCTTTGAACTTCCTTTATCACTTTACCGGACAGGTTTCGGAATGTTTATCTGCATGAAAGACTGAGCGCAAACAGAGGACTACAAACCAGCGGCAGAGCTCGGTTTAAGGAGCTTTTGTTTTTTATTGCCCTAGAAATATAAATACTTTCATACTTATCCAGCTTGGGTGGTTGTGTAACATTTTTGATAAGTATCAGATTTTATTTATCAATGTGGTGGTTATTATCCTAAATATGTTATGCCACGCATGACTTGTCTACGCTAGGATCTCCATTATGCCAGATGTTCACGAAATATAGTCTCAATGGTTCTCTTATTTTGGCCAACGTATTTATGATTGCAATCTTTACAACCTATCTCTAAGATACCCGACATTTCAGTGGGTTTATCTTTATCTTTCGTATTACGTTAGCTGTAAATCGGATTTGTCAAAATGCTCTCGAGACCCCTTGTCATACGCAATTGAAAAGGTAGGCAAACAAATTGTTTCTCTATTTAAACTTTCTCGAATGTCGTGCGTTCCGCTAACATTTTCTTTGTTCTATGCCTATTAATTAGTTTATCCACTAAGCCATCCCAATATCCGTTATATTTAGCCACGTTTTTAATATATTCTAATTATATACTATATTTGTGTTTTTTTTGCATATATTTGCGTTTCCGTTATGCGGGCGATATTTTTCGCAGCGTTTCACACAAATAGATGCAAATAAGATTATTTAATTAAAAGACTAAACTGTCAATTTTACTCAATAAAATTCACCCACGAATTAGAAGTTAACAGTAAGCTTCGTTTTCTAGATGTACTAGTTATTAAAAACAATGACTCTCTTGAAGTCTATGTCCACAGAAGGGAAACGACCGCTCTAAGTTACATTTAAAATGATTCACATCATACGTTTGCACAACAAGCGGCCGGCCTTAAAGTTCTTAGTAAACATATAGATAAAAGTTGCCTTAAGTAAAAGTATATATAGTGCAGAATTAGAGTACACTATTAACGTGGCTAAATATAACCGAAATTCGGATTGCTTAGTGGATACATTAATTAATAGACACAGAACAAAGAAAATATTAGCTGAATGCAAGATATTCAGGAAACATTAAATAGAGAAAAAAATGTTTGCCTACTGTTTGAACCGCATAACACAAGGGATCTCAAGAGAATTTCTAAGATTTGCAGCTAACTTTTTCCTAAAAAAATAATTAAAGAAATTTGTTAGGTAATACGAAACATAAAAATAAAGCCTCTGAAATATCGGGTATCTATGAGATAGGTTCTAAAGATTGTGACCTTAAATACGTTGGGCAGACAAAGAGAACCATTGAGATTATCTGGCACAGTTGAGATACGGTAGTGTAGACAAGTCATGCGTGGCACAACATATTTGCGACAATAACCACAACATTGATAAACAAAATCTGAAACTTATGAAAAGTGTTAGACAGCCAGATAGGCTAGATGCGTACGACAGTATTTATATTTCTAAGGCAATAAACAAAAGTTCCTTAAACCGAGCTCCGCCGCTCGTTTGTAGTCCTCTGTTTGCGCTATGTCTTTGATGAAGATAAAGATTCCGAAACCTGTCAGGTAAAGTAAAACAGGAAGCTCAAAAATTCACCCGACAATTAAAATACAATACATTGATTGTTGTTGCCCTTACTTGGTGAAACTCGTCCATACTACATAGAGACTTCTCTGGCTTCACTGTTGGTTTTCGTTTTTGTAGGAGAAGGACGTAGCCAGCGCGTAAGCTAACTGGAGCAAGTGGCCCTTACGAATTCTGGATATTCTAGGATGTTCTTCAACGTTTCTGTGACTATAGTTTCGCTGCTTGACAGCATTCTCAGACAGATAAAAATTGAATTAGTACGAAATCATGACAACTACAAATAAAGATCTGTTGCTATGTTATGATATGTTTTGATCAAAAAATTTATCAAATTGAAAAATAAAATAAAACTATTTTAAATTTAATAATAAAATTTATATGCAAAATGAAGGTCTACCTATGGGTAGTCCGTTGTCACCTTTATTAGCCAACATATTTATGGAAAACAGATACATAGATGATATTTTAGCATGTTTTCAAGGTAGTCATACAGAATTAATAGAATTTTTGAATTTTATTAATAACTTTCACACAAATATTAAGTTTACTTTAGAAGAAGAAGCTAACAGTTGTATAAACTTTTTAGACTTAACAATTAGAAAATTAGAAAATAATTCATTTGACTTTTCAATACATAGGAAACCAACTTACACTGACACAACCATACCATACGATTCATGTCACCCTTTTTTACAAAAGCTGTCAGCCTATCATTCTATGATACATCGTGCATTTTCAATACCCATGTCACAAAAGAATTTTGAAAAAGAAATTTCAATAATTAAGCAAACAGCATTTGATAATGGCTACTCTGTTAAAATAATACATAAAATGATAGAGAGAAAATAATACAAATTAGCGATTAATTTAATTTATCCAAATATTAGAGACAAAGAAGACAACAGATACGTTTCGATAACTTATTTTGGAACCATTTCAGAAAATATTTCAAAAATTTTAAATACCTGTACAAATACAAAGGTAGCTTTTAAATCTTACAACAGCTTGTACACATTGTAACGCAATCTACATAGGTCAAACTTCTAAAAATATTAACACCCGATACAAAGAACATATTTCTGCATTTAGAAATAACCACGCTGACAAATCTACATTTGCAAAACATATTATTGAGACAGAACATAGACCTACAGTAAATAACCGCATACAACCACAACATTTTTATAATGACAAACGTAAACTAGACTTTTTTGAAGCTTTATAAGTCAAAAAGCACACACACGGCAATAACTGCCTTGTTTTAAACAAGCAAACTGAATTAATGAATTCCCCTTTCTTGGATATTCTTCTTTCTAATTAAATAAATCAAAGAAAATAAATTGAACTATTCTTTCAAAAAAGTTGTAATAATATGATGAGTTGATGTATGTCGATATTTTAGTTGTATAGAGACTGCTATTATACTGTTATTGTTTAGTTATTTTATTGTTGTAACTGTTATCATAGTTATTATAGGCTAGTTCTATTTTTATGTTAAATATTGACATACATCACATAGACATTTTTAAAGTCTCATCTGTCATATGTGTTTCATTTTATTTTCAATTTGATAAATTGTTTGATCAAAACATCATATCATAACATAGCAACAGATCTTTATTTGTAGTTGTCATGATTTCGTACTAATTCAATTTTTATCTGTCTGAGAATGCTGTCATGCAGCGAAACTATAGTCACAGAAACGTTGAAGAACATCCTAGAACATCTAGAATTCATAAGGGCCACTTGCTCCAGTTAGCTTACGCGCTGGCTACGTCCTTCACCTACAAAAACGAAAACCAACAGTAAAGCCAGAGAAGTAGTCTCCAAGTCTGTATGTAGTAAAATACAATACACAGAAAATTTGCCTGCGATTTAGTTTCCCTCTCGGTATTGTTCTCTACCTAAAATTCAGTATAAACGGTGATGTTAGAAGTATGTAGTTTTAGAATTTTTCATCCTTTGATGACACTAACTTTGTTAGTGAAACGATCGTCAGGTCTCTAAAAAGATGTGTTGTGGTGATTTGCGTTCTCGAAGTGTACTCTTGGAGATTTTTTGAATCAGGTCATTTTTGCTGTAAAAAATGCTATTAATAGCGCTCAGCATGGCTTTGTCAGGGGCCTCTCCATAACCACCAATTTAATCTGCGTGTCGAAATATCTATTTAGTGCGATGGACACCGGGTTAGAGAAGGGCGTCATTTACCTAGACCTTTCCAGGGCTTTGGTAAGCTGTATCACGGTATTCTCTTGAGGAAACCCGATTACATTGGTTTCTCATCAAACCTACTGAACTCTATGGGATCCTATTTTTGGAATAGACTTAGCTTTGTCAATTATCGTGAGTGCCGATCTGCTGGGGATCTTGGCTATGTCGAGTGTTCCTCAGGGATCTGTTTTTGGACCTCTGTTTTTGAATTTGTTCATTAATGACTTGTCGGACGTCATTGACTTACCCTATATCGGTACGCTGATATGTTAAAATTTTCTCAGCCATTGGTAGTCTTAGTGACTGTCTAAGATTGGCGGATGGTTCAGCGCTGGTGCTTCCTTAACAACATCCCGCTGAATATCAATAAAAGTGTATAATGTCTTATACGCTCAACCGTCGTGTGATTGACTACTCATATTGGATTGATTGACAACCTCTTTAGGTACCTGCAACCTTCAAAGAGTTTGATGTTGTCTTTGACACAAAACTTTCATGAATGTGCTATTTCTCTATTTCTAAGGTGTCCAGGACACTCGGATTCCTTATAGGCAACTCCAGTTCTTTCCACAAAGCGGTCATTTTGAAGCCGTTAAACGGTGCCTATGTACGACCGTATTTGAAATATGCTTGTGTGTTGTGGTCTCCTCTATATTGGATATATAAAAGCGTACTTGTAGCTCTCGAGCGTAGATGTCCTAAGTTCCTCGCATACAGAGCTGATAGGGTGTATCCCTCCAGTGGCACACCACAGGCCAGCTTACTGTAGAGATTCTCATTGGAATCTCTGCAGACTAGGCCAGTTTATTCTGCTTACTCTTATTTAATTTGGCAAACTGTAAGATCACCTGTCCTTAATTATTGCACATTTTGCCTTTTCACATGCCTAGAATCAGCTCTAGAGGGCATGACTTCTCCCATCTACTGCCATCTAGGAGCAATGTCAAACTTAACTCACTGGTTTATAGATTGTGCTCTATTTGCAACAGCGTCTTCTTTCGTCTTCTTCGCGTTGTCTTTCCATCAACTCTTTAAATTCAGCTATCTCGTCGTAGTCAGTCGATCTGGTGTTTACCATTTACAGCTAGCTTAGTTGTTCACTTCTTCACTCACTTATCCCACTTCTAACACCAAATTGTTGCGTTTTCGCCGGGTTATGGATAACTGAGACTTTGAATTCTAACAAAACAACTTTATTTGCTCTCTAAATATGGATACATTAAAAGTTCTAGAATGTCTCTCTCATAAAACACTTAGTCTATCTGGCTTTACAATCACTAACCTGGAGAAAAGTCACAACACTGGAACTACAGTCGCTAGTCTCTAATACTTTACACTGGTTACTGCTTCTTCGAGTCACTGCAACATTCTCTAACTAAACTGAACTGGCTTACTTCCACCTTTATATACCCGTAGTAACTTCCAACTCGTTTCTGGAGTTTCCATTCCAGAATGTTCCAGGACTTCCTTTTGCTAGAAGGTTCTGTGAATACAGAACGGCTCCGTGTGTATACAGGGGGATGTATATACAGGTGATCCAAATGTGGTCATCACTCCTATGTTACACCTATCTTATATAAGATCTCTCTGCGTATACAGGGTGTAAGGGTTCTCTGCGTATACAGGGTGTATATACAGGTGTTCGGAATGCGCAGACCTCAGTTATTTGTTCCGACGGGGTACAAGTTGGTAACTTCGTTATTTTTGGTCCTAGAAGATTGTGACTTCGCCTGTGGGGGGTCACCCGAGGCACCCACAGGGGGGTGGGGAAGGCGGTGTTGCCAGATTGTGCAAGAACTCCCAGTTGTCGGGGAAGTTTTATATATATATATATATATATATATATATATATATATATATATATATATATATATATATATATATATATA